>CM077156.1:128290284-128743668 GCA_039583875.1 Platanthera guangdongensis
GTCAAGATATATTCTAAGAAATCTGAATCGTATTCTCTCTGTCGAAAAACGGAAGTCGCCGCCCTCCTCATCGTGCCAATCGACTAGGGTTTTCGACTCAAGAAGATTCAGATCAAGGTCTACTTACAAATCGAGATTGTTCTTCAACTTCTCATCTTCTCTCAGATCATGTGGGTCAAAGAAATTCTTGACCCAGATTTTGTCGAGCCTCTTCTTCAACATTTTCTGACAAAGCCGCAAAGATCAAGGAAGAAGACCTAGGCCGACAGATTCCAGATCTGAGAAATTATTGTTTGTATTTCATTATTCTCAATTTATTCTTGTAGGATATTTCTTTCCGAGTGTAGGAGCTTTTTTCTCCGAGTTGTAGGAAGTTTTTATCTATCGAGTGTAGATCCGTGTTGTGGATCGAGATTGTATGAACTTTGTTCCGAGGCGTTGGATTGGTTTTCAATCCGAGATAGTGGAGTAGCCGAGTCTAGTGTTTTGCTAGATCGGTGAGGGAAAGTGGATGTACCCAAGGTTGGGGAACCACTATAAATCTCTTGTCTTCTGTGAATACTTGGTAGATTTTTGTGTGCATAGATCTCTAAATTTTTATTCTGCAAAAAGACGCACAACTCGCTTATTCACCCCCTCTAGGTGATTTAGGTAGACAACTGAATAACTTTCAGTCTATTTATGGATTTGACGTATAAATTTATTTGACAAAATAAGCAATCAAAGATAAATTCATATAAACATAAGATCAGACGAGGCAATTAAGTTCAATGTTTGCAAGAGAGAGTGATCTTTACTTGCCTAAAGGAGGTTGAATCTGATGGAGGCGGCTAACTGGCGCTAGAAAAAATAGGAGCCCTATTTTGAACCTGTACAAGAATGACAAAAGTGGCATAGCAAATTATCACTACACTAACATAGACGTGATTTGATACATAAATATATCAAAAGTGAGCTAAGAGATTTACCTCTCTCAAGAGTGAGGGGAGAAGAGATACCATGCGGAGATGAAGACTTGGCGGCGCTTAGATAGGAGAAACCATAAATCGGAGAGGGTCTTGAAAAGATCATGCGGGTAGCGTCGTCGAACGACAGCAAAAAACACGAACACAACGACGGATAGACAATTATAAGGGGGCAAAAATCATGAAAGACAAGATTAACACAATTGCTGGAGATAAATAATTGTAAAGGATACAATAAAATCTGAATAAAGGAGATTGGAGGGAGAATCTTAACAATACAGACCAAAACCGAGGCCATGGAGGAGAGGGAAGGAAACCCTAGTTGTTCCTTCCACAAATCTCGGCCAAAAAGAAGAGGAAGCAGCTGCCAGAGCAAGAGGAGGGGAGATCTGAAGTTGTCGGCCCCTTAGGAGGAAGAAGGTGGTTGCCTTGCTAATCAAAGGAGGAGAAGAAGAAGGGGAAGGCTTGAAGCTGCCAGCCCTTGAGAGGAATCATAAACTGCAGTACTTTCTGATCGCGGAAGAAGAGGTCGGCGACTTTGAGAGAATAAGCAGGACGAGGCGACGACCTGATATGGAAGAGGAGAAAGAGGAGGAGCTGACATCGGCCATGGCATGAGGAGCAGGAGGCACACACGACGGTGGCATAAGGCACATGAGGCAGGATCTGGGTTCAACACAGGAGCGGGAGGCAGAATCAGGAGCGGGACATCATGCGGGAGCAACGACTTGTGCTGGAGTTGAGATTGGGAAAACCCTAGACCGAGCAGGTTTCAGCTTGCGGGAAAAACATGGATCAGGAGAGGGCTGGCCGATTATCTCGTAGAAGAAAAAAATACAAGTAAAGCCTAGTAGGGTTAATTACAAAATTGCCATTAGACCTCTTATTTAAAATTTTTGGGTCATTACAATGGACATAAGATAATGTGAGAGAGAAGCAGGAGATGGAACCTTTTCCAGCAATTGATGAAAGAGAGCCGATCTGCAATGCTCACCTTATTGCGGCCAGAGAGGGGTATATGAGATAAAACCTAAAGCAGATCCAGTCATATGATCTGTAGCCCCAGAGTCATGATCCACTAGGTTGAAGGATGAGAGGCAGCAGAATGAGCACATAGAAGTCTCGTGCGAGTATAAAAGGAAGAGGTAAAAGATTTCGTATAAAGACCTTATATCAAGCATCGGACGGTAAGGACTCCATCCGCCATGAATGCGCTGGGAAGAGCAGAGCCAACAATACTAGAATGGCTAGGAGGAATTGTCACAACCCGCATTTCCTCAACGAGTACATCGTATCAGAGCAAGAGGACCTACAGGTTATGATGCCACGTCGTGCAGGGGATAACTACACACGCACAGGCAACCCTTGACGCCTACTTAATGAGTTGAAATCCAGCAGTGCAATGCAAGAAAACCTTTGAGGTTACTGGCCGTATCCCTCGGCCTTAGGCATTAAAATGTGTGTTTGTACGCGGCGGAAAATATGTTAGTTTACTTAGGATGAGCTCCTATATGCAGCCTAGATTTATAAGCATAAAAGAAATTGTTCGTTTTACGTTGTTTGGAAAATATTTCTTAGTTGATAAAAATATGTATGCATGATATACAATAATAGGTTTTGTTTAGCTTAAAAATATCTAATGCAACCTATCATAAACCCTTCCCAAAAGCAAGTAGACATCATTCCATCTAAATGAGTCACATTAGCAGTCTAGTATTCATATATCACAAGTAAAGAAAACCACCAATGGGCGCCAACAAGCTGACACGAACCCATTGGGGTGCAAGTATGTCTGTCCAACATAATAAAGAGCTACCTTGCGAAATAAGCTCGGCTAGCTCCAACGAAACTCCACCACCAAACCTAGCCGCCTAACCGGCTACAACCTGCACCTGAGGCATTCAAGAAAGAATACCTCAACAATCATCCAAGCTATACAAAAGAGAGCATGAATTTCATAATCGATAAAGAAGGGGCTTACTGACCCCGTAGCCATGTAATGAATGAAAAGAACAGGTGGAAACCAAGTGTTAAACACTGTAAATTCCAAAATGTAAAACACACCAAGTGCGTGCAATTTTCATCAATCCCTGCTCAACCCGCAGGAGCAAAAAGGCAATATACATGCCCAATCCATCATCTTTAGAACAAGAAACAACCAAACTAGTGAAACATAAGCAGCGGTTAAGTTCAATTCCGCAAGGGTCTTTCGGTGGCGGCCCTAAAGTGGAACGCACCAATCAAAACCAGCCCAAATCGGGGCCAAAATGGTCTCTCATACCATAAAACAAAACCCGGTGGCCACCAAGACTGAAACCACACCACCCCTTGCAGAATTCTCACACAAACGCTCCTACCATGGTTCACAAGTCACCTCACAAAACGCCCCATAACCCAAGCTAAACACGTTTCCTTTCATCGCCCTCACGCTTGACTACAAGTTGATAGAAACTTAATTAAGCTATGATCTACATGAATGACATGATGAGGAACAAGAACATGAATCACATGATTCGGCAAGAAAAAAAGCTACATGAACATGAATCAACTTAGCTACATGAATCACAAGAACGAGAAAGATTACATGAAGCAACCTAGCATACGAATTCATTGAGCATAGGGAAATTTGATAAGAAGCAAGAGGATTGATAACTAAACAAAATAAGCATAATATGGCTAGTGAAATACAACACAAATCAAGAAGAACAAACTAGGAAATTGAAAGAGCAATTAATCAAAGAACAAGAAAACAAGATTGGCAAGGGTGAAGAACACCGCTTGCCTGAACCGAGATGACACCGCGATGGCTGCCCTCTTTTCTTCTTCCCTTTCCTTAGCTTTTCTTCCTTGCTTTTCCTTTGAAATGAGGAAGAAGATGAAGAAGAAGATGAAATGAGGAGAAGAATTCTCTGCTTCGGCCTTATTTCCTCCAGAACCGAGCTGGACCGTTAGATGCAGAATCAAGGAAATGAACGGCACAAAAAACTGGAAAAAGTCGATTTTCGGGCCGGTCACGCCCTGTGTCACGCCCGTGACGCAGGGCGTGTACCTTAAGCGGCGTATAAAGTCGGCATATCCAAGCTTATCCACACGGTACACGGCCGGGTACACGCCCGTGACGGGTCGGTCACGCTCGTGACCTAGGGCGTGTAGCCCGTGTCTCGACACCTCGTCGACACAAAGTGTCGACACTCGACACAGCTGGACACGCCCTGTGACACGCCCATGTCACAGGCCGTGTCCCCTCTCTCGACACCCGACACTCGATACTCGATACTCGGCACGCGACACTCGACACTCGACAAGCTGGACACGCCCTGTGACACGCCCGTGTCACAGGCCGTGTACCCTCTCTCGACACTCGACACTCGACACTCGACACTCGACAAAGCGGGACACGGCCCGTGACACGCCCGTGTCACGGGGCGTGTACCCCATTCGTCGAGCTCAACTCGACGCAAGAAATATCATCGAGTCAAGGAGGTCACGCCCAGGTCACGCCCTGGGTCACGCCCGTGTAGGGGGCGTGTCTCGCATAAAAACGACCATTTTTCCCTGTTTTGAAAAGTGTTTCTGTGACGTCCTAGACCATTTTTGCCTTAAGAACTTTTTACCCTTTTTTTGTTTCCTGTACCAGCAACTTATTTTGAGCAACATTACCCGGGCGCGAAAAAGTGCAAGCATTCCCTAAGAGGCCTCACCGAGTCCCCAATTTGGACTCCGGTTTGCTGGGGAATCGTGCAACTCGGCAACCAAAACAGCCACTCGCAAGCCCGCGGGAAAAACCATGCGCGAACAACGGTCAAAGCCAACGTAACGCCCATCATGCGTACGCAATCAAAAATCCGGGGCGTTACAATCACTCCCCCTAACAAAAAGTTTCGCCTCGAAACTTTTCACTCATTTTGATTAAATCACATGCATAAGCAAACCAAAAACACCAATGCAACAAAAAAACCAAGTCACATACCAGTTTATTTACGGGAACAAATGAGGGTGAGCCGCCCTCATCGTTGACAAGAGCTCCCACGTCGCGCTTTCCACATCCTGATTTTTCCATAGCACCTTGACCATAGGAATCCTCTTTCTCCACAACACGCGATCTTGGGAGTCTAATATTCGGATGGGCAATTCCACATAAGAAAGGTTCGGTGCCAATTGCGGCGCAACGTCCAACACTTGCTTGTTATTCCGCACACACTTGCGAAGTTGGCTAACATGAAACACATCGTGAACACTAGGAAAGTTCACGGGTAATTCTATTTTGTAGGCGGATGCACCAACTCACGCAAGAATCTTGAAGGGACCCACAAATCTTGGGTCTAATTTGCGCTCTTTTCCAAACCTTTTAATTCCAACCATTGGGGAGACTTTCAAGAAAACGGAATCCCCCACCGCAAACGCTAATTCCGACCTTCGTCGGTTGGCGTACTTTTCATATCGCTCTTGGGCGATTCGGAGCTTCTCCCGAATAATTCGTACGGCAACTTCCATGTCCTCGAGCGCCTCCGGGCCCAACAAAGGCCGCTCGCCAACCTCAGCCCAAAAGAGGGGAGTCCGACATCGACGCCCATATAAAGCTTCGAACAGAGCCATTTGCAAGCTTTCTTGATAGCTGTTATTATATGCGAATTCCATAAGCCGCAAACATTCATCCCATGCTCCGCCATACTCAAGAATGTAGCATCGAATCATATCTTCCACAATTTGGTTGACTCGTTCCGTTTGGCCATTCGTCTGAGGGTGGTAAGCAGTGGAATACCGCAAATCCATTCCCAAACCCTCTTGGAGGCTCTTCCAGAAATGAGAAGTAAATCGGGAATCCCTGTCTGAGATAATATCGACTGGCACACCATGCAGTCGGATGATCTCGTTCAAATACAACTCCGCTATTGTCTTCATCGGGTAGTTGACCTTAAATGGTATGAAATGAGCACACTTGGTCAATCTATCCACGATCACCCACACGGAGTCATGTCCTCGTGGCGATCTTGGTAAACCTGTAATAAAATCCATGGAGATGCTTTCCCACTTCCATGTTGGAATCTCCAATGGTGTCAACTTGCCACCAGGCCGTCCATGATCAGCTTTCACCCGCTTGCAGGTATGACATTCCGATACAAATTGCGCTATATCTCTTTTCATTCCATACCACCAGACAATTTGTTTCAAATCACGGTACATTTTTGTTGAGCCTGGATGGTAGGCCATACTTGCGCCATGTGCTGCCCGACACACCATCGCGCGAATATCTCCAACCGCGGGAATACAAAATCGACCACGATACTTTAACGTGCCCCCCTCATCAATAGAAAAATCCGTTAACTCACTCTGTTCAGTTCGAAGAAACAAATGTAAAAGATCTGGATCATCCTTTTGATGTTGTCTTGCAAGCACCAGCCATGAAGGTTCTTCTACCATCGAATGACTTTGCGGGTCATAATTGCCCACGGAAATATCCATCAATAGAAATTCCTCCACAAGTCGGTCAACTGAAAGATGAAATAATTTCCCCATCTTCCGACTCAAAGCATCGGCCACAACATTCGCTTTCCTCGGATGATACTGAATGTCCACGTCATAATCTGCTACATACTCAAGCCATCGCCATTTGCGCAAATTAAGTTCCTTTTGCGTGAAGACGTACTTCAAACTTTTATGATCCGTAAAAATTTTACACTGTGCGCCGTAAAGTAAGTGTCTCCACAACTTCAATGCAAATATCACCGCTGCGAATTCCAAATCATGCGTCGGGTAGTTCTTCTCATGACTTTTCAACTGTCGAGACCCATACGCAATCACCTTTTTGTCTTGCATTAACACACATCCGAGTCCAACGTGCGATGCGTCTACAAACACATCATACTCTATCCCTTCTGTCGGCAATATCAACACAGGAGCGGTACATAACCGGTTCTTGAGTTCCAGGAATGAGGCCTCACATTTGTCATTCCACTCAAACGCCACATTATTCTGGGTTAAGCGAGTCAAAGGTGCGACCAACGTAGCAAAACCTTCTACAAATCTGCGATAATAGCCGACTAAGCCCAAGAAGCTTCGAATCTCCTTGGGTGTCTCCGGTCTTCTCCACTCCATGACTGCAGTAATCTTTTCGGGATCCACTGAAATTCCATGGTGATTAATGACATGACCCAGAAAGGCAACTTGAGGCAACCAAAACTCGCATTTGCTTAGCTTGGCGAATAACCGTTGATCTCGCAAAGTGGCCAATACCAATCGCAGATGCTGTTTATGCTCCTCAGCACTGCGGGAGTAGACAAGAACGTCATCAATAAAAACCATCACAAACTTATCCAAGTAGTCCTTGAACACCCTGTTCATCATATCCATGAAGGCTGATGGTGCGTTGGTCAAACCAAACGACATCACCAGAAATTCAAAATGGCCATGCCTTGATCGAAATGCAGTCCGCGGAATATCCGACTCCCGGACGTTGAGCTGATGATAGCCCGAGCGGAGATCAATCTTCGAAAATACGGAACTGCCACGCAGTTGATCAAACAAATCATCGATTCTTGGCAGTGGGTACTTGTTTTTCATCGTCACCTTGTTCAATTCCCGGTAATCGATGCAAAGCCGCATCGACCCATCTTTTTTCTTCACAAATAACATCGGTGCACCCCAAGGTGATGAACTCGGCCTGATAAACCCCTTTGCCAATAAGTCATCCAGCTGTGTACGCAACTCTGCTAGCTCACGCGGGGCCATTCTATACGGCGCTTTCGCAATAGGCCGCGTACCCGGTTCCAAATAAATAACGAACTCAACATCACGATCAGGGGGAAGACCAGGAAGATCAGTAGGAAAAACATCTGAAAATTCACGCACAACAGGAATCTCCTCCAAACGCGGCAAAACAACACTAGTCCCCACAACTTAGACTAGACAAGCAAAACAGTCGAAAACAAACAACGTCCGAACACATACCGTCGAAATGCCTGGAGTATCCTGGCATGAATCACCATAAACACTTCCCGACTGACCATTGTCCTTGATAAAATCCAAGCGCTTCCCTTTGCACTAGATGATAGCGTCATAGCGGGATAACCAGTCCATGCCCAGAATGATGTCAAAATCCTCCAAATCGAGCACCTTGAAATCAGCCTTTGCTAAGAAATCGCCCAACAAAATGGGACAATCAAGAAGACCCCAGTCTACCACCACAGAAGCACTGGAAGGGAACTCACCAAAAAGGCATTCCCCACTCGATCTGGTGTCAAATGATACCGATCCAGAAAGGTTCGAGCCACAAATGAATGGGTCGCGCCAGAATCAAAAAGAACACGCGTCCAACTGTTCTTTACCTTAAAGTTTCCTATAAGGTACATATGTTGCTAAGCACTACGCATAAGAGGCCTAAACAAAACGTGAATCAGAGGAATGAATCGAACCTGAGATAACCTGGGGTGACATTTGAGCTTCCTCTGAGGAAATCACATTTAACTTCCCTTTTCCTTTGTCCACACGCGAAGGCGGAGGCAAAGCCTGGAGTGGTGCGGGTTGCAAAACAGGTTGGATCTGCGGGCACCTTGCGCGAAGATGTCCTTGTCTGCCACACTGGAAGCACACCTTGTCTTTGGCCCAGCAACGGCCCACATCATGACCTCTTCTCCCACAAAATGTACACTCCAAGTCTCTGGTAGGCGCACCCTGAATGGCGTGCACCCGCTCCTTCTTATGCATCCCCAACCGCTTGAAACATGTCTCAAATGGGTGACCGGCTCGGCCACAGAAGCTACATATTTCCTTCTTCTTCTTTACGTCTGACTCGTGGGACATTTTCTCTCCCACCAGCTGTCTCTTGCCCTGCCTCATCTGCTGCCCTCTTTGTTTGGCATTTTCGATTGCTTCAACCTTTAACGCAGCCTCAACTACAGTGGTGTAACTTGTCGCTCCATAAGCACTTGCGAACTGCTGCACGTCGCTGCGGAGTCCGCCCAAAAATCTCTTTACTCGGTCAGCTTCCGTCGTCACCAAGCTCGGGGCGAACCGACTTAGTTTGCTAAACTCCATTTCATACTCACTAACTGTGAGTTTCCTCTGCTTCAGGTACAAGAAGTCATTCATCAGGCGGTCCCTTTCCACTGCTGGTAGAAACTTGCGCCGTAACATTTCTTTAAAGGCTTCCCACGAACATCCCGCCCCTAGGCCTTCCTTTTCTCGCAACCACCAACCTTTCGCCAACCCTTTGAGTTGATAGGCGGCAAGCATCACCTTCTGGTCCTCGGTAATGCCAGAATAAACAAACATCTCTTCCAACGTGATTACCCAATCATCCAAGATCACAAAGTCTGCTTTTCCATCATAAGTCGGTGGTCCAAGTCGCTGAAACTGCGAGATGAAAGTCATCGTGGGAGGAACCACAACTGGGGGTATCACTGCCACTGAAGGAGTAGAAATAGTGGGGCCTCTGCCAGTCTCTTGCCCTCTTGGTGCCAGCCCAGACATCGCTGATGACATAGCTTGGAGCTGGGACTGCACTTCCTGCACCTGCCTCGTCAAAGCCTCATTACTTTGGCGTAGACTATCCATCAGGGCATTATTATTCGCGCCCGAAGACTCGCCCTCGGATTGGGGAGTTTGCCTTGTCACTGGACGCTTCGACATCCTATCAACACGGTCACTCTTGTCAAACTCAAACCCAACAAAACACACAACGGCTATGTACAGACCATACATATAAAAATATGAATATCAACTGCTAACATGTTCTGGGAGTTTGAGAATGATGGTATGCCTAGCCTAAAGATGACTCACCGTCATCCCACTAACTTGTGCCTAACCGATGAATGCATGACTTTATTTGACCCAAAACCATGAGTGTACAGGTGTCATCATGTACATCTTTAGCTTGGCACGTTGTGCTCATGCAATGTTATGTTATGCGTGATGTGCTATGCATTCTAGAAAAGGCCTTAATGCATGCCATGAGCGGTCGTACGCATCACAATGCTATGCATCCCATACTACATAGCATTGCATGCAACGAATAAAAGAAAACGTGCTAGTCGCATCCATGTGGTGAGGTTATGCATCCCATACTACATAACCCTCACATGTTGCCCCTATGGTGGATCCATATACAACCACATATTATGCATCCCATACTACATAATATGCCCCATATACTTCTGTTCATGCCATGGGTGTAGTGTTCATGCTTCGGCCAAGACGTACTGATGGCACCTCGGTGTGTGTATGATATGATGCTTACGACAATGACAGAAAGGAAAGTTTGCCCGACCAAATGTTAAGCAAACCTGCTCTGATACCAACTGTCACAACCCGCATTTCCTCAACGAGTATATCGTATCAGAGCAAGAGGACCTACGGGTTATGATGTCACATCGTGCAGGGGATAACTGCACACGCTCAGGCAACCCTTGACGCCTACTTAATGAGTTGAAATCCAGCAGTGCAATGCAAGAAAACCTTTGAGATTATTGGCCGTATCCCTCGGCCTTAGGCATTAAAATGTGTGTTTGTACGTGGCGGAAAATATGTTAGTTTACATAGGATGAGCTCCTATATGCAGCCTAGATTTATAAGCATAAAAGAAATTGTTCGTTTTACGTTATTTGGAAAATATGTCTTAGTTGATCAAAACATGTATGCATAATATACAATAATAGGTTTTGTTTAGCTTAAAAATATCTAATGCAACTTATCATAAACCCTTCCCAAAAGCAAGTAGACATCAATCCATCTAAATGAGTCACATTAGCAGTCTAGTATTCATATATCACAAGTAAAGAAAACCACCAATGGGCGCCAACAAGCTGACACGAACCCATTGGGGTGCAAGTATGTCTGTCCAACATAATAAAGTGCTACCTTGCGAAATAAGCTCGGCTAGCTCCAACGAAACTCCACCACCAAACCTAGCCGCCTAACCGGCAACAACCTGCACCTGAGGCATTCAAGAAAGAATACCTCAGCAATCATCCAAGCTATACAAAAGAGAGCATGAATTTCATAATCGATAAAGAACGGGCTTAACGACCCCGTAGCCATGTAATGAATGAAAAGAACAGGTGGAAACCAAGTGTTAAACACTGTAAATTTCAAAATGTAAAACACACCAAGTGCGTGCAGTTTTCATCAAGCCCTGCTCAACCCGCAGGAGCAAAAAGGCAATATACATGCCCAATCCATCATCTTTAGAACAAGAAACAACCAAACTAGTGAAACATAAGCAGCGGTTAAGTTCAATTCCGCAAGGGTCTTTCGGTGGCGGCCCTAAAGTGGAATGCACCAATCAAAACCAACCCAAATTGGGGCCAAAATGATCTCTCATACCATAAAACAAAACCCGGTGGCCACCAAGACTGAAACCACACCACCCCTTGCAGAATTCTCACACAAACGCTCCTGCCATGGTTCACAAGTCGCCTCGCAAAATGCCCCATAACCCAAGCTAAACACGTTTCCTTTCATCATCCTCACGCATGACTACAAGTTGATAGAAACTTAATTAAGCTATGATCTACATGAATGACATGATGAGGAACAAGAACATGAATCACATGATTCGGCAAGAAAAAAGGCTACATGAACAAGAATCAACTTAGCTACATGAATCACATGAACGAGAAAGATTACATGAAGCAACCTAGCATACGAATTCATTGAGCATAGGGAAATTTGATAAGAAGCAAGAGGATTGATAACTAAACAAAATAAGCATAATAGGGCTAGTGAAATACAACACAAATCAATAAGAACAAATTAGGAAATTGAAAGAGCAATTAATCAAAGAACAAGAAAATAAGATTGGCAAGGGTGAAGAACACCGCTTGCCTGAACCGAGATGACACCGCGACGTCTGCCCTCTTTTCTTCTTCCCTTTCCTTAGCTTTTCTTCCTTGCTTTTCCTTTGAAATGAGGAAGAAGATGAAGAAGAAGATGAAATGAGGAGAAGAATTCTCTGCTTCGGCCTTATTTCCTCCAGAACCGAGCTGGACCGTTAGATGCAGAATCAAGGAAATGAACGGCACAAAAAACTGTAAAAAGTCGATTTTCGGGCCGGTCATGCCCTGTGTCACGCCCGTGACGCAGGGCGTGTACCTTAAGCGGCGCAGAAAGTCGGCATATCCAAGCTTATCCACACGGTACACGGTCGGGTACACGCCCGTGACGGGTCGGTCACGCCCGTGACCTAGGGCGTGTAGCCCGTGTCTCGACACCTCGTCGACACAAAGTGTCGACACTCGACACAGCTGGACACGCCCTGTGACACGCCCGTGTCACAGGCCGTGTCCCCTCTCTCGACACCCGACACTCGATACTCGATACTCGACACGCGACACTCGACACTCGATAAGCTGGACACGCCCTGTGACACGCCTGTGTCACAGGCCGTGTACCCTCTCTCGACACCCGACACTCGACACTCGACACTCGATAAAGCAGGACACGGCCCGTGACACGCCCGTGTCACGGGGCGTGTACCCCATTCGTCGAGCTCAACTCGACGCAAGAAATATCATCGAGTCAAGGAGGTCACGCCCAGGTCACGCCCTGGGTCACGCCCGTGTCAGGGGGCGTGTCTCGCACAAAAACGACCATTTTTCCCTATTTTGAAAAGTGTTTTTGTGACGTCCTAGACCATTTTTGCCTTAAAAACTTTTTACCCTTTTTTTATTTCCTGTACCAGCAACTTATTTTGAGCAACATTACCCGGGCGCGAAAAAGTGCAAGCATTCCCTAAGAGGCCTCACCGAGTCCCCAATTTGGACTCCGGTTTGCTGGGGAATCGTGCAACTCGGCAACCAAAACAACCACTCGCAAGCCCGCGGGAAAAACCATGCGCGAACAACGGTCAAAGCCAACGTAACGCCCATCATGCGTACGCAATCAAAAATCCGGGGCGTTACAGGAATGCCTGCAATAACATCAATGAGATGAGTAGAATGAGAAAAGCATGATGACTAGAAGATCTCCCAAGACCACGATCACCATGAGGAGGAGCACGCTCTCTTGCTGGAGGGAACCCATGAAGCCTGAAGTAAGTGTCCTGAGTGTGACAGTTCTTTCCATAATAATCATAGAGAAGATGGTATTTATCAGAACCCTTCAACTTGGAGTCACGGGATCAATGGACACCTAGAAGTGAAGGGAAAGCAGTAGCAAGAGCAGAAATCTCGGGTGCAGGATCAGGAAGTAAGGTTTGGCGGCAATCGAATTCCTGCTACACAATGTTGTAGACCTTACAAAGGGCCGGTAATTGCGGACTACCCAAAATTTGAAAAATGATCTAATCTAAGTCCCGTTGAAGTCCATGAAGAATTTCAAAGATGCAAATGGGGTCCTCTCTGACATGAACCATCGCATCATCGATAGGCCTAATAAAGGTGAGAGGATCAATATGATCATATTTCTAATACACTTGTGTGAACTGCAAGTAGCACGCAGAAGGAGGATGATTACCCTGTCGGTGTAAGGATATTTTCTATCGCAACTGGAAAATCTGAGTGGACTTCATCTCTGAGAGGAAGTTGTTTTGCAAGTTCCTCTTTCAGAGAGTGGACTTCAAGGAGTGGACTTCATCTATGAGAGGAAGTTGTTTTGTAAGTTCCCCCTCCAGACTTGTTTCCACTGCCTTGAGGGAGGCAATCTCTTTTGATTGCTTTCTGACAATCTTGTGGCCTTTGTCAAAAGCTTTCAAAAGTTCGTGATGCTGAGCCAACAAGTTAGAATCGTCTTTCTCAGAATAATAACCTTCATGACCATTAGTTGATGTTTCCAATTCAGAGAGTGTCGTGTGCGAGTTTACCTTCCCATGATACTCGGAGTCGCCAACTTCCTCGTCTGATCGAGCCATAAGCCCAAAGTAAGCATCCTCATTCTCTAAACTAGACTCACTCAAGTCACTGTAGCTGAGATTATTGGACTTCTTGGCGACGAAACTCTTTTCTTATTTCCTCTTGCCCTTGAAGGATCTCTTCTCCGATTTCTTGAATCCTTCCTTCTTTTTTTACGGACACTCCACAATCATCTGTCTTGTCTTATAACAATAATAGCACACGACATCAAAGAAAGAATGTTTGTTCGATTTAGATTTATACCTGTCCTATTTGATGTAGCTTTATTAGAACAATCACCATCACGATATGATCTTCTGAAGTTAGATGAAGAAGACGGATTCTTCATCTGTCTCCTCTTGCTGAGCAGTCTCTTGAATTGCTTGGAGATGAGTGAAAACTCTCCATCAGATAGCTCGGAGCCTGACGTGCTTGGCTCAGAGTCTTCTGGAGTATCTGGAGCTCGTGTGCTTACCAGTGACGCAGCTTTGGATTTTCTCGAACCTTCAGCCTTCAGAGCAACTGAGGTCTCTCTGCTTGAAGTCTGTTGCTTTGCTCCTCTTTCTTCCTAGAATTCATTTGAAGCTCGTAGGAGAGCAGCTTTCCTAGGAGGTTCTGGGGGTCAATCTCCGGCAACTTTCCAAACTCCCTAATGGTTATAACTTTAGTATCCCAGTCCTTTGTGAAGGATTCGAGAAATTTGTCATTTAATTCACCATTAGATAAAGTGCGGTCGTAGTTTCTAAGACCGTTGACAATCTTGAATAATTTTTTGAAGTTTTCTGCAAAAGTATCACTTGATCCTTGCTTGAACGCTTCATACTCTTGATTCATAAATGATCTGTGGTCGTATCTGACTTCTTCGGTTCCATCCATGAGAACAACTAGACAGTCCCACTTCTCCTTGGCAGATTTACAGTAGAATAAATTTTAAAACATGGAATTGTCCACTGCACTTGCAATAATGTTCTTTGCCTCCTTATCCAGGGAGACCAAGGCAATTTCTTCCTGAGTTAAATCCATCATTTTCTTGGGGATCTTGATTGTTGGATTCAGGGCAGTGGCTTGTGTCGGAATATGCGGTCCTTCTTCCACAATCTGAAAAATCCTCGGATCTGCTGCTTCCATGAAGAATCAGACTCGTTCTTTCCACATGGGAAAATTTTCTTTGGTGCACACCAGTAACTTCATAGAAGACATGTCCTTGCTTTTATCCATAGCCACGAAGCAAAATCTCTTGACACTATATGAGAGATCTTATTCAAGGTATTAACCTTATATCAAACAACATCCCTCTGATACCAATTGAAAATATCTAGTGTCTACCTAAATCACCTAGAGGGGGGTGAATAAGTTATGTCTGTGTCTTTTCGCGGAATAAAAATACTTTAAAAATAAGAGCACGCAAACACAGAGAATTAGAGTGGTTCTCCTAGTTGGGTACGTCCACTGTCCAGCCTCGCCAATCTACCACGAAAGGCTAGATTTGGCTACTTCGCCTTTCTCAGATTTCAACAAATCTTACACCTTGGAGTCGCAACTCCTACAACTCGGAGACAACTCTCCTACCAGTCGATCCACAACCAGATCTACAACTCGATCCACAAACAGATCTACAACTCGATCCACAAACGAATCTACAACTCAGAGATGAATCTCCTACAAATGTAAAAGGAAATTACACAATATGTTTGCAAGAAAATTCTTGACAAGATCTGGAGTCTTCTATCTGTCGTTCTTCGTTTAGGTTGAACTTGAATAGCTCGGAGAACACGGTGAAGTTGGAAACCATGAAGACTTTGAATCTTGAATCTCGAAAAGACTAGATTTGTAGGATTAGAGATCTTCAGAATACAAAGATCCAGTCGAATCGGAAGAGGGAGATCAAATCGTGCACTACTTGCATCGACCGAACGGAAGTCGCGTACATACAGGAGCCTACGGTTTCTCTTTTCAGAATATTTTACGATTTTGAATTTTTGACAATTAGCACGATTAGGGTTGATGAAAAATCCACCCTAGGTATTTATTGCATCCTCAATAGCAATGACTATAAAAGAATTTCCAAAACGAGACTTGCAGAAGTACTTTACATGTTTCTCGTTCAACCCGAGCTGCTGTTTGAAAAATAGCCCAAGTCCTTTCGTCGAGTATTGTCGAGTATAGACGAGTATACTTGACGAACTAGTAGTGATATTCGACTAAATTTACTTAGAGAAAATTCTGCTCAAACAAGCTAGCCACTCAACGCCGTGCTAAATTCATACTCGACGAATTCGATGAGTAGCGACTAGTATACTCGACAAATTCGATAAGTATCGGCTGGCTGACATGACGCACTCGATGCTATCGAAGCACTCGACTCACTTGACGTCATTAACACAATCGATGCACTCGACGCACTCGATGCCATCGACATAGTCGACGCCTTCAACACACTCGACACAGTTGACAAATATCGACAATCTTGATCTACGCTGTCGATGCTTGACCCAGTGATAGTCGACAAATTTGATTTAGAAAATCCAGAGAAGTAAAATCGAATTGACTCGAAGAACTCGTCGGGTATCGACTAGCATATTCGACGAATTCGGCGAGTATCGTTAGATACATTCGACGAATTTCATGAGTATACACGAGAATACTAGACGCTTTTCACTTAGTGGATTTTCCAACTCTTAGAGATTTTACCTCAAGTACAATATGTTGAATTCGACGAGTGTTAGTAGTTATACACGATGAATTCGACGAGTATGAATGAGTATACTCGACGAATTTGACGAATAACTCTTGCAACACTGGACGAATTTTACTTGGGTAAAATTTTTGTTCTTCTGGTTCCCTCTACTTCTTGGATCCTCCTCATGAACTTAGGATAAAAGTACACCTCAATTGAGAGATTACACGTGAGTCAACTCATTGTCCTACACAATAAGAGATTACAGTGTATAGTCCCGTGTTTACTGGCCCAATATAACCCGAAATTGGTATGTACTTAGCAATGTAGATCTGCAAGCGCATACCTAAAATAGATCATCAAATACAGACTCAATTCATCTTAGCTTAATGAGACCATTCTTCAAATCAAGGTTATTATGGATACAATACCCATCAAAAACACAACAGACAAATCTTAACTTAGAAAAACCTAAAAAGGTAAAAATACGGGGCAAGGCATAGCTTGGACGATATCCACTAGTTGCAGCTGAGTCCATAAATTAGCTTTTTAGAGGGTGACATGTCACCGCTCGTTTACAAATATATCTAAGTATCTGTTGATGGTCGAAGCGGAGCGTGGATGGGCGCACACAGTAGCGGAGCGTGGTGGCATGCAATGGAGCGCAACACAGGGGGCACACACTGGAGAGGAGTGCGGCAACATGCATTTGAGCGGAGTGTGGGGTCGCACACTAGAGCGGAGTGCGGGGGCCCACATTAAAGCGGAGTGTGAAGGTGTACACAAGAGCAGTGTCAAAAGTAGAGCGAGCACGCGGGAAGAGCATGTTGATTCGGGTGTTTGTGTCTCTGAGACCTACTTCAGTCTGCAACTATTTGTCGAGAAAGCTTAGAGTTTTAGATGTTCCCTTCAAAAGAAGGCCTAGCCCCGCCTCCCGATCTGGTCAGATCATAACTTCTCAGCCATTCAATCATACAAATGAATCATGGTTGTCCGTATAAATTTTTATAAGGACCCAAAACATAGCATAGTAGGGTGTCCTAAACCTAGGAAGTTAATAGGACTCCTATCATTCAATGAGAAAATACCATTTTACCTAGGGGTGCAAGTTGAGTTGAGCCGGCTCGAAAAAAGCTTGACTCAAGCTCGAGCATGTCAAGCTCGACTCGAGCTCGAGCATGTTCAGGGGCGGATACAAGGGGGGGCCCGGGGGGGCCCGGGCCCCCCCAAGAAATAAAAAAAATCAGAACTTCTGCTGTGTAATCATGTTTTCTGGTTCTTTTTGTTACCCGCCAGCTTGTTTTTCTGACAAGAAATAAAAAAAATCAACCTGCCCATACTGCTTAATGCTGACACGGAAGTCTACATCAACCTTTCTTCCCGAAAAACATATATATATATATATATAAATATATATATAGATAAAGCATAGACTGCGGTTCTTAGAAAGAACCGCAGTCTATGCATATATATATATATAAATATATATATATAAATATATATATATATATATATATATATATATAAATATATATATATAAAGCATAGACTGCGGTTCTTTCTACGAACCGCAGTCTATGCTTTATATATATATATATATTATATATATATATATATATATATATATATATATATATATATATATGGCTGAATAGAGTGCGGTTCTTAGAAAGAACCGCAGTCTATTCAGCCCTATATATATAGGGCTGAATAGATATTATACGAGCATGTATAACGTATGAGCTGTACGGGTAAGTCATTTTGGTGGTCAAGATGGTCTCAAATCGAAAAGTAATCAACACGAAAGTTGTATATCTCGGCGAGACGAACAACTTTCATGTTGACCACTTTTTGATATGGAGCCGTCTTGGTCCTCGATTTGGGCCCCGAAATCGGGGGCGGCGGAACAGTTTACTGTAGCAGTTCCGCCGCCCCGATTTCGGGGCCTAAATCGAGGTCCAAAACGGCTCCATATTAAAAAGTGGTCAACATGAAAGTTGTTCGTCTCGCCGAGATCTACAACTTTCATGTTGGTCACTTTTCGATTTGGAATCATCTTGACCCCCAAATGGCTTGCCCGTACGCCCGCATCTAATGTTTGCCCGCACAGTATACACAGTATATATATATATATATATATATATATATATATATATATATATATATATATATATATATATATATATATATATATATATATATAAAGTATAGACTGCGGTTCTTAGAAAGAACCGCAGTCTATGTTTTATGAATATATATTTATATATATATAAATATATATAAGAATAGACTGCGGTTTTTAGAAAGAACCGCAGTCTATTCGTTTATATATATGTATACTTATATCCGCTCCAGCCTCCAGCCGGCCCTAAATCTCGGCGACTGCTCCTCTTCTCCCGATTCTTGCTTGGCTGCTCCCTTTCCATCCTTTCGGAATTCCGATTGAGGCTCGCTGGTCGCCGCCCGTCTCGCTGAGTCGTAGTCGATTCCGATCGAGGCTCGCCGGTGCTCCTCTTCTCCTGATTCCTGATCGAAAGCTGGTAACTTAACAGATTTTTCTTCCTTGACGAGTGGAATTTTCATGTTTTTCAGTTCTTAGTGGCACCTCATCACTTGATTCTTTTATAGCTGAGTCTTTAATAGTTTTTTATAGCAAAGTCTTATATAACAGTATGCTCACTTGATTTAAAAGATTATTTATTTCCAACTGGAATGCTCGCTGAGGAAAATGCTCACCAGCCTAATTTACTCTGTACATTATCAATTTTTGTGTTATGTTTTGGAATGGTTTTGTGATTAATCTACAATATTACGTTATTAGGTTTTCATGAAAAAGGTAAAAACAATTCACTCATTTTTCAATAAGAAATCCTCAAGTGAAATCGACACACCTACATCATCAGAGCAAGTTATTGTTGATTTTCCGTTAGTTAATGTTGATTATTCCCCACTTGACCACCATTCACTCGCTTTCGAGCGTGATCCTGGATTACGGCCTCAAATTTGGGAGTATCCTCTAAATCAACAAGATGAAATGCGACGATCATATCTTAAAGCTGGGTCTTATCAACACAAGCTTCAAGAGTATCCATCCTCTGGGGAACATCATCGAAGATTTCAAAGTTCCTGGTTCGAGAGATTCCCATGGTTAGAGTATTCTCCTGCAAAAGATGCCGTATATTGTTTGTCGTGCTATATTTTCAATAAACAGATCCCTGGTCGATTTGGGACAAGCTCGTTCACAACCGAAGGTTTTCGAAACTGGAAGAAAGTCAATGGAAAGAATTGTGCTTTTTTAACTCATATTGGGAAGGATCATTGTTCTCCACACAACATTGCAGTCCAAGGTTGTGCAGATTTAATTTCTCAATGTCAACATATAGATACAGTAATGGAAAGACAATCTTCTAAGCAAATTGTCATGAATCGATTGCGGGTCGGAACTTCAATTGATGATTTGCGATATTGTGCATTCCAAGGTATTGCATTTCGAGGTCATGATGAAAGTCAAGAATCAATTAACCGCGGTAATTTTGTCGAAGTGATTAAATTACTCCGAACTTATAACAAGGATGTTGATGATGTTGTATTAGAAAATGCCCCGGGAAATGCTATGTATATATCACCTCTTATTCAAAAGGATCTTCTTTCTGTTATGTCAAGAATGGTGCAAGATATTATTCGTAAGGAAATTGGTGATTCTAAATATTGCATAATTGTCGATGAATCCAGAGATGAGTCAAAAAGAGAGCAAATGGCTATCGTGATTCGCTTTGTGGATATTTATGGCTTTGTGCAGGAAAGGTTTTTAGATCTTGTTCATGTTACTGAGACAAGTGCACAGACTCTTAAAAATGAAATTTCAACAGTTCTCTCTCGTCATAATTTGAGTATTCAGGATATGCGTGGTCAAGGATATGATGGTGCAAGTAACATGCGAGGTGAATGGAAAGTCTAAAAACGTTATTCCTTAATGAATGTTCACAAGCTTATTATGTTCACTGTTTTGCACATAAACTTCAGTTAGTACTTGTTGCAACATCAAGAGAAGTGAAGACAGTACATAATTTTTTCAATAAATTAATATATATTGTTAATACTGTTGGTGCTTCCTCCAAACGTAATGATCAATTGCGATCTGCTCAAAAGGAATACTTCGATCACATGATTGCTCTAGGTGAAATTGAAACGGGCACAGGAGCCAATCAAATTGGTTCACTACAACGACATGGTGATACTAGGTGGTCATCTCATTTAAACTCTGTTTGTAGTGTTTTAAATATGTACAATGCCACGTGCTCTGTGTTGCTTGATATTAGTGAAAATGGAGGGACATCTGCTCAGCGTGGAGATGCAGAAGCAGCGTTTAGAAAAATGGGAGTATTCGAATTTGTATTTATCTTGCATTTGATGAAAGAAGTTTTGGGAATCAGTGACGTTTTATGCAAAGCACTGCAACATCAATCTCAGGATATATTAAATGCTATAAATTTAGTTTCGACAACAAAAGCTCTGATTCAGAAATTGCGGGAATCTGGCTGGGAAAAGTTCTTAAAGGTTGTGAACATATTTTGTGAGAAAAATGAAGTCGAAGTACCCGACATGAATGCTCAATTTAGTAATCGTCGGTTTCGAAGTCTACGTGATATCATTACAGTGGAACATCATTTTCGAGTGGACATTTTCAACTCCACAATAGATTGTGTGTTGCAGGAGCTCAACTCAAGATTCAGTGAAAATTCTATGGAACTACTTCGTCTAAGTATGGCTTTAGATCCAAGTGATGCATACAAATCTTTCAATATTGATGATATATGTGCCCTTGCAAAGAATTTCTATCCTAAAGATTTCAGCGAGCATGAAATTTTTGTGTTGAATACTCAGTTGCAACATTATCAGATTGATATTTCTTCCCACAAGGACTTCAAGAATTTGCTTACAATTTCCGAGCTTTATCAAAAATTGGTGGAAACGAAAAAATCGAAGACCTACTATCTTATTGACAAAATTATCAGACTCATTTTAATTCTTCGGTATCAACAGCAACCACAGAAAGGTCTTTCTCTGCTATGAAACTGGTAAAGACAAGACTTCGCAATAAGATGAAAGATGAATTTCTTGCTAATTGCATGATTTTATATATTGAGCGAGAAATAGCGGAGAAAATTAACAAAGATTGTATCATAGATGAATTCTATGAAGTGAAAAAACGTCGTGCACAATTGAAGTAACATATATGTGGTTGTTTGTAACTTTTTTGCTCATTGAAGATATATGATATATTTTGTGATTTTGTCGAAAAATTGTCTATATATCTTTTGTATTTAAATATTTTATTTTAAAAAAATTGCCTTCCTGACTGGGCCCCCCTAGCCAAGATTCCTGGATCCGCCCTCGAGATCGAGCATGTCAAGCTCGACTCGAGCTTGAGCACGTCGAGCTCGAGCTCGAGCACGTCGAGCTCGAGCTCGAGCACGTCGAGCTCGAGCTCGAGCACGTCGAGCTCGAGCTCGAGCACGTCGAGCTCGAGCTCGAGCACGTCGAGCTCGAGCTCGAGCACGTCGAGCTCGAGCTCGAGCACGTCGAGCTCGAGCCTGATTTTGAGCCAAGCTCGAGCCTAAGTATCCCTGTTCAGAGCTCGTGAGCCAGCTCACGAGCTTTTTTTAATTAAATAATATATATTATTAGTATTAAATATTTTAATATATTATAATATTAACATAATATTAATATAATATTATTAAAACAATAGTTTTATATTATTAACATAATATTAAGTTCGAGCCGAGCTCGAGCTCGAGCTCGAACCGTGCTCGTCGAGCTCTAGCTCGAGCCTTTTAAAATATGCTCGTCGAGCTTGAGCTCGAAAAAAGAAGCTCGAGCTCGAGCTCGAGTCAACTCTTTTTGATGAGCTCGACTCGTTTGCAGCCCTATATTTACCCTTCGATTTTTGAAAAAAAAGACCCTCTTTGCATATTAAACCCTCCTCCCGGTCTAGTCCACCCGCACTGCATATAGCCCGCCCATTGTAGCCCTACCCGCACTATATAGCTCGCCCACTGTCAAATTTCAAACAATGCTTCCCTTTCGTATTATCTAAACCAGAATAAGTATCTTAAACCCTCGATGCGCATGGTGGGATCTAACCGACAACCGCCCGTTCCAAAGTCAGACGCCACATCCATTAGGACACAAGTGTGTTTGCGTTTATATGTGCAGCTTTTTTTATAAAGTTTATTTTTTGGGTTTTTATTTTAACTCTTTAAACATAAAAAAATAATTAATAATAAAAAAATTACAAAAAATATAAATATTTTACATTTTTATTTGAAAATTACATGATAAAAAAATTAAAGAACTATCAGGGGCGGGCGAAGCCCGCCGCACGGGTGAAAACACTGTCATGATGAACCGTAGAAGCGGAGCCCCATATCTATCACTCATATATATAATGAAGAGATTTGTATAAATTCTTAAAAGGGAACGTTAACATAAAATAAATTAATAAATTAACGGTATTAAAACATTGAACATAATTTATAATAATTATTATAATTATATTATATACTTAATACAATTAAGAGTTTTAAATATCATAATAAGTTATGAGAGTTATTTTAGTTTATAAATAACTCTCCAAATTATAAGAGTGTATATACATAATCTCTATCTCATCTTCTTCATAAGCCCATATATTTTCGACATTATTTTCTTGCTATTCTACATTTGCTTCATCTAGTAAAAGTTCGGGTGATATGTACTTCTTTGATGTCCGTGCACATTGGAGTTTCGGGATCTAGCTGTGTGTAGTGTAACACTCCAGTTTTCTCATAGTTGAAAAACAATTATTGTCTGGGAGTTATTGCTGGCGATAATGATATTGCCTGTGTAACGGTCCAGGCCCATCCCATGGGAACCCTCTGGCACCGCCGGCCTACCATGGTCCAGACTCTGGCCCACCACTGGTAGTCAGCCTTTAACATTCAAGCATGCAGGCCATGCACCCCAACCCCTCTCCGCGCCTGTTTATCAGCACGGTAGGTTGTTGCCGCTGGGTCTCGAACCCAGGACCTTGATAAGAGAGCTTTCCGCCACTCCCTCATCACCAACTGAGCTCAGTTGGTGATGAGGGAGTGGCGGAAAGCTCTCTTATCAAGGTCCTGTGTTCGAGACCCAGCGGCAATAACCTACCGTGCTGATAAACAGGTGCGGAGAGGGGTTGTGGTGCATGACCTGCAGGCTTGAATGTGAAAGACTGACTACCAGTGGTGGGCCCGGGTCTGGACCCTGGTAGGCCGGCGGTGCCAGATGGTTCCCATGGGATGGGCCTGGACCGTTACAAAAAGTGCAGCTCAGTTGGTGATGAGGAGTGAAAGAACTCCATAGTTAAGCGTGCTTGAGCGAGAGTAGTACTGGGATGGGTGAACTCCTGGGAAGTCCCCGTACGTCCCAACTTAACTATCGAGTTCGCTCATCAAAGGGAGGCTATGACCACCAACAACCCGCCCGTGGATGGAGATAGGTTGGGGTGCTTGGGATGCAGCCCGGTAGCGTTACCTAGAGCAGAGCCGTGACGCTGTCACGTTGTATCGACTAGGGGCGTTACATAAAAGTGCACTTTTTATTGTAACGTCCCCTGGTCCTAGTGGGCCTCAGCCCACTAGGCCTCCGTTAGACTGTTACCGGGCTGCATCCCAAGCACCCCAACCCCTCTCCATCCACAGGCGGGTTGTTGGTGGCCACAACCTCCCTTTGATGAGCGAACTCGACAGTTAAGCTGGGCCGTACAGGGACTTCCCAGGAGGTCACCCATCACAGTACTACTCTCGCCCAAGCACGCTTAACTATAGAGTTCTTTCAACTCTCATCACCAATTGGTGATGAGAGTTGAAAGAACTCTATAGTTAAGCGTGCTTGGGCGAGAGTAGTACTGTGATGGGTGACCTCCTGGGAAGTCCCCGTACGGCCCAGCTTAACTGTCGAGTTCGCTCATCAAAGGGAGGTTGTGGCCACCAACAACCCGCCTGTGGATGGAGAGGGGTAGCTCAATTGGTGATGAGAGTTGAAAGAAGTCTATAGTTAAGCGTGCTTGGGTGAGAGTAGTACTGGGATGGGTGACCTCCTGGGAAGTCCCCATACGACCCAGCTTAACTGCTGAGTTCGCTCATCAAAGGGAGGCTGTGGCCATCAACAACCCGCCTGTGGATGGAGAGGTGTTGGGGTGCTTGGGCTGCAGCCCGGTAACGGTCTAACGGAGGCCTAGTGGGCTGAGGCCCACGGACGGCCCAGGGGACGTTACAGCCTGGCTACAAAATGGTGAAGTCATTTTGTTACTGTTAACGATATCGATATCACTGTCGATAGTGATTCAGTCTATGTAGTCAACATAGATACAGTCGATGCAGTTAACACCGATGCAGTTGATGCAGTCGACACTGATGTAGTTGATGCAGTCGACAGATCAGTGTAGTCTGTTTGCTACTACTGGCGATAGCGATATCACATGCCAATAATAAGTCACGTGACAGACCACCATGTGTCAGTTGATTGTGAAGCAGTCGTTAAGCGGCAAAGGGGGTGGATAAGGCCACCACCACTACCTAAGATATTGCCCGACGACAGCGATATCGCTTGACAATTATGGTTTTTGTTAGAATGGTCAATTTGAATAATGGCCATCCATTCTATCTGGATTTAGGATCCAATGATTGGGATTTCTTCTGAATCAGATAAGGGGCTGAAGATGAGAATTAATTCTCATTCTCTCTTTCTCATTCTCTCTCTTCAAGTGAAAGGAAAGAGAGGGCTAAGGAAGAAGCAAGGTTGGTCCAGCCGTTAGATAAGTCTGGAGGAGCATCAAAGTTTGAGATTGTGAGCCGATTGAAGATTCATAAAGAGGAAAAGCGAGTCGATCCCTTCCATTTGACTCGAGCTCGGATTCATGGCACTGAAACGATCGACGAGGGTAATGATCTTTCTCTAGACTACTTGGACTTGCTTGTCCATTTTATATGCATAGTTGCAAGAAGGTTTTTCCACTGATTGGTGGAGGTGAGACCTTCAGCTAGTTGATATTGTTTATCCCCGGTAGAAATTGAATATAGAGTTTGGATTGTTGTACAGATATTGACATGTTGTGTGAAGCTCATCTGTGACAAGTTGGTCAGGATTGCTGATGTTTTGATTTGGTGTCGGAGAAGACTCCGTGAAAAAATGAGTCGATTTTGGAGTGGGGTGATATAGGTTGCTATAGAAAGTACTGGAGGTGCTCTCCAGGAAGTACCTAAGATTGCAACAGAGAATGCAATTCTATTGTTATCTCACAAGATAACGATATTGCTAGTTATAGCTCTGCTGGTAGAAACCAGTGAACAGTTGTTGTGCTGGGTGTGGACCCGAGACTGAGATAGATTTATGGTTCTGTCGATATATCACAATGATAGTGATATCACTGGCGATAACTCCCAGAGAGCTTTATTTGTTGTTGTAAATCATGTGCCCTAGGGACTAGGTGGGTAGCATGATAAGCTATTGAACCTGTTGTTCTCAGCTTTGGTGGCCGTGAGTGCCGATTGTGGAACATTATGATAGTTATGATATGAACATGAAAGGGGAGACTAGCTCGCTTCGTTGCCTCGCAGCCATGGAGATTTGAGAAACGGGATATGGTTGAACTATAGCCACACCTTGTCGTTCGACTAGATTGCCTAAAGTATCTAACTTTCATCGTTGTCTTGGGGAGAGTGATTGCCTTTGTCTCAGACTAGTGAATGCTCAAAATTGTACCATCTTGGTCTGAGACTAAGGATGGTGGTGGGACTTGGGGAGTACACCAAAAGAGTGCCTTGAGAGCACAAAGCGTGCGGTTGTGAATGTCGACATTTGTGCTGGTTGTGCATATATTGAATGGTGCTTAAATTGCAAATTCTTGTGGATATGTATGTATGTATATATATATATATATATATATATATATATATATATATATATATATATATATATATATATATATATATATATATATATATATATATATATATATATATATATATATATATATATATATTTTGTTGAAGCCAGTAGCCTGACTTCACCTAGAGTTCGGACCTAAGGTTGCAGCTCAAACCTACTCTTCTCGAACCACCTTTTTGATGTGAGTATTGGAACTAGAAACAGACCTTGGGATTCAACTTGGAGGTCCCACCTCTTACCCGGAAGAATTAGAAGTTCCTCCCCTCCCTAGCCAGAGCTGAGCTAGGTGCCTTGGAGGAAGAAGAAGAAAAGGTTCAACCACACTTCTTCAAGACACCTTATCGGTTTATTTATAGGCCTCTTAATTTGACCTGCCAATAACAAAACTGAACCGACTAAAATTACCAAAATACCTTGGGCTGGGTCTGCCAACAGCCAAACTCTGCTGTTTTGAAGGGTTATACACAGACCCCAAAGGGCAAAAGGGTAAAAATACCTGGGGTAAAAGAGTAAAATCCCCTCTTGGTGGTAGGAAAGTAAAAACACCTTTTTCTCATATGGTGAGTGAGAAAATAACCGGCGGGCAAGAGGAGCCTATCAGCTCGCCTCACGAGTGCCCCGCCTCGCAAAAGACGTCTCTCCATAAGAGGCCAACACACGTCTCGAGAGCAGTCTCTCCTGATCTGCTGCTCCCGTATCGCCCATTATGTTTTGACTCTTTGAAATACTGGAGAGTTGACCCTATGGTCCTACTCACCTCTGCAATCCTCTCGCCCCTCTCGCCCCTAACTCAGCACTTCTCTTTGAGTTGCCTCCTGCGAGCCCGAGGTTGTACACAATCCCTGCTCTTTTCGAGGTTGACTCATGCTCGGAAAGAAAGTCTAACACAAGCTCGTGGTGTCGAAATTCATTTATGAGATAATCTTTTGTAGGGCCCCCTTCTGGGGCCTATAAATATGCGACACTTATCCTAGCATGGAGATTCCCCCCCCCCCTCTCTCATCTCTTCCTTCATCTCTTCCACCGTCGCCATGTCTCATAGTTAGAGTTTTCGTGAACGTCTCGCGATGGTCCGTAAACAAAACAAAGCTAATGTGGCTGCTCTGACCCCCATTTTGGTTCGCAGCCCTGCTCCTTTACCTTCGTCCTCTCGCCTGAAGAAGGTGAAAATCGCTGGCCCACCATTCTTGGCCGATGGGACCACTCCGACATCCTTAGAAGTCAATGCACCTCTGATGTAGGCTAGGCCTTTGGGATCCTACACGGAGGGCGTGACTACGACCTTGGCAACGTTAACGCTCCCTAATCGGCACACAAACGCAACGCAGCGACCACAATGATTGTTTTTTTATCGTTCGTGCTAACATATGGATAGCCGATCCGCAAGTGGAACGGAGAATGGCTATAGGCCAAAATCCTTTCCGGCTAAATGGAATAATATTAATTCCGATCGAGCTTTGGATTTGTACCAAAATAGATCCACCAGAAAGAAAATTCACGATTCGGAAAAATGGTAGGACCTATCCCAACAAAACAAAAGCGAGGAGCGCCAATTCTCTCGCGAGATCTTTTCGGAAAACCAACTGAAAATCTCAGATCTATTTTTAGGAACACCACGAAAATTTAGCAATTCGAGAAATCACGCAAAATCCGTCCACCACAAGAATTAATCAAAGAAGAGAATCTCTTAGGTAGGAATTTCGTTACCCCACTCGGAAACGTAGATCTGAGATGTTGGATCCACAGAGAACGTGTAAGACCCCCTCTTTTTTTTTCCTTTAAAACTTCGGGGTCTTAGGCCCAGAACCGCCGCCTTGCGGTGACACCTTCGCACCCGGGAAGGTCGACACTACAAGACGCCGATCCTGCCGGCCAAATCGATCGCAGCTGATGCAAAAGTAGCAGTACAAGAGAAGACAAGTCCACATCATATCACATATATATAAAAATCTCCACGAAGGGAGTGTCCATAAAATAGTAAAGTGTACAAAAATAAAAAGGGCTGAAGCCCGGTACATCAATATCCTCACTACAGATCTCTCATGCGGAAGCAAAACAAAACAACTACTAGAAGTCAAAACTCACGGTCTCAGCTGGCTGTACTCCTGAGCTAGACTGCCCTATCTCCAATTGCACCGGTCTCCTGGGCTGCTCCTCCATACTCGGCTCCACGATCCCCTAATATAATGTGGTTCGAAAACCATTAGTCTAAAAGACTAAGCCCTATCGTCCCCCACCCCTTCCCCCATGCTCCTAGGCACCGAGCGGGGAGGAAGAAAGGAAAGGACGTGAAAGAGGAGAGAAATCAAAAACAGGTGACAGGGGGACCTAGCTAGCAATTTATAATCAGGTTATAATGAGTAAAGTAAGAAAGGAATATAATCTTCACTTATGTGAATACACATAAGCCAAGGGATCTTCTACAAGGCTCCCATCGTATAAAATGTCCCATACCACTTTATACGTTGGGGTGTCGGTTATCACAAGCAGTATATAAATATTTAAATAACCTTAATTTATAAACTTGCCCACACAAGCTTATAGATCAAGGGGTCGTTTTGCAGGGCCTAATCTATAAGCGTCCCATACCACTTATACTTTAGGTGTCAGGGTTAAATGAATCGATTATGCTATGACATGCAAGTGGGTATGATGGACATGCAAGTGCAACACACACACAACGACTCTGTGATCACAGACCTTTAGTTCCCACTTTTTGAGAGCTAGCATCACTCTCGGGTACCACCGCTATGGCTACGACAGTAGCGGAGCAGGCGTCTCCGCTTCTAGGCCGGTATGCACACTACCAAGCCTTAGACCCCTCTCATACGCCTCTGTACACGTCCAAGGTGCACTCTAGAGTCTCGCGTACGTACTTTGCTGACAACCCGTCAGTCTTGTTGGGTCGGATGTGCGTTATCGGGGGTCGTCCTCCAGACTGCAGTGTAAAACAACCCACTGGCCCCTCTAACTCTCACAACTGCCTGGTGCACCGTACTGCCATCGGTGTGACGAACGGCCAGTACCGCATGCCCCGCCACTAGATTTATGCACATGCAAGTTTATCGTATCAGAACCGAGCCAAAGCTCCCCGGACCATCCCGTCCGTCACAAGTATCAACCGAGCCAAAGCTCCCCGGACCATCCCGTCCGTCACAAGTATCAACCGAGGCAAAGCTCGCCGGACTGAAACGTCCGTCTCTTATTCCAAATCTCATCCCTTTGAACACCGCGGGATGGCGCCCCTTTGAACACCTCGGGACGACTTAACCATTTCCAATACTTGTCCAACTAGTGAGTGCAGTGTGAAACCCTATTTACTAAATTACTCTTTTGATTTGTTCTTTAAGGTTTACGTTAACCCAGGACTGCCCCCAGTATTCCCTGTGAAGGGCTCTCAAGGGGCACTAGGAACTGTGTTGGGATTACGCCCAGCGTTCCCTTTCGTAAGGTACTTATTAATATTATTGGTTGATTTCCTTTACCCATTACCTTCTCATATTGCGATAGGCTAATCCTAAGGTAGTTTAGACCTTTCACTCTCGCGGGCACGACGATCTTTCGTCGAACTCGCTTACCTTCTAACACACATCCACACGATTCCCACCACTCCTTAGAACTTTCTAGGTGACTCATCCACTTTTATTCAAACAATTCAACACGACTAACTCCACCATATTCCAACCCTTATCCTAATACAACTTTTCCCCAAATTACTATTTGCAGACCGACCTATACTAAGTGATGTTCATGATAGGATGTCCTTCGAGTTTTCATCCGAATGACCTAGTATTATTACTGGGGTCCTATCATGACATAAATGATTTAATTCCCGAATATTGTATTTTCCTCAATTAATCTTCTATTTAAATAATTTATTACAAGGGCCAATTATAGTCGAGTTGATCATGAAGTATACATTTTAGACATCATTAATATTCCATAAATTCATGATAAAATTCCATATATCCAAAAGCGACAATTTCCAAATTTGACATTTTACACAAACATTTATGGGGCCTAAAATTATTTTTGCAGTAAATTCCCATATTCCAAGATTTGTAAATCAACTACTTGAAATTGTCATCCAAATAATTTGAGATAAATATATTACACTACTAAAATCCTAAAATTAGCATTGGCCAAACTTTCATGATTTTTCACAGAATATTTAATTCTAAATAAATTCAATACACAAATCGACAAGGGCATAATTGTGAATCAAGTACTATGAATATACTTCAAAAATTCCTAATTAAATTCCTAACAGTAGATATCATCCTAAAATCATCAATGGACAAAATTCATATTTTTACAAGTTAAATTACTTTTTAAATGATTTATTTACCAAGTATGGCCTTTACAATATTTATGAAGGAAGCAATATATAAAATCCTTTAAAAATTAGAATAAAATTCAGAGACCTCTATTTATGTCAAAAACCTCTACTGGCCAAGTTCTACCAGATTCCAATTAAAATAAATGATCAAATTAAATCAAATACTGAATTGGATACTTTGATAATTAACAAAGGAACTACCATAAATATAATCCATAAAATTCCAATAAAAATATCTAGGGGTTCAATTCACCCTAATATTCACTCTACCACATTTTCACAGTTTTTAGATGAGGTTAAGTTACCATTTTGACCTATTAGTGCTTCTACCCTAAAACTAGGGTTTGACTTTGGAGTTACTTAACTACTTCAAAATTCCCTAATATTTCAACCGGATGCTTAAACATATCTAAACTAACTCTCTACTGATTTACAAGGACATACAAGGGCATTTGCCTCTATGTCCTTCACAACCCCCTAAAGGTCCATCCTTAGGGTGTGAACTTGGGTCCAAGGGTAAGTCAACCCTAATTCATCTATTTTACCCAAAGAGAGGAGGGTACTTAAAGTAATACTAATTCAGTGGTCTAAAATGGGCTGTGTCTTCAATATTTTATTTTTTTTCTTCTTTTGGCTATAAGCACACCAAGTCCTTTACAAGCCAACACATGCAAGGGGTTTCCCTAACTTGCTGTGATCCATGTGGGCTAAACATTTAACCATGCCCTAATAATGTCCGCATGGACATGCCACCAAAAATTGGGGCCTTTTGGAGTTGAACTACTCCAAGAATCACCTAAACAAGCCTAGGGGTAATTTGGTAATTACACCATAATTTTAATTCCAATTAATCCCATTTTTGGGCAGGACCTAAATATGCCCTAAACCAGTTACGCCCCAAAATATCAGGTTATTTGGGCCTCTGGATGGGCTTGGGCATCACTTTCAAATTTCTGCATTTTGCTATTTGCAGCCCAAGGCCATTTAATTTTTAGATCTTGCATGTGCGATATCTCAACATGCAGAGGGTTAATTTGTCTAATATTTCTACCATAAGTCTAATATACTCCTAAGGGCAGGACACCAAAATTTGGGGCATTGTGGAGTTGATATGCTCCAAATATCAACAATATTTAATTTATCATATTTGGACTAAAACTATATACTTATGTTCCCCAAAAATTCCTATTGTTGGGTAGGGCCTAGCTATACCTAATTAGGCCACATGCCCAAACTTTCAGCCCATTTGGACTTAGGGTTTGGGCAGGGCACCCAGTTTAGTTTCTGCCCTACTCTAGGACCAGCCCTAGGAAAATGGCTCTATAGGGCAGTAGACTTAACCAAAAATTATGTGTAACATATCAAATTAACGGTGAATCCAAGACCTAGAATTTTCATGTTGAGAACATTTTATGAAAAAGGATGTAAGGGCCCTAAAATCTGACATGCAAAATTCGGATATAAAAAGGACACAAAATACACTATTCACAAATTAAATAAATCCAGAATTTCAAATGTTGCATGACAATAATCCTAAAGCAAATCCGACGGCTGCTGTGTTTCTTCCCCAAACCGCCTGCATGCCAGCCCGAGTTCCACGGGGCTTTTCTAGGCCGCCTCCGGCGGCGCCTCCACCGGCCAACTTCTCCTCTCCCCTCACGGTGGTGGGGGCGAGCTTTTCCAGCGGCTAGGGCGGCCGGAGGTGGCGGCGCCACCTCACCCGAGAGCTTCAAAAATGCCATTAATGGCAGAAAAAGAAGTGCTGGGCTCGGCTCATTTGATCCAGAACCCTAACCTAGATATTCCTAAGATCTAAGCATGAAGAGAGAGGTGAGGGAGGACCTTCCCGGCGGCCTTGCGACGTGAGGAGCGGAGGGGAACCATGGTGGCGGTGGCGGAGCTTCTCCCTTGGTTTTCACAGCCAAATCTCGGTTTCTCTCTCTCTGCTGCTGCTCTCCTTGTTCTGAGAGTGGTGAGACTGAAAGGGGAGAGGGAGAGAGTGAGAAGATGAAGTATAGAGGTGGGTGGGTGATAATTCCTATGTGAGAGGTGGAGGGTTTGCCTTGTTTTTGTCACCAAGCATGCATGGGTGGGCCCCACTCCATTCCAGCTCCTTCTCATGACTTCCAAGGGTCGGCCAGCCCATGTGGGGGCTGATGGCATGGGTCCAAGTGGCTTATTCCACTAAATACCCTTAAATATACCCCTTTCTCTCTCCTAAATTATTCTTTAATTTTGAGATTCTCTCTCTCTCTCCTAGTCACTAAGTTGGCTGGTAAATCTCATATTGGCAGCCCACATGTTTATTTCATCCACCAAAATATTGTTAGCCCAAGTGAGTTGGGCTTGAGCTTGAGTTAGCCCATTTGGGTTAGCTTGACCCAAACCTAGGCTAGGGTTGACTTAGGTCAATTTGGTCTTTGATGTTGGCCCAAATGGGTCCTTGGTGACCCATTGGCCTCCCTTGAGGCCTAGGTAGGGTTGTATTGGCCCTTTAGAGGTCACTTGACCCTTAAGTAGGGTACCTTGACTACTTTAGGGCTAGAGTTGACTTTGGTCAACTTAGCCTTTTTGGTTGGCCCCAATGGATCCTTGGTGACCCGTTGGTCTCTCACTATGGTTATGAAGGTATGCGTGTGGTTCACTTGGTTAAGGGAACTTCAATTGGCCCTTTTGTAGGCCAGTTTGACCCAATGTAGGCTAGGTTGACCCATTTAGGATTAGAGTTGACTTTGGTCAACTTAGCCTCTTGGGTGGACCCCAATGGGTCCTAGGTGACCCATTGACCTCACTCTAGGGTTAGGTGGGCTTGGGTAGGGTCCACTTGGCTTGGGGATGGTCAATTGACCCTAAGTAGGTTGGTTTGACCCATTTAGGGTTAGAGTTGACTTGGGTCAACTTAACCCTTTTGACTGCCATCCATGGGTCCTTATTGATCTAATGGATCTTACCATGGTTTGATGAGAACATGGTGGGGTCTTCTAGTCTTGGTGAAGCCCCATGGTTATCTTAAACAAAGGTTCAGGAATTTACTATTTGCAGACCATAGTGGTCTCACCCACATTCTTAGGTTTCCTTGGTCTTCTTGGGCTTCCTAGGGTTTGGTCATGACCTAGTCATGGCCAATAACCACACTTAGGGGTCTAGTTGGAAATGAGATGTTACAGAACGATCTCTCTTCCCTTTTGGAATCCACGGGAAACGCGCCACGGATGAAGATCTTGTTTGCCTCCTTCGCTTATCGCCGTGGTTGATGACCCCAACCTTGATTCTTCCTTGCACGAGATCTTCCTCCTCCAAGGTGGCCGAAATTGTTAAGAGGTTGAATATGGCTTGGTGGATGGAAGGTAGAGAGACGGGGATGATGGGTTGCTAGAGGGAGAGGGGAGTAGAAAGGGGGCGGCCGAGAGGGATGGAGAGAGGGGTGGCCGGAATCCTAGAAGGGAAGCCTTGAATGGGGCGGCGGCTAAGATGAGGAGGAGAGGAGATTAGGGTTAGGCAAGCAAAGCTCTTTTTTTGATTTCAATAATTGTCTCCATAACAAATGATAATTTGGCCTTATATAAGGCTTACAACCATGTGGCTATTAGCAGCCCAAAATAAAAATGTTGCAGAAAATGAAATGACAAAATAACATAGTGTCAAATACCACATATAACCAGATAAAGGCAGACCAAATAATAAAATAAATTCAAAGCTTATTTTTGCTGCGTGGGCGAAGATTGTAGCCGTGCCCGCTACGACGCCGCAAGTCTCTTGATGGTGGAGCATCGTCGTCATCTTCTGTCACGGTAACACCGCCATGGTCGTCGTCTTCATCACCCAATTGGCCGTCGTGGTGGCCGTCACCATCAATCCTCCCGCTCTCAAAAGGACTCATAACCGAGGAGTGGGCTGGACGGTAACGGTGGAGGAGATCTGCATCGAGAAGAGCCAGGTCTGCCGAAGAAATCCAAGAGTCATCTGAAGCTGGACGACCATGCCATCTGACCAAAAACCTGTGAATGTCGCCATCGGGAGTAGAAAACACCGCATCCTGCAAAATCTTGTCAGGCAAGAAATCGGTTCCAGGGAACCTTTGAAAAGCGTTAGGCGAAGAAGAAAAACAAGTTGCATCATCAATAGACAACGTACCTCCCGAAGAATCTGAAAGGGAGAGCGGTCTAGAAATATTCGCAGCCCACCCCTTTAGACGGTATAGTGGAAATATGAAATGGAGAGACTGACAATTCAGGTGGTGGAGCGACATAAAGTGTTAAATCCGAAATGTTAAAAAAAGGGGAGATTCCCCACTCAGCGGGTAACTTTAATAAATATGCATTTTCACCTAGCTTCTTCAAAACCCGAAAAGGACCGGCTCTCTTATTCGCTAATTTTTTTATGGTGCCCGAGGGCAACCGTTCAGGGATAAGACGTACCATTACCAAATCACCAATCTTGAAGGGGACTGCTCGCTTATGTATGTTAGCATTCGATTGATAAATAACATATTGTTTAGCTAACGTCTTGCCAATGTGCTCATGGAGAGTGTGAACGTGCGAAGCGAAGTCCTGTGCAAATTGACTTGATTTAAATGATGGTGGTAACAGAATCAAATCAAGAGGCACGGGCGCCTTATATCTATGCACTATCTCATTTGGCGATAACCCGGTGGACCTATTCTTAGAATTATTATAGGCTAACTGAGTGTGGGGGAGAATAAGATCCCATGTACCCTTATGATCGCCCACCAAGCAACGAAGTAATCCTCCCAAACTACGGTTAACAACTTCCGTTTGCCCATCCGTTTGGGGGTGGTAGCCCGACGAAAACATAAGCCTCGTGCCCAACAACTTCCACAATGTCTTCCAAAAGTAGCTAGTAAACTTAACATCTCTATCGGTCACGATGGTTTTGGGGACACCTCGATGAGCTACGACCTCCTTAAAATACAACTTAGCGACATGGGAAGCATCGTTGGTGCTATGACAAGCGATAAAATAAGCAATTTTAGAGAATCAATCCACTACGACCAAGATGGAATCGTGACGCTGAAATGTCAGTGGGAGGCCCAATATGAATTCCATGCTAACATCCACCCATGGGGTAGAGGGAATCGGAAGGGGTGTGTAAAGGCCCGCATTGGTCTTGTTATCCTTAGTTAATTGACATACGCGGCAGCTCCCTACGATTTTGTTGACCATTGGCTTGAGACCCGGCTAAAAGAATTTATCCTCCACAAGCGTGATCGTTTTATCGCGACCGAAGTGTCCACCTAAACCTCCACTATGTAACTCCCATATAATAAAATGGCATAGGGAAGAGCGGGGAATACACAATTGCGTCTGCTTGAATAAATAACCGTCACGAATGTAGTAGGATGAAATAGTAGAGGGGGCCTGTTCCTGAAGGGCTAAATAAATATCCTTAAAATCCGTTCATAGGACATACTCGTCCTTAATGTGTTCAAATCCTATTACCGTCACCTCCATTTCTGATAACAATAGGGTGACACGACTAAGGGCGTCCGCCACTCGATTTAACGTACCCTTAAGGTGCTTAATAATGAATGTGTACTCCTGAAGATAGGAGACCCATTTGGCGTGCCGAGGGCTGATTTTACCTTGAGAGTTTACAAATTTTAGTGCCTTATGATCCGAGAGGATTACAAATTCTTTCGGTATGAGATAGTGTCGCCAATGTTGGAGACAACGTATCACGACATAAAACTCACGATCATAATTAGAGTAATTTAATTTTGGGCCCGCAAGTTTCTCGCTAAAGTATCCGACCGGATGTCCCTCTTGACTTAACACTCCACCAATTCCTATCCCCGAAGCGTCGCATGATAATTCAAACACTTTACTAAAATCCGACAACCGTAGTAGGGGGGCTTCGGACATCCGATCCTTAATCATTTGAAATGCGCTAGCGACCGATTTGGTCCAAATAAAATCACCCTTCTTCATACACTCAGTGATGGGTGCCATGATACTACTAAAATAGCGAATGAATCGTCGATAAAACGTGTCCAATCTATGAAAACTCCTAACTTCCCGAATATTTTGCGGTTCCGGCCACTCTCTAATTACCTGGACCTTCTTAGGGTCAACATGTATACCCTCAGCGTTCACTATGTATCCTAAAAATTCCACGGAAGTCACACCGAATGCGCACTTCTTAAAATTAATATATAAGTTCTCTTGGCGCAATGTAGTAAGGATTGTCCGCAAATGAGTTTCATGATCGATCGACGAGGTACTAAACACCAAAATATCATCGAAATAGACTATGACAAATTTTCCCATGTATGGCTTAAATACTTGAGTCATTAATCATGAGAAAGTACTTGGTCCGTTGGTGAGTCCCTCTCCTAGCACTAACCACTCGTAAAGCCCGTCCTTAGATTTAAAGGCCGTTTTCCATTCGTCTCCCTCCCGAATCCTTATTTGGTGGTAACCACTCTTTAAATCCAATTTTGAGAACACGGTGGCACCAGACAGCATATCCAATAGATCGTCCAAACGGGGGATGAGAAACCTATACTTTACAGTTATTTTATTGATGGCCCGGTAGTCTACACACAACCTCCAAGACTTATCTTTCTTCGGGACCAACAAGGCAGGGACGACACAAGGGCTTTTACTATGGCGGATAAATCCTTTAGCTAATAAATCGGAAATTAGCATTTGTAGTTCATTATGTACGGAGGGATTAAGTCGGTAATGGGGTAGGTTAGGCAAGGACGAGCCCGGGACGAAGTCAATTTCATGTTGAATATCCCTGATTGGTGGCAACTTGGAAGGTAAATCTACCGGATAGACGTCCTTATATTCTTCCAATAATGTGCGCAGAGATAACGGTATGTTCTCTAAAGATGGTGAATCTTCCTGTACTTGTAGACATACTAACGCATATATGACGCCATCGAGAAAGGTCTCACGTTCTAACTCCTTCCTACTTATAAGACTTATCGTTTTCCTTTCCGCAGGGACCACTGTGTCCTTGGACGCAATCGACGGGTCCTTAGGTGGTGTGGGTTTCAAAACAATGGTCTTACCATTGAACTTGAACTCATAGGTGTTGGCTTTGCCAAAATGGGTCACATCATAATCATAAAGCCATGGACGTCCAAGTAGAATGTGACAGACATCCATAGGGATGACATCACACCACACCTTATCGACGTAGTTCTTCACCGTAAACAGTACCAAGCATCGCTTAGAAACTGCGATGGACGTTTTGTTCACCCATGCTATCTTATACGGATGTGGATGCGGCTCAGTGACTAAATGCATTCGAGTGATGGCATTCTCCGAAACGACGTTCATACAACTACCGCTATCGAGTATTAACTTATACCACGTGTCACCGTTCTTAAAATTTTCCGAGAAGATATTCGTCCAATTGTAATCATCCGTCGCTAGCGGTGTATTCAGAATACATCTCATAACCATCATAAATGAGTCGTCGTCAATATCACTCGGCTCGGCGTCAGACTCAGTACCGGCTTCATAAACGATCTCGGCGGGGTCAGACGTGGTATCTACTAGTGCCAGTGGTTTACTCTTAGTGGGATACTCACTAGCATAGTGTCCTTGAATTCCGCAGGAATAACAGGTAGCGTTAGTTTTATTAATTCGTCCTATTGGACTCTCTCACCATTGGGATTTTTATTGTTCCTAGCGGTAATTACTATGGAACTTGAGTCAGTCGATCAGAACTTTCCTTTGTCTCGCATGGATGACGAAGGTGGGGGTCCTAAGATGGATTTTCCTTTCTGGAATGCCCGACCCTTGGACTTGCTGGCATTGTGCTTTTCTATATCTAGAGCTGCATTGAATGTTGTGTTAAGGTCTGTGTGACCATAACGCAAAAGCTTGCCTTGGATGTCCGTGTTAAATCCCTTACGGAAACGAGATAGTGTGACCTCGGGCATTTCTCGAATTTCACAACGCACCATCATATCCTTGAGTCGTCCCATGTACTCCGCTACCGATTGGCCCCCTTGGCGAAGGGTGGCTAGCTCGTCGAACATTTGGGTTCGGTGATACGCCGGGACATATTGGTCATGCAGGAGTGCCTTCATGGCGGCCCACCCAATTGGGGGTGCGCCATTCACGGTGCCTAGACGCCTCTTTTCGTTCAACCAGAACGTTTTGGCTCTACCCTGAAGTTTCATTCGTGCTACCCGCACCTTCTCAACGTCCGTCAGATTGTGCCACTCAAAGTAGCACTCAATATCCATGATCCAGTTTATAAATACTTGGGGTTCACCCATGCCGTCGTAGGAGGGTGATTCCATTTTAACGGCCCTAGTTAGGTCGAACTCATAAGGGGCTCGAGATGCGTACTCATAATCCTGATCACGTGGGTGATTTTGTCGCTCTTCTCGTTGGTTGGCGGGCTGGGGTGGCTTCCCCGGTCGATTTATCCCAAAGCCGGGATTTCGAGGCGCCGCCTGATTTACAGCCAACCCTTGTATTAACTGAGTGAGTGCATCGAACCTGGTGTTAAACTCTTCCCTAAGCGCCATGATTGTTGCGGGAGCATGCTCATCATCATGGTTGTCGGCCATGTGGGAGGTGGATGGAGGATACTCCGTGCCAAGTCTCGTGCGCATGAACAACAGTGATACAGGGTGTCTCACCCAGACACAAGACTGTTTGGAAAAGAGTTTTATAAATCAGGAATTTTATATGCCTAATGAGTTGGAGAACGAAGATATTTTTTTGACTTATATGCTTAGGAAAACAGGTAGAAAATTCAGATTTTTTTATACTTCTTTTTTTGCAATTTTTTTTTTGTTATATGCAGACCAAATAGAGAAATTCAGATTTGGTGATTACGAAACGTGCACGACCAAGTGTGGGTCGTCGTCCGATGAAAGGAGAGCGTAAGGACGGTGTCGATTGAGAAATCAACACAACCTCGCTTTGATACCAAATTGATGTAGGCTAGGCCTTCGAGATCCTACACGGAGGGCGTGACTACGACCTTGGCAACGTTAACACTCCCTAACCGACACACAAACGCAACACAGCGACCACAATGATTGTTTTTTTATCGTTCATGCTAACATACGGATAGCCGATCTGCAAGTGGAACGGAGAATGGCTATAGGCCAAAATCCTTTCCGGCTAAATGGAATAATATTAATTCCGATCGAGCTTTGGAGTTGTACCAAAATAGATCCACCAGAAAAAAAATTCACGATTTGGAAAAATGGTAGGACCTATCCCAACAAAACAAAAGCGAGGAGCGCCAATTCTCTCGCGAGATCTTTTCAGAAAACCAACTGAAAATCTCAGATCTATTTTTAGGAACACCGCGAAAATTTAGCAATTCGAGAAATCACGCAAAATCCGTCCACAACAAGAATTAATCAAAGAAGAGAATCTCTTAGGTAGGAATTTTGTTACCCCACTCGGAAACATAGATCCGAGATGTTGGATCCACAGAGAACGATCGCTCTTCCCTTCTGGAATCCACGGGAAACGCGCCACGGATGAAGATCTTGTTCGCCTCCTTCGCTTCTCGCCGTGGTTGATGACCCCAACCTTGATTCTTCCTTGCACGAGATCTTGCTCCTCCAAGGTGGCCGAAATTGTTACGAGGTTGAATATGGCTTGGTGGATGGAAGGTAGAGAGACGGGGATGATGGGTTGCTAGAGGGAGAGGGGAGTAGAAAGGGGGCGGCCGAGAGGGATGGAGAGAGGGGCGGCCGGAATCCTAGAAGGGAAGCCTTGAAGGGGGCGGCGGCTAAGATGAGGAGGAGAGGAGATTAGGGTTAGGCAAGCAAAGCTCTTTTTTTGATTTCAATAATTGTCTCCATAACAAATGATAATTTGGCCTTATATAAGGCTTACAACCATGTGGCTATTAGTAGCCCAAAATAAAAATGTTGCAGAAAATGAAATGACAAAATAACATAGTGTCAAATACCACATATAACCAGATAAAGACAGACCAAATAATAAAATAAATTCAAAGCTTATTTTTGTTGCGTGGGCGAAGATTGTAGCCGTGCCCGCTACGGCGCCGCAAGTCACTTGATGGTGGAGCATCGTCGTCATCTTCTGTCACGGTAACACCGCCATGGTCGTCGTCTTCATCACCCAATTGGCCATCGTGGTGGCCGTTGCCATCAACCTCCTCCCGCGTCCTCTAAGGAGAGACATGTGATTTTTGGCTCCCCCTCTATCTTTCCTTTTTCTTTTATCATCTCGCGTATTTACTTCATTCTTTTTCAGGGAAATATCGCATATCCCCCCAGCCTGCGAATCCACCTGATGTTACTGACATCTATCAGCAAGACTCCGACTCGCCTCAGCGATCCAGTCCTCCTCCTGTGAAGAATGATGATTTCTCGCGACTTGCGGGGACCTCTCGCAACCCAGGTAAAAGAACTAATCTTGCCTTTTCGCTTCATATAGACTTTCATTCCCCCACATGGTGTATTAAAGACCACTGGACTAAACCTTCTATCTGTACAGCTTGCGTCTTCCAATCCTTCTTACGAGAACACCCCTCATCCTGATCCTTGGCTTTTTCCTGCATAGTTATCCAGGTCAACTCGGCATCAAAGGACTTCTCTGGGCTGCCCTCCTTCTCGCCTCCCCCTCACCCAGATGAGATAGAAGATTATCTGGGCGATCCCATGGATCCGGTGGAGATGAAGCACAGGACGGCCGAGATGTTTCGAAAATACACACATGTTATCCGCGATATGGAAAGGGACAAGCAGACCACCGACAGGCGCATTGACTGGCTAGAAATTGAATGCTCTCATCTCTCCTTCGAGGTAGATGCTGGAGTTGAGATAGATGAGACCGACCCCCGAGCCATCATAAGCGAGGTCGACTAGCACCTTCGTCTCGCGCGTCAAGGTATTGAAGCTGTTCATGCTTTTTATGTCCCCGGTCCGCCCCCATGTGCGGGGTCTCGTGGTGGAGGGCGCTGGAAATGGCACAAGAACTAAAGACCCTCCACCTCGACTCGCCTGTGTAATTATACCTTGTAATTCTCTTGTTTTTATTAATTTGTCGTCTTTTTAAACTTGTTATTTAATCCTCGCGGACATGATGTCTGCCTCGTCGAAATGAAATGATTATTAATAATGTTATCTTGCTCACTTCTTTCATGCTGGGTTTGCATATTATATCTATGTTAATTTTTGTCTCTCTCTTTTTTTGTTCTGGCTCGTAGGAAAAATCCTTGTGGGGCATCGTGCTTTGAGGTCAGGAGAGAGAGAACGAATCGTCAGCCAATCTCTTCAACTTCCTCCTTCGTATTTTTCCCGCCCATCTTTCCACTTTCACTATCCGCTATAAATACCTCCCCCCCAAGACCGAAATGACTTACACATGTTCTGCCCTCTCCTGCTGCATCTTAGATCCAGACTTCTCACCTCCTTTCTCTCGCGACTTACTCTCACCTCTCCTTTTCCACCTCCTCTCGCTCTTATCGTCTCGCCTATCATGGGAAAGAAAAATACTGAGGAGGGTGAGGTACGCAACCAGTGCGATAGAAGATTTGCTGACCATGACTTTCCTCCCGGAAGGATCTCTGATGAGGACTAAAACCGCTTCACCTGCGATTTCATGGTGGAGGGGTTCGAGTCGCGGCCTCCGAAGGTTGGCGAGTCGATCAACATATTCTACCCCAGCGAACTTGCCTTCCCCGTCTCGCACTTCGAGCCAGGGCTGAGACTTCCCCTCTGGCCAGATGTTAAACAGGTTTTGAAATACTTCAGAGTCATCCCCGCGTAACTAAACCGGAACGCCATCTCGGTTTTATTTGCGTTCTCCAGCTACATACACCACGAGCGCATTGTGTTCATCCTTTACGTCTTCCGCAAGCTATTCATCTACCACGCCAATGTAATGACTCCATCCGTTCACAGGCATATACTAGAAGGTCCGGTCGGGGCCCCATAGCATAGATCATAAAACAGGAGGTGCAGTCACGTAGTGATACCAGAGTTGCGCATCCTAACTCATTGCATTCTAGCGGAAGACTATAACATGAATCTGAACTCACACACATGAATGTCCATCATGTATAAACTCCATATTTATATAACAGGAATTGTAGCAAATACAAAGTCAACTGGCCTTATGGCCTTACAGGGCTTTACACAACAGTGGCCTCAAAGATTGGCCCACAGGCCAACCACATATAATCAAACATAGTATTTTCATTTAGCCTTCGTGGGCTAGCAAAAGCAGCAGCAGCAGGAACCTCAGCCTTTATGAGTCCCGCTTGGCTGTCCAACACCTGCACAAGGACATCCCACCCAACGGTGGCAAACAGACAATGATCAGCATTCAGCTGACCAAATTATAACGACCCCAGCCCTTTCCCGGGGCAGCGGTATTCCTTCCCCGCAGGCATAGCATTTCACGGGTAAATATGTATATCATACATTGTGCTCTCATGCACATACATGCCATCACAACCTTCATCCACGCGGCCTGACGATCCGTGCACTTAGGGCACATTCTTGGTGCACCGGCGAACCAGGGTCCCACCACACCACCATATCAGGGTCGCAACCCAACGGTAACTATTGAGCATTTTACTCCATGGCGTGCAGCCGAAGACTTTATTCTTAATGCACCGGGATTGGCCCGTAGCCCCCCATTGTGTCATGGCGCGCAGGCCTAAGACTCTTGCTATGCGCTCCAACAGACCGCACTTTCAGGTCTCACATCGGACGGACATAGCGCAGGTCGATCATCCAAACCACGTTGCTCATGTTGCCTTGCCATCACCGAGTATGGCGTACTCGCGACACATAAAAGGCGCGGGTCGGTTTCACCTTTCCTGTTTCAGTTAGGTGAACTCATTAGTTCACACATAACCAACCCATTTTCATAGGACTGGCTTCACATTCATCGGTTACCTAGGAGCCACGCCTCGCGTTAGCGACAAAACTCATTTTCCATCCCTAGGCTTAAACGTACATCACTTTAGGGTATTTTCCTGGACTGCCAAGCCAGTACTTCCTGCTACTCCCTTTCACAGGCACAACCCACCAAGCATTCCAAGCATCAAGGGTATTTCCTGGCTTACCATGCCAGTACTTCCTGCTACTGCACTTTGCAGGTACAACCCAACATCACAAGCATTATACGGGTATTTTCCTGGACTACCACTCCAGTACTTCCTGCTACTGCCCTTCGCAGGTCTAACCCGTCGACTCCTTAAACTACACGTTTATCACAGAGTCTTATCCGGTGCGTAAATGCAACATCACTAATCCAGACCAACCTGTCTAGATGGGCTTCACCCAGCATGCCTATTCCGTACTCCTTTTCCGGATCTATATGCCAAATGATTGGGGATTCCATGAATCAACCCAAGAGACTCCCATAACACGCCACCGACTGGTGGGGGAATCATATGCACATGCCAAAAAGGAAGCCTTCACATGGCTAGGAAGAAACGACGTTACCCTCGAAGATCGCTTCGATTCCATGAGCTCCTAGCTAGCTGGAAAGAACCGCAATGACTTTTCCTTCGCAACGCTGGCCTTAGATCTCTTGTCAGAACTCCGCAGCACCACCAGTGGCCAACTCCTCTTCCTCCTCCTCCTTCCTCACTTTCTCTCTCTAAAAGGTTAGAAAGATGAAGGCCAAATGACTAATGAGAATTCCCTTCTCATCCACGACCATAAGGAAGCAGGGAGGCACCTCAGCCCTTGGATCACAGCTGAAGAAATGGATAGCCATGATTTTTCCACAAAATCATATTTTTTCCTGACACGGACTGTGACAAGCCTGTGTCCCAGGCCGTGTACCTCAAGCGGTGCTCAACTGACTTACCAATCCCGTACATGCCCATGTGACATGCCCGTGTCACGGGCCATGTCACCTGACATGCCTTCAGACACACCCGTGTCTGTGGCCGTGTTCTTCAGGCTGCACAAAATCGAGATCAACCCGAGAGTCACACGGCCAGTGGCACACTCGTGTTATAGGCCGTGTGCCCATACACGTCACTAGACAAGCCCCAGCTTTGACCCTCGTCGACCCGCGAGGATACACCCTGTGACACGCCTGTATCACAGGTCGTATACTCTGCACTCGACGATCGTCGATCGAATCAACTTCGTAGAGCTTAAATTCATCGACCCGTGAGGACACACCCTGTGACACGCCCGTGTCACAGGCCGTGTACACTGCACTCGACAATCATCAACCAAATTTAGTCGACCACTCGTCGACTGCTCCCGAGAAGGACACGCCCGTATCCCTGGCCGTGTCACCCAATTTTGCAAAATTCTGGGATTTGTGGTGTTATAGCCAACCACGACGGCGTCTCGTACTTCACGGGAAAGGGTCTGAAGGTGTGCGAGATCCCCAACAAGAATCACCACTGGCTCACCCGCTTCGTCTTCATCCACAAAAATCTAGGAGGCGTTCCACTCGCCCCAGTGTCGCCCGCCGAAATATACTACGTGACTCCCAAGGTCGGAGGCGCGGATAAAGGCCTCTGCGAGTTATTCACGGGAAAGAATTTTGAGGTCAACTTCTTAAGGCGAGACCTTGACTCGCTCCCTCCTGTGTTTCCCGGCGAAGGTACACTCGTGCTTCTTTAGTCTTATGTTTATCAACCTCTTGTTTTGTCATTTCTAACCATTTACTTGTTCAGGAGAGAGGAATTTTCTAGTCCATCCTCGTTACTTGAGCAGCGTTGGGCCGTCAAAAGCTCTCGCACTCACCAGCATGGCAGCCGAGGCTGTGAAAGAGTCGCTGGTCCCCGCCTCCAAGAAGAGACCTAGAGATGATGACACTGCTCCTCGGCACAGCCCCAAAAAGAAAATCAAGAAGGTTGTGACATCCCCGAAAGGGAAAAGGAGATAGTCCCGAGCGAGGAAAGAGATGTCGGGAACCTTGAGCCCTATCTCCATAGAAGACTCACAATCGCCTTACCCACAAGCTGTCTCACCGTCTCACGAAACGACATTATTCGACCGGCCCCCAACACTTCGGCTCAACCTGCTGAACTTCTATCTCGTGAAGCATGCTCCTCCAGCCGCCCAGCCCCCTCCTCGCATCAAAATTACAATATGGCGCCCGTGGTAAATGATGTTGTCGTCGACCCAGTCCTATTGTAGGAAAAGGACACGAACCGGGTTTCGATATCTACCCTCCTTCCCTCATGGAGGGAGCAGGTGCCTCCCACCAGCCACGCCTTCTCCCTCAGCTATAGCCTCTATGGTGGTCCTAGGATAGATCCTTTCGACAAAGACTCCTTGCGAGAGCTTGTCCTGAAGACAGCTCAAGCTCAGCTTCACGTCTTGGAGCTCACACACCGAGTCTCGCGCCGCCTTGTTTTTAACAACAATAAATGGAAGGATGCCTACGCGGGCCTGGCGGCGGAGCAAGAGAAGTCGGATGGCCACGAGAAGAGACTGTCAGTTGCTGATAATCTTCTCGCAAAGAGCAAGGGCGGCGTGGTAAGCCTTTTAATTTTATGTTTGGCCAGTCTCTCTCTCACGTAGGCCTTTATTGATTGATGGCCTTCTTGCAGGACGCCGAGACGGCGGATCGCATGCACTCGTGCATAGCGGCTCTGAAAGAGGAGAATAAAACTTAAAGGCCCATAATTCCCATCTCCTAGATAACATTCTGCCTATCTTGACCGGAACCACTCCAAGCTCCCCCGCCATCTCATTACTCATTTGATGAGGTCGACGAGATCTGCCGGGACGCCAAATTAAGACGGTCGAGCTTGTTTTAAAGATGATGAAGGAGCTGGGGGTTGTCAAGGAAGATGTCGAGTCTGTCATTTCCCGCGACCTGGTGCCACACCTTTATGGTGAGGCGGACGAGGATTCAACTTCCAGCGAAGATGACTGAAGAGGCGCCGACGAGACCTGAGACTTCCCCCCACCCCCTCTTTTTTTGCTTCCTCCCTTTACTTATATTTTTATTTTTTTGAGATATTAAAGTATTTCTTCATGGGAGAGGACTCCCATTTTTTATTTCTTTTGTAATTAACAAGGAAATTTTTGTCATATCCTCTCGCTCTATGTTCCCTTTTTTTATTTTATTTTGCTTTATTTACTACAGACGACCCTCTACTCTGTTTCTACTCGCAAGGTAGAGCTACTTGTCATCTCGTTTGAGAATTGGTTTAGGGCACGAGTCATTATACTTCTCTTTGCCCCTTCCGTGCGCGAGACCGTTTGGTTTCCTCCCCGCGTCTTGCCTTGAGACAAATCCAGTGCGAGTAGACCCTCGATATTAGCCTGCTCTTTTATTGGAAGTCACCCGTCTTCAATTTTTTAGGCGAGACCTTTCTTTTGCCAGCGAGTGCCTACTCGCTATGGGCGAGAACCTCTTCATCGAGCGCCGGTTGGAGATCCCATCCTCATTTGTAATGAACCAACATCTTCTTCCCATAGGTGTTTTTTATTTTCTACAAACTTTCTTCGTTCCCTGATTAGTACAGATATTTTTCTTTGAGGGATCTCACCATTTACCTTGCCACCGAGTGAGCCTACAACCCTGCCAGCTTGATGAGAGCCTGGTCAGTGGGTCTTCTCGAGGCTTTGCCATTCATCCTGCCAACGAGTGAGCCTACAGCCCTACCAGCTTTATGAGAGCCTGATCAGTGGGTCTTCTCGGGGCCTTTCCATTCATCCTGCCTCCGAGTGAGCCTACAGTCATGCCAGCTTGATGAGAGCCTGGTCAGCGGGTCTTCTCGGGGCCTTTTCATTCATCCTGCCACCGTGTGAGCCTACGGCTCTGCCAGCTTGATGAGATCCTGGTCAGCGGATCTTCTTGGGACATGTCCATTCATCCTGCCACTGAATAAGCCTACAGTCCTGCCAGCTTGATGAGAGCCTGGTCAGCGGGCCTTCTCGGGGCCTTTCCATTCATCTTGCCATCGAGTGAGCCTACAACCCTGCATGCTTGATGAGAGCCTGGTCAGTGGGTCTTCTCGAGGCCTTTCCATTCATCCTGCCAGCTTGATGAGATCCTACTACCGAGTGAGCCTATAGTCCTGCCAGCTTCATGAGAGCCTAGTCAGTGGGTCTTCTCGTGGCCTTTCCATTCATCCTGCCATCGAGTGAGCCTACAGTCCTACAAGCTTGATGATAGCCTAGTCAGCGGGTCTTCTCGAGGCCTTTTCATTCATCCTTCCATAGAGTGAGCTTAAAGCCCTGCCAGCTTGATGAGAGGCTGGTCAACGGGTCTTTTCGGGACCTTTCCATTCATCCTTCCACCGAGTGAACCTACAGTGTTGTATCCCTAGTTGATTTGGGCTAGGTTCACTAACTTAGGATGTGACCCAACATGTATAGCCAGGGGTCAAATTTGTGTCTTAGAGTCTAGGCCAAGTCCTTAGAGTCAATATCAGATGGACCAACTATCAGCAAGACCATCAGAGACTGAATACTTAGAAGATTTCAAGACCAAGTAAAATGAGTTCGACGTTCATCGAACTCAGGTTGACTAAAGGCATTCTCAGCTCTACGATCTTGAGATATTTCTCTGAGCTGAGCTCGACGATCTTCATTCTCTATTCGATGAAAATTGGGACACTTCAACAAACTAAAGTCAGGGTAACTCTAGATTTTTCTAAGTCCAACTTCAGGCTTTGGTCGACGAACAAGATTCTGAGTTCGACGAACTTGGACCTCAAGTTCACAACTTCTCAGGTCGACGAAGTCAACTTATCAGGTCGATGAACTCAGTACTCTACTCGACGAATTCTGGAATCAGAGGATCTGTGTCGACACTTAGGGTATGTGTCGACACCAACTTAGGTCGACACCAGAAAGATTATGTCGACACCAGAAGATTTGTGTCGACACCAAGATTATTTGTCGACACCAACTTGTGTTGACAGCAGAAGTTTCATGTCGACATACAAAATATTAGTCAACACAAACTATTTGTCTAAGTCCAGAACTATTGCTGAACTCCAGTCGACGAATTCAATTATCAGCTTGACGAAATTCAGACAGAAAAGGCAAAGGTTCTGAAGTATACAAGTTCTGTTATCAGCTCGATGAACAGAAGATGTCTGGTCGACGAATACAAAATCTCAGCTCGACGAACTGATAACTCAGCTCGACGAAATCTGTTATTCGTTCGACGAATCCAAACTTAGCCATTTCCGGCATTCTATCCTCATTCTAATGCAGAAATTCCTGAGTAATTAATGCTCTACATTCTATGAATATATCCGTTAGAAGAAGTATTAATTACAGTCCTCTTCAGGAATATTACTTGCTGATTTTCCACAAGACAGTTGGGAAATACATCAATGTCGATTATTCTCAGCCCGTCAGCATTAATTACAGAGGATTCAAATTTTTGAATAGAGACAGAAGAAAAGAAGATTTTAAGAATCTGCAACAAGACACACAGAGAGAAGCATAATAACAATACTCAATCAGAAAATCAGGGTGACAAAAAAAACGGACTGCTACAGTTCTCATACAGCAACAGATAAGCTTCACACAAGAAGATTATAGAAAAGCTTACAGTGATAGGCAGTTATATTCAGAAGAAGAAGAACAACTATAATATATCAAGAGTCTTCTTCTTCAACATTCTCTCCAGGACTTCTCGAAGGACAACAAATATCAAATCAGTCAAGAAGATCCTACATCACTGCTTGTCCAGAATTCTGGTTGAAGACCTATCACCCTACAGCAAAGCTCCAGGTCATCCCTGAACCATTCTACATCTCAGGGGGAGCTGTTTGCTGACATCATTCCACATAAGTATTCTCTCTGATTGGTGACAGAGAAGACAAAATCACTCTCTCACCCCCTCCTGTACAAAGGGTTGTCATCTCCCTTCAAAAGTGATTCCTGGTTGCATGTCTCCTTACCAAAAGACTTGAGTTGGTTTTTGGGGACCTGAACAAAACCCATTGGTGTCACGCACCTCATCAAAAACCTGAGTGGATTCCTACCAAGGGTGGTAGAAGAGTGGATGTACCCAGTTGAGGGGGAACCACTATAAATTTCTTTTGTCATCTGGTTGCTTATCTTTTCTTTTTGTTTCTTGCTGTGTGGCTGTGATTAGGTAGATTTTTATCTGATTTATAATTTTCTATCACTGCACCTTTTCAGTTTACATCAAAAGCTGCAACAACACTTTTATTGGGAACTAACAAATTTTTAATATACTCTATTCACCCCCCTCTAGAGTATTGTAGACCTAACCCTCACTTTCAAATGGTATCAGAGGAAGGTTCCTTTGGTTGCACAAGTTAATCCTTGAACCAAAGATCCTGTGTTAGATCTACATATCACTTAGTTCACATTTTAAAGTAGAACCACAGCCATGGTACATAACAAAGATTATGCAAGCACCAGACCTCCAGTTTGCAACTTGCAAAAGTTTGGAATCTGGAAGGCAAGAATCAAGTTGTATATGAATTCTATAGATGAAGATATTTTTGCTTCTATCTTAACAGGAGTACCTCCAGCACCTGCAGCTTCTCCAAGCACCTCTACAAACATGACTGCAGTACCTCCTCCAGATAATAATGATGCTTACAGGAAAGCCAAGATGGCTGATGTAAAAGCCATGAACATCTTGGCACAGATAATGTATGATGACATATTTCAGAAGGTGGCTGAGTGCACCTCAGCCAAGGCCATTTGAGACTCCCTCAACCAAATGGTAGCTGGCTCAGCTGATGAAAGTAACGATAGGAGATCAAATCTCATATCCCTGTATGAGAATTTTAAGAAGGATGAGGCTGAATCAGTTGCTGAAATGTACAATAGGTTGAGCTTAATCATCAATGAGATTAAAACCTTGGATAAAGATATCACTATTACAGAGGTGAATGACAAAATCTTGATGTGCTTCCCTAGCTCTTGGGACTCAAGAATCTGGCCTATCAAAGAAGCCAGAAGCCTAAATGAGATATCAACTGAATCTCTCCTAGGCAAACTAATGTCTTATGAGCAGTTGATTAAATCAAGAGAAGCAGCTGAACAGAAGTCAATAACTTCAGTGAGAAAAGATCACAATATAGCTTTCAAGGAATCAGAGGAAGGTGAGATCTCAACATCCAATGAAGAACTAATGAGCCTCTTTGCAAAAAGATTTATAAGATGGCTAGAAAGGACTTCAGAAGAAAATCATCCAGACAGGATGAAAAGCCCAAATTTCACAAGACACCAACCAAGGAGGTTGTGTGATTTGGATGTAGAAAGCCTGGACATTACATCTCTGAATGTCCAGAAAGCCAGAAGAAGGAGAAAAGTAAAGAAAAAGACTCCAGGAGAAAACACAGTAGCAGACCCTCCTCCAGCAAGTACAAAAAGAGAGACAAAGGCTTTGTTGCTGAAACATGGAGTGACAATGAAGAAGAATCATCCTCTTCCAGCTCAAGTGAAGAAGAGGAAGAAGCAAGAAACAAGGAGGTTTGCCTTATGGCAATTAATGCCTCCAGACGCAGTTCAGGATTAGAAAGTGAATCTGAGGATGAGGCAGCCTCAGAGTCAGAGGTAGATCAGGTTCTTTCAAGTTTTAATTTTAATTCTGAATCATTTAAAATTGAATTCAAAACTATGTGTTTAGATTTAATTAATTTAGAGAAATAAATAAAAACCCTTAGAGAAAAACTAGGAAACCTTGAATATGTTAACTTAGAAAATCTTAAACTAAAAGATCAACTAACTTTAGCAAATGAGCAGATAATTAAATTAAAATCTGATTTATGTGAGGCTAAACAACTTGAGCAATCTCTCAATGGAAGAAGTCTCAAGCTGATGGACATAACAAGCACAGTAAATGCTAGATTAAATGGCAAGCTGGGCTTGGGTGCATCATCAGGTTTGCCCCCCATAATTAAGAAAAATATCCTTACAACATCCATTAAATTTGTTTCTGCCAAGGGAAAAGAGAAGATAATAAACAAACCAATGTCTGAGAACAATCCAAAACCCATACACAAGAGAAATAAAAATCAGAATACAGCTAATAAAAACAAGATTCAGCAGCATTCGTCGAACTCAGATCGACGAAATGTGGCCCGTTCGTCGAACCTAGATCGACGAATGCTGGACGCAAACTTCAGTAATAACAACTCGTCTAACTGCGATCGACGAACTTTGTGTGGTTCGACAAGCAGAGGTCGACGAACATGGGGTGCAGAAAATGAATATTGTAAGAGGACTCAAACATAACATAATATCCATAAGCCAATTATGTGATGAAGGTTATCAGGTACACTTTACCTCTTCCTCCTGTTCTATTATTAATAATGAAAACAAAACTGTTTTTTGGAACTAGACAAGGTAACATATATCTAGTAGATTTTATTTCTGCCAAAATTGATGTTTGTTTACTCAATATCACTAGTAACCAAAATGAGTTATGGCATAAAAGATTAGGTCATGTAAACCTTAAAAATATAGCTAGGTTATCTAAAGACAACCTTATTAGAGGTCTACCTTCTGCTCCCTACAAGAAGGAAGGTCTCTGCAGGGATTGTCAACTAGGCAAGCAAACCAAAACTAGTTTCAAATCAATTAATAAGCGTGATTCATCTCGGATCTTGTACCTGCTACACTTGGATCTTTTTGGACCCATTGCAGTACAAAGCCTAGGAGGGAAATCCTACACCTTGGTTATTGTGGATGACTTCTCTAGGTTCAGTTGTGTATTCTTTCTGAGAACAAAGTCAGATACATTCAAGGTTCTTACAGATTTTCTCAGGACCATACAGATTGAGTTCTCTACTCATGTTGCATTGATCAGAAGTGATCATGACACAGAGTTTGAGTCTCTTATTATGCATGAGTTCTGTGAGAAGGAAGGTATCAGGCATTGCTTCTCAGCTCCTAGAACACCCCAACAAAATGGGGTAGCTGAAAGGAAAAATAGAACACTCATTGAAGCTGCAGGTACATTACTTGCTGATGCATACATGCCACTACCTTTTGGGTAGAGGCTGTAAGCACAGCAAACTATGTACTGAATAGGAGCTTAATTCACAAACTAATGAATAGGACTCCCTATGAATTGCTCAAAGGGAAGAAACCTAGAATTAACTATTTTAAAGTATTTGGTTGTACATGCTATATACACAATAACAACAAGAAATACATTAGAAAGTTTGAAGCTAAGGCTAAAGTGGGAGTTTTTCTAGGATACTCCCAAGTAAGCAAGGCTTATAGGGTATTTAATAAATCAACCTTAAAAATTGAAGAGTCTATTCATGTGTCATTTGATGAGACTAACATGTACTACAAGGAGAAAGAAGTTTCTATCATTAGCAACTTGCAGGTACCCCACTTGTGTGAGACTTTGGATGGACTAAACCTCACCCAAGAGGTTCCCACTCATCCCTCTCCACAAGTCATTGAGGACAGTGAAGAAGATGAAGCTGAAGAACATGAGACTCAACCAACAACAATAAATTTAATTTCATAAGAGGAATTTATTCAAAATGCTGCTGGACAACCAACTCCACCCACTGATTTTGACACACTTAGGGATCACCCCAGATCTCAAGTAATTGGAGACATATCAGTAGGTGTACAAACAAGGAATCAACTCAACTAAGACTTGATGCATGCCTGCTTTCTCTCTCAGGTTGAACCTCCAACCATTCATGATGCTGAGCAAGATCCCCACTAGATCCTTGAAATGCAAGAGGAATTAAACCAATTTGAGAGATATAGAGTTTGGGATTTGGTTCCAAGACCCCAAAACTACCCAGTTATTGGAACCAAATGTGTTTTTAGGAATAGGCTTGATGCCCAAGGAGTTATTGTGAGGAACAAGGCTAGGCTTGTTGCTCAAGGATATAGGAAAGATGAAGGCATCGACTATGATCAGACCTTTGCACCAGTTGCAAGGTTGGAAGCTATAAGGATCTTCCTTGCCTATGCTGCATTCAAAAGGTTCAAAGTCTTTCAAATGGATGTGAAAAGTGCCTTCTTAAATGGAGTGCTACAAGAAGAGGTTTATGTAGAACAACCTCCAGGTTTTGTTTCTCCAACTCATCCCTCTTATGTTTTTAGATTAAATAAGGCTCTTTATGGTCTAAAGCAAGCTCCAAGAGCTTGGTATGAGACCTTGGAAAGTTTCTTATTAGAGAATAAATTTACAAGAGGAACTGTAGATAAAACTCTTTTCACTAGACATCATAATGACCAAATTTTGTTAGCACAAATCTATATAGATGACATCATATTTGGCTCTACAGATTCAAAATTGTGCAAAAGGTTTTCTGCCCTTATGCATTCTAAATTTGAAATGAGTAGCATGGGAGCGCTTTCATATTTCCATGGTCTCCAAGTGAAACAACTCCCTGATGACATCTTCTGAAAGTGCAGCTAGATCTGATATACTCTAGAGGGGGGTGAATAGAGTATATGGTGCTTTGAAACTTTTTACAACAATTGGTGTAATAAGAGTGAGCAGGGAAGCAGTTAAAAACTAATCACAGAACTAAGTTAAATAAAAAGTAATCACAGAAAAATCAAGACCAGAAACAAGCATAAAAACAAGCAAAACCAGAAGACACAAGAAAATATAGTGGTTCCCCTAAACTTGGGTACATCCACTCTTCTACCACCCTAGGTAGGAATCCACTGCAGGATGAGTTGATCAGGTGTCCTCGGCACAATTGAGCTTTTGATAAGGTGCTCAAAAACCAAATCAGATTTTTTGATCAGGTGTCTTGCCACCAATGAGCTTTTGACAAAGTGCTCAAAAACCAAGTTCAAACTTTTGAAGGGAGCTTGAGAAACCCTTTACAGAGAGGGGCTGAGAGAGTGATGGAAGTCTTCTCTTTCTCAACCAACTGAGAAGACTATGTGGATTGTTGATGTCAAAGCTCCTCCTGAATCCTTGAGATCTTCAGGAAGAAAAGCTTTGCTGAGGGTGATAAGCCTTCAAAGATTGAACTCCAGCAATAGATGATTTCAGCAATAGCTGAAATGTTGAATGTCTGGAGTCTTGAAATATGTTGGCCTTGAACACTTTGAAACTAAAGAGATCTAAAGATTTCTGAAAAGATTGATCTCCTTGGATGAGTGTTCTTGAGAATTCTTTTAGACAGAATATTTTTGAATGTATCTCTATAATCTCTGTGTCTCTCTCTGTGTTCTCTTTCTGTATTCTGTCTCTGTATTCTCCTTCTGTATTCTCTCTCTGTATTATCTTTCTGTAATCTCTTTCTGTATTATATCTGAGCAATTCAAAAATTCTCTCTTTTATTCTCTAATACTGAACAGAATAACATTCTCTATCAAGTATAGCCGTTGGCCTGCATTAATTGCATCCTTAATTGCAGAATCTCTTCTGGAGGAAAGTCCATAGAAATATTTCTTGAAAAATCCCTTGAAACTTGGTCCAGAAATAAATGAAAACGGCTAGGAAATCTCTGAATTAATTGCAGAATAACTCCTTAACTGATTTGAATTTGAATCTAGAAACATCCTTGAAGTTATCTGAAATCGTCGAAATGAGCTCTGCTATCGTCGAGCTGAGCTCAGCGATCTAGAAATATACAACAGCAAAATATCGTCGATCTGAGCTCAAAGATCGTCGAACTGAACTCAGAGATAAAGATCCAAAGCAGTGTCAAAATCGTCGACCTGAGCTCACCGATCGTCGAACAGAGTTCGACGATATAATGAAGTTGAGCTCAGCGATCGTCAAATGGAGTTCGACGATCTATCGAAGTTGAGCTAGACGATCGTCGATCGGAGTTCGACGAATCGTCGTGCTGAGCTCGACGATATGACTTAGTCTCCAAACAGAAAAAAATTCTGGTCTCCAGGGTAGCTTCCAAACCTAGACTTCTAACCCTTAGACTCAATTCTAATTGACCTTTTAAGCTATACAGGAGGTCAAACAAAGGTTTCCTAGAGACATAGTGATCCTGACCCAAATTAGTAATAGGGTGTTCCAACAATCTCCCCCTATTTGGGTTATGATTACTATTTACAGACTTTGGAAAAATTTAATAACAACATACAAGCAGCAAAACAGAAAAACAACAAGCTAGACATTGTAGAACCACAGAAATATTTAGCATCCAGATAGTAATCAGAAATCTCAAAGAATGTCACCTTACAATATCATTTCTTTTCCTTGCCCTTAACAAGTTTGATCTCTCTGTTAGGATTGAGGGCTTCTTTGTTTGATCTGGTATCATCTGCTGCTCCTAAATATGTTTGCTTTTTAGGCCTGGGAACTATAGCTTCAGGATATAATTCCATATACCTGTCAGAATCAAAGAATTTACTTGATGCATATCTTTCTAGCTCCTTTTATCTCTGTTCAGACATTGTTGAAATGTTGGATGAATCTTTTCCTTGCTCTCTAGACTTTTTAATCTGATCCAGTGCAGCTAGTTCTTTTAATCTGGCAGTCCAAGCAGCTGGATTGTTTTCAGGATCCTCAAAAGGTACAGGAGGCTCATATCTGTTAGAGGGATTATCTTGAGGAGGCCTGGCAGACACAGTTTCTTTCAGCTTATAAGGGAAAGGACCAGATGTTGTATCAGTTGAAATTTGTCCTCCCCTAGAATATGGGTGTTGCCTTGAGTACCCTTTGGAGTAGACTTGGAGATCTCTTTGATTTCCTCTGTATCCTCCTCTCCTGGATTGAGATCCCCTATATTGGCTTCCCCTATTATAAGATCTAGCATGAGGCTGATATGGAGCCTGACTTCTGGCTGGGGGTTGAGCAGCAGAGCTTCCACCTGCACCTGCATCAGGAGGAGGTGGTGGAGGAGGATGAGAGTGTTGGAATTGGGAGGAACCCTTCTCATATTTTCTCTTCTTTTTCATTGCCTTCAGCTGATTCTTAGAGTATTGCATCCAGTGCTCAGTAATAGGGCAGTTATGTAGAATGTAGTATGGAATATCATTGTTATCCTTGACCTTAGCAGGAGGTACTCTCTTCATAGCTTTGCTCCTTGCCTTTCTTTTCCTAGCAATTGTAGCAGAAGAGTCATCAGAGTCTGTTCTAAATTCATCACTTTCAGAACTCTGGTCATCATAAAGATCATCTATTTTCTTCATCAGATCCTTCTTGAGCTGTACAGAAGCAGATGAGACAGAGGTTGTAGCAGCAGGTGTTGAAGTAGTAGCAGCAGTGACAGCAGTAGATATTGAAGGTGTTGTAATTGGAGTAGAAGCAGTAACAGCAGCAACAACAACTATAGGCTCTAGAGAAGTGACAGCAGTAGAAACTTCACTGACAACAACATCAACAGGAGGAATATCATCAGAAACTGCAGAAGGCTCAAATTTAGGTGCCTCTGACATAAGAATTTCCTTGGAGATTGGTTCATCAACAGTAATAACAGAAATCTCAGCAGTAGTAGGGGTAATAATATCAGAAGCAACAATAATGCTTTCTTTAGAAGAAGCAGCAACATAAACTGAATTGATAAATGAGGTTATAATGCTTGGGTCACAGCAAGAAAATGGCACAAGTGCCTTGGATAGAACCTCTAGAGGCTGGACAGCATTGACCTCTGGCAGACAGCTGAAGTATGCAGAATCAAAAGTTGAAAGCAAAGACCTGAGGTCTATTGCCAGGATTGCAGCAGGAGGAACTTGTGCTTGAGGCATAGCAACAACAGCAAGAGGAGGAGCTGAAGAAGCAGTAGCAGCAGACAGGCTTACAGACACAGCAGTAGCAACAACAGCATGAAGGCTCACTTTATAGGGCATCTCCCCCTGCCTAGATTCAGACAAGGCTGGATCAAGGCACACTGCTGTAGGGGCTGCCTGAGGGAATAGGGATAAGAGCCTGGCAGAGAGAGCTGCCACTGACAGGTGTAGTGGAGCCAAGGAGTTCTCCAACAGAAGAGAGAGCCTGGGGGCAAGCAACTCATACAACCTGTCAGCAAGGGCTGAGATGTCTACTTGCTCAAGGGTGACTTGAGCAGAGGTAGAAGATGTAGGAGCAGCTGATGGTGAAGGTATTGGAGAGCTGGTGAATGGTGGAAGGGATGGCTGAGGTGTTGGTAAGGTGGAAATGGAGGACAGTGGGATGGAGATAGATGGGGTGAAAGTGGGTTGGTCAATGATTTGGTGTAGAAGGTCTTGAAAGGAAGTGGAAGATGAGGGTAGCTCAGGAGGAGAGGAAGGTGAGTCATCCATAAAGGATTCATCAATGAGGGTGAAGGATGGAATGGAGGGTGATGAAGTGACATCTGGTGGAGGGTAGGAGAATAATGGATGGAAGTGGTCTTCTGGTGTTAGAAGAATAAGTACTGGAGATGGTGTGGATGTTGGAGAGGGACTGGATATGATGATGGTGGATGGAGTTGTAATGGTAGATGGTATGGGAAGGGATGGAATTGGAGGAGGAGGATAGGCAACAACAGCAGCCAGGTCATCTGCAGGGGCAGAGACCTGTGGAGAAGTGACTCTTAAAGTCCTTGTGCCTAAAAGAGTGCTGGAGGAGGGCCTGCTGGGCTTGCTGATTTGTCTGTCCCACTTTCCAAAGAGGGCACAAGACAGTCTCTTGGAAGCATTTATATGGATTCCAGAGGAGACCAGCAAAGCAGGGCACCTGTGCTGCAGAAACACCCCAATGATCCTTCCAAAGTTGACAAAGCTTTTGTTGATTTTATTTTTGATAAGGTCAAAGAACACTTCTCCCCAATTCAGATTTTTCCTGTCCACAAGAGCTCCCATGAGGCTGAGCTGATACCTAGAAATTGTATCATGTGCAGAGTGCTTAGCCAGTAGCACTTTCCCAACAACATCTGCCATAAATCAGTATTCTACAGAAAGGTTCCTTTTGAAGAGCTTGCTAGGGTTTCCCTCTGAATGACCCATTCTGACAAGCAGTTCAGAATACTCTTCTCTAGATAAGTCAGCAGAATCTTCACCATTCTTCAACTCAAAAACTTCTGTTAAAATTGCTAGGGTTAAGGGTACCTGAGTGCTAGATATAGACCCAACAATGGTGTTGTTATCTTGATTATGGGCAGTATAGACCCATTCCTTTATCTCATTAGATGCCAGCTTGATCCTTGTGGTCATAATGGCAGTCAGGCTCTAGTCTTTGAATAATCCCAATATATCTTGAAAGACCTGGTCAGTTGTGCTGAAGGATTCCATGTCAATATCGAAACCGGCATCAAACTTCATGGCAGCAAGAACGGCAACAGACACGGCCATGGGTACCTGCAAAAATTCAACAAACAAAACGACCAAGTGCAGAACTGTTTGGAGGGAAAGAAAATTCTTGCAGAGAAATCAAAAGCGCAAAGGAGAACGACGGTGAAAAATGAATTTTATATTAGGGTTCGACACAGAATTGGAAAGATCGTTGAACTCAGTTCGACGATCAAGGCTTCTAAAGGAATCTGAAGAGACTTCAACATCGTCGATCTCCGTTCGACGATCTTGGAGAGCGTCGAGCTCTGTTCGACGATCGTTCAGAGGACAGAATCGTCGAGCGCCGTTCGACGATCGTTGACCGGAAGAGATAGTTCATACTATCTGAGAGACGCTGATCTCAGTTCGACGATTTAGGAAATCGTCGATCTCCGTTCGACGATCTTGGGGCAAATCGTCGAGCGCAGTTCAGAGACCAGAAAGATTCTAGACACTAAGAAAAATCAGGATGTTTGCCTAGTCTTGGTCAATTTTTAAGCTTTCAAACTCTTGGATATTATTAAAGACTTCCTCCATCTAACATTCCTAACTGATTTAGGAAGAAGGTGTGTTTCTTTTCATCCAAAGGTTTGGTGAAAATATCTCCCCTTTGTAAATCAGTTGGGATATATTGTAGTTCAATTTTATTCTTTTCAACATTATCCCTTAAGAAATGATGCCTAATCTCTATGTGTTTTGTCCTACTATGGAGGACTGGATTTTGAGCTATTGAAATAGCACTAGTGTTATCACAAAAGATTTTAGACTTCTCTAAGTTGTAGCCATAGTCTAGGAGTTGGTTTTGAATCCACAAGATTTGTGAACAACAACTGCCTGCAGCCATATATTCAGCTTCAGCACTTGAAGTTGACACAGATGTTTGTTTCTTACAAAACCAAGAGACAAGTCTGTCACCAAGGAACTGACAAGTTCCACTGGTGCTTTTCCTGTCAATTCTGCATCCAGCATAATCAACATCAGAGAATCCAGTTAAATCAAATGCTGAATCTTTTGGATACCAGAGACCTAGATTTGGACAACTTTTAATATACCTGAGAATCCTTTTTACTAGAGTTAGGTGGGACTCTCTAGGGCTTACTTGGAACCTAGCACAAATACATGTAGCAAACATTATATCTGTTCTACTAGCTGTAAGATACAGTAAAGAGCCAATCATTGCTCTATATGTTATCTGATCAATAGGTTTCCCATGTTCATCAGCATCCAATACAACATTAGTAGGCATGGGTGTTTTCATACAAGATGCTTCAGACATACCAAATTTCTTAACCAATTTATTTACATACTTGGTTTGAGAAATGAAGATGCCTTCAGCATGCTGCTTGACTTGCAATCCTAGGAAGAAGGATAGCTCACCCATGCTACTCATCTCAAATTTAGAATGCATCAAGTTAGAAAACCTTCTACACAATTTGGAGTCAGTAGAACCAAAAATAATATCGTCTACATAAATCTGTATTAGTAGGGTATGAGACTTATGGGTTCTAATGAAAAGAGTTTGGTCTACTCTACCCCTTATAAAACCATTTTCCAAGAGAAAGCATGCTAGGGTCTCATACCATGCTCTAGGAGCTTGCTTGAGACCATATAATGCTTTATTCAATCTAAAAACATAATCATGATAAGTTGGAGAGATAAAACCTGGAGGTTGTCTGACATACACTTCCTCTTTGATGTCTCCATTTAAAAAGGCACTTTTGACATCCATCTGATATACCTTGAACCCTTTATGTGCTGCATAGGCTAAAAATATTCTAATGGCTTCCAATCTTGCAACTGGTGCAAAGGTCTGGTCATAGTCTATTCCTTCTACTTAAGAGTATCCCTGAGCAACTAGCCTTGCCTTGTTTCTTACAATTACTCCTTGATCATCCAGTTTGTTTCTGAATACCCATTTTGTTCCAACAATGGAATGATCCTTAGGCTTTGGCACTAGTTCCCATACTTTGTTTCTCTCAAATTGATGCAACTCCTCTTGCATTGTAATGATCCAGTGTGGATCTTGCTCTGCATCTTGAATGGACTGAGGTTCAATTTGAGATAGGAAGCAGGTGTGCAACAGGTTTTGGTTGACCTGATTTCTGGTTTGCACACCAGCTGAGATGTCTCCAATTATTTGGAAAATTGGATGGTCTCTTGATGTTACTAAATCAATAGGGGGGGGGGGGGTTGATTGTTCACCAACCTGTGTTGTTGTTTCCTCTTATGGTACAACAACTGGCTCTTCAAGTTGTTCTTCAATATGTTGAGCATTTTCTTCATCTTCACTGCTTGCATCCCCTTGGGTAACCTGTAGCTTATTCAAGTCTTCAACTAGAGAATGTTCTTGCAAGGGTTCTATGGTAGAAGAAATCTTCTCCTTGAAAGACATGTTAGATTCATCAAATAATATATGAACAGATTCCTCAATTTTTAAAGATGATTTATTATAGACCCTATAAGCCTTGCTGATTATGGAGTATCCCAGAAACACTCCTTCATCAGCTTTAGCTTGAAATTTTGCTAAATATTTCTTGTCATTGTTATGAATGTAGCAAATGCAACCAAAGACTCTAAAATAATCAAATTTAGGTTTCTTCCCTTTGAGTAATTCATAGGGAGTCTTTCCCTTTAGTTTATGTATCAGACTCCTATTCAGCACATAGTTGGAGGTGTTCACTGCCTCTACCCAAAAGGATAGAGGTAGATGAGCATCTGACAATAATGTAGTGGCAGATTCAATAAGGGTTCTATTTTTCCTTTCAGCTACCCCATTTTGTTGAGGAGTTCTAGGAGCTGAGAAAGTATGCCTGATCCCTTCACTCTGACAGAACTCTTGCATAAGAAGAGAATCAAACTCTGTCCCATGATCACTTCTGAACATGGCAATGTGAGTATTGAACTCAATCTGTATACATTTGAGAAACTCTGTCAAACACTTAAAGTTATCAGACTTCTTCCTTAGAAAGAACACCCAAGTGAATCTAGAGAAGTCATCTACAACTACTAAAGTGTAGGATTTCCCTCCTAGGCTTTGTACTGTGATGGGTCCAAAGAGATCCATGTGTAACAGATACAATATCCTAGGTGAATCACTCTTATTAAGTGACTTAAAGCTATTTTTAGTTTGCTTGCCTAATTGACAAGCCCTGTAGAGTCCTTCCTTCTTGTAGGGGCCAGAAGGTAGTCCTCTAACAAGGTTGTCCTTGGATAGCCTAGCAATAGTTCTAAGGTTTAGGTTTCCTAGTCTCTTATGCCATAAAATATTTGGTCTACAGACAGAATTGAACAAGAAGATATCTACATCAGTTGAAAGAAAATCTACCAGGTAGATGTTACCTTTTCTTTTACCTATCAACACAGTTGTGTTGTCCTCTGACTTAATTTTGCATAAGGCTTTGCTGAAGGTCACCTGGTAGCCTTCATCACACAGCTGACTGATGCTAATTAGGTTGTGCTTCAGTCCTTCCACATAAGCTACCTTCTTGAAAGTTACTGATCCAATCTGGACTGCACCATATCCTTTAGTCTGTCCAAAGTTTGAATCACCAAAGATAACTTTGGGTCCAAGCTTGGCTCTAAAGGAAGTGAGGTTGTCCTTATTCCCTGTCATGTGCTTAGAGCACCCACTATACAAGTACCATTGCTGGTTAGATGTTGGATAGGTCTTCACCTACACATAAGACAATTCATTTGTTTTTGACCCAGTTTACCTTGGGCCTAGGTTGATAAACTTTAAATTCTAAAATGAAAGACATCCCAGGTTGACTCTTATATCCTTCAGGATGATATCTCCTTGGAGGTATAATCCATTCAGTATAGGGGTTAAAGATTTGGGATGAAGGACCCTTAGGATTCAATTTTGATTTGACCTTGAAAAATTTTCCAGAGCTCTGACCTCTGTTCGACGATCTTGGAGCTGTGTTCGACGATCTTGGGTCAGATCGTCGAGCTCCGTTCGACGGTCGACTACGGATGAGATCAGGTACTTGAGATCGTCGAGCTGCGTTCGATGATTTTGGCTGAGATCATCGAGCTGCGTTCGACGATGTTGCCTGAGATCGTCTAGCTGCGTTCGGCGATCGTCGATCTCCATTTGGCGATCGTCGATATCCGTTCGACGATTTCAGCTGGGACTTAGTTTTCTGGGGCAGATCAGAATTTTTCCTAGCAACCTCTACAACTCCCTTTCCTTTGTCAGAAATGAATTTAATTGGAGTTATTAGAACTATGGGTTGGCTGGATGAAGCACCCAAGCCCAGTGTACTATTGAATCTGGAGTTCACTGTGCTTGTGATGTCCATCAGCTTGATGCTTCTCCCATTAAGGGATTCTTCAAGCTTCTTGGCCTCAGAGAGCTCACTTTTCAGTGAAGCCATCTGTTCCCTACAGCACTCCAACTCCTGAGAGAGTTTGAGGTTTTCTGACTTTAAAGTATTGTGTTCAGATAATTGATTTCTGAGAGAGATAATTTCTTTCTCAGACTTTAGCATCTCTAAACACAGTGCTTTAAATTCAGATTTAAAATCCTCTGAATTAAAATCAAAAGAACCAATTACCTGATCTTCTTCAGGTTGAGTCTCTGAATCTGACTCTGACTCTTCTTCTTCTGAATTGTGCTGTGAGGCATTGATTGCCATTATGCAGAACTCTTTTTCTTCTGCATTATCCTCATCATCACTGGAACTGGATGAGGCTTCTGACTCCTCTTCAGTCTCACTCCAGGATTCAGCAATAAACCCCTTTTTTGTATGTTTGTTTTTGCTTGATGAGGGTTTGCCATTGCCATTCCTCTTGGAGTCTTTCTCCTTTCTTCTTTCTTTCCTGTCCCTTCTATCCTTGTTTTTGTTCTCTGGACAGTCAGGAACTATGTGCCTTGGTTTCCTGCAACCAAAGCAAATAATGTCTTTATTATAATTATTAGTGGAGTTGTCATACCTTGGCTTATCATGTTTCTTGTATGATTTCCTTCTGAAGTCCTTTCTGGCCATCTTGTAAAACCTTTTGGCCAACAGACTGAGCAGTTCATCATTGCCTGTGGCTTTATCTTCAGCTTGATCTTCAGTTGCCTTGAAGGCTATGGTCTTCTCTTTTCTTGTGGCTGGTGAGGCAGCCTTCTGTTCTTCTTCTCTATTTTTGATGAGTAGCTCATAAGATTTGAGCTTACCCAATAGAGCTTCAGTGGTGATCTCATTCAGACTTCTGGCATCCTTAATTGGCCAGATTCTTGAATCCCAAGTGCTAGGGAAGCACATTAGGATCTTGTCATTGAGTTCAGTTAGAGAGATCTCTTTGTCCAATATTCTGAGTTCACTGACAATTAGACTTAGCCTGTTGTACATATCTCCCACTAACTCAGTTTCTCCCTTTTTGAAATTCTCATATTGAGAGATGAGGTGGGATCTCCTATCTTTTCTCTCATCAGCTGAGCCTGAGACTATTTCTGAGAGTTTGTCCCAAATTTCCTTATCTGAATTACATTCAGCCACCTTCTGAAATATGTCATCAGACATTGTCTGGGACAAGATGTTCATAGCCTTGGCATCAGCTACCTTCCATCTCTTAATATCAGCATCTATTCCTGATGGAGGTGGAACAACATTTATACTTGTGTTCTCTGGGGGTCTTGGACACACTGTCAAAACAGAGTTAAAAATACCTTCGTCAATAGAATTCATGTAAAGTCTGATCCTTGCTTTCCAAAGTGCAAACTTGGATAGATTTCACACTGGAGGTCTGGTGCTAGCATAATCTTTGTTTTGGGCCATGATTTGTGAAAGCAAAATCTAATAATAAAATACAAAAGAAAGCAGATCTAACTTGGGATCTTTGGGTTCAGGTGTTAGCCTGTACAACCAATCAGGTATGGTATGTTTAACCAACCTCGCTTTGATACCAATTGAAAGTGCAGCTAGATCTGATATACTCTAGAGGGGGGGGGGGGGGGTGAATAGAGTATATGGTGCTTTGAAACGTTTTACAACAATTGTTGTAATAAGAGTGAGCAGGGAAGCAGTTAAAAACTAATCACAGAACTATGTTAAATAAAAAGCTAATCACAGAAAAATCAAGACCAGAAACAAACATAAAAACAAGCAAAACCAGAAGACACAAGGAAATATAGTGGTTCCCTTAAACTTGGGTACATCCACTCTTCTACCACCTTAGGTAGGAATCCACTGCAGGATGAGTTGATCAGGTGTCCTGGGCACCAATGAGCTTTTGATAAGGTGCTCAAAAACCAAATCAGATTTTTTGATCAGTTGTCTTGCCACCAATGAGCTTTTGACAAGGTGCTCAAAAACCAAGTTCAAACTTTTGAAGGGAGCTTGAGAAACCCTTTATAGAGAGGGGGTGAGAGAGTGATGGAAGTCTTCTCTTTCTCAACCAACTGAGAAGACTATGTGGATTATTGATGTCAAAGCTCCCCCTGAATCCTTGAGATCTTCAGGAAGAAAAGCTTTGCTGAGGGTGATAGGCCTTCAAAGATTGAACTCCAGCAATAGATGATTTCAGCAATAGCTGAAATGTTGAATGTCTGGAGTCTTGAAATATGTTGGCCTTGAACACTTTGAAAGTAAAGAGATCTGAAGATTTCTGAAAAGATTGATCTCCTTGGATGAGTGTTCTTGAGAATTCTTTTCGACAGAATATTTTTGAATGTATCTCTATAATCTGTGTGTCTCTCTCTGTGTTCTCTTTCTGTATTCTGTCTCTGTATTCTCTTTCTGTATTCTCTCTCTGTATTATCTTTCTGTATTCTCTTTCTGTATTATATCTGAGCAATTCAAAAATTCTCTCTTTTATTCTCTAATACTGAACAGAATAACATTCTTTGTCAAGTATAGCCGTTGGCCTGCATTAATTGCATCCTTAATTGCAGAATCTCTTCTGGAGGAAAGTCCATAGAAATATTCCTTGAAAAATCCCTTGAAACTTGGTCCAGAAATGAATGAAACGGCTAGGAAATCTCTGAATTAATTGCAGAATAACTCCTTAACTGATTTGAATTTGAATCTAGAAACATCCTTGAAGTTATCTGAAATCGTCGAACTGAGCTCTGCTATCGTCAAGCTGAGCTCAGCGATATAGAAATATACAACAGCAAAATATCGTCGATCTGAGCTCAAAGATCGTCGAACTGAGCTCAGAGATAAAGATCCAAAGCAGAGTCAAAATCGTCGACCTGAGCTCACCGATCGTCGAATGGAGTTCGACGATATAATGAAGTTGAGCTCAGCGATCATCGAATGGAGTTCGACGATCTGTCGAAGTTGAGCTAGACGATCGTCGATCGGAGTTCGACGAATCATCGTGCTGAGCTCGACGATATGACTTAGTCTCCAAACAGAAAAAATTCTGGTCTCCAGGGCAGCTTCCAAACCTAGACTTCTAACCCTTAGACTCAATTCTAATTGACCTTTTAAGCTATACAGGAGGTCAAACAAAGGTTTCCTAGAGACATAGTGATCCTGACCCAAATTAGTAATAGGGTGTTCCAACATCTTCATCTCTCAAGCAAAATATGCTAGAGAACTTCTAAAAAAGTTTGGGATGGCTGATGCCTCAGCTAAGAAAACTCCTATGGCAACCAATGCTGTTGTGGAATCTGATATACCAGGAAAACCTGTAGATCAGAAACTTTATAGGGGCATTGTTGGGTTCCTATTATACCTCACAGCAAGTAGGCCAGATGTTATGTTTGCTACATGCCTTTGTGCTAGGTTCCAAGTGAACCCAAAAGAATTTCATCTTATTTTCTTAAAAAAGATTTTAAGGTATATAAAGAGTTGTCCTGATCTAGGCCTTTGGTATCCTGCTGAATCAGAATTTGAGTTAACTGGATACTCTGATGCTGATTTTGCTGGATTCAGGGTTGATAGAAAAAGTACATCAGGAACTTGCAGGTTCTTGGGTATGAGATTAGTATCATGGTTCTGTAAAAAGCAAATATCTGTGTCCACTTCAACTACTGAAGTAGAATATATTGCAGCAGGCAGCTGTTGTTCACAGATGCTCTGGATACAGAATCAGCTTCTAGATTATGGGTTCAACTTAAATAATTCAACCATATTTTGTGATAATACTAGTGCTATAGCCATAACACAAAATCCAGTTCACCATAATAGGACTAAGCATATTGATATAAGACATCATTTCATTATGGAGTGTGTAGACAAAAATAAGATTAAGCTTGTCTATATCTACACTGATTTACAGAAAGCTGATATATTCACCAAACCTCTGGATGAGAAAAATCATGCTTTCTTTCTGAATCAGCTGGAAATGATCAATGGAGAAGACTTAATTTAAGTTCTGTCTGCATTCAATGAATTTTCCAAAATTCGTCGAACGGAGTTCGATGAACCAGGGAAAGTTAGAGAGATACTTGTCGAACAGAGTTCGACGAACTCTCTGTGAGTGAAACAAGTTTCGTCGACTAGAGATCGACGAACCTTGCTTCAAAAGATATTCATCGACCGGAGTTCGACGAATTGTCTTCAAGTATCCTGACTGAGATCGACGAATTATTTATTATTAAATCATTTCGTCAACCTCAGTTCGAAGAGCTAATTTTACTTTCGTGGAACGGAGATTGTCGATTCATATTCTGGAAAACCTTATATCTAGGTTATACTTCGACCTCCATCCCGCGCTTTCTGTTCCCTTGCACTTGATCGCCGTTTTCTCTGTATTTCTTGCAGGTGGTTACATGGCGATTCCACCAGTAGCCCTAGCTGCTATGAAGTTTGACACTGGATTTGATGTCCACTTTGAATCATTCCAGCACTCAGACCCAATATTTCTATATATTCTGGAACTTCTGGAAGAACAAAATCTGAAGAACTTGATGACCACTAGGATAAAGTTGGCCGGAACAGACATCAGGGAATGGGTCTATACTTCAACCGCTTCTGAAGACAATACCATGACAGGATCAATCACCGGTAACACTGTCTCCTTAACCCCCGCAATTTTAACTGAAATATTTGGTTTGACAACTAGAGTGGAGGAATTAGAGATTGACTCTGAGGAGTTTACTATGATGCTAAATTTGATGGGTTATGCTGGTGACAACCCTAACAAACTATTGAAGAAACATCTGTCTGCGCCCTATAAATTCTTAGCAGACTTGGTTGGTAAAGTGCTACTCGGAAAACATACAGCACACGACTACATCACCAGACAACAGTTTCTGGTCATGTGTGACATTATCAACAAGAAGCAAATAGACTGGGCACAACTACTGTTTGACTTGATAAAGAAGAAGAATACCAAGAAGGAAGTATGTTTTGGAAGGATCCCAGGGATCTTCCTCAAGGAAAAGGTTGTTGAATCCCTGGTCTCCCCGACCATATTCATTAATGCCAGTAAAAGGCTCACCTGTGCCTTATTTGGCAGGTGGGAGAAGCCAATCACCAAGCCCCCTAAGGATTCTACCTCTTCCACCCCAGTTTCTGAAGGCACCAGGGTTGTTAAAGCCACTCCCACACCTGCTGAGGAGATTCATCCCACTCCACCCTCTCTTCCAGCACCCCTTCTAGCTAAACAACTCACTCCCTCTCCCATTATTTCTTTAACACCCCAATCACACCAGCCTACTCATGTTCCTACTCCACCTCCATCTCCACCACTTGACACCACTGACATTACCTCTTCCCCTCTTCCAGAAAATCCACAACCAACACCTCCTGAATCACTTCAACACACCTACATTCCTACACCACCACAGTCTCCACTTCCCCCACATTTATCCTCCATACCATCTTACATCCTACCCATAGACACCTTGATGCAAGCTGCCACCCCTCCATCCTCATCACCATCAACCACTCACATATATGTTGTTCCACACTCCATTCCATCACTGGTTGTCACCTCTTCCACACCAACTTCAACATCATTTCCCACTTTCTCATTGGACCCCTCTACCATATCTTCTATCATCACCATCATAACTCCCATTATTAAATCCCTTATAGCAGAGGCCATTACACCTCTTGCTACCACCATTCAATCTTTATCTGCTCAAATCTCTGCCCTCCCTGCTGCCCCCTCCTCAGTCAGGGGCCTGGCCTCAGTTCCTACTGATACCAGGCAGGGGGAGATGTCTGATGACGAAGCAGCAGCAATAGCTTCAGATACTTCAGCACCAGCACCAGCAGAAGCACCAGTAGAGACTTCAGCCCCAGCAGTATATACAGATTGTACAGATACAGATTTAATTGATTTAATTGATTTTATTGATACTGATATGGACATTGATGAAACTGTTGGTGATTTTATCCTCAATCCCACAGTTAATTTACAAGCATTGCTGAAAAGTTTTGACACTGTACATATGCAGTATCTTCCAGGAGAACTTACTAAGCCACAATTGGCTATTATACCTTATACTCCTCCTATCAGTCCAGCAGTTGCTAAGCAACTCTGTGACAGTTTTGAAATTCCAGTTTTTGCTCCAACCTCTACATTTATTCCATCCTCTCCAGAAGCAGTCTCAGCACCAATCTTTATGATGGATGACTCACCTATGCCAGATCTAGATGAGCTAATCTTGGCTGATATTGAAGGAGAAAATAAGGCAGCAGCTGAAAGCTCTGTCCCAATTACTTCTGATGCTTGTACAGTCTCTTCTTCAACTAATGCTGAAACTCCAGTTTTTGAAACTTCTGCTCCTGCTACAGAAAAGACTGTCATTGATGATAAAGCTTTGAAAGCATTGGATGCTTTATATGATAACCCTCAGGGTTCTGGCAGTGAAGATGATGAAGATGATGATGAAGAAGATTCAGATGAAGAAGTTGCCAAGAAGAAGAAGCAAATGTTGTCAAAGAAGAGAAAGACTCCTCCTCCTCCTGCTCCTAAGCCCAATCCAACAACTGACACTCCCTTCTACATCTTGCATAATGTTACTCCTTATAAGGGAATGCCTGCATGGATGTGCTTGACTAAGAACTAGCAAAAGGAGAGGAAAAGAAGCAGAAAATATTATACTCCACCAGTTCATAGATACAAAAAAGATCCACCTCCTCCACCTCCTCCAGCAGCTGGTGCCACTAGCTCTAGCTCTCAGAGATCTGCCCCTATGCAAACTTATCAGAGACATCAAGGGACATCTTCTGGAAGCAGTCAGCAAAGACATCATTCTTCAGGAAATCAACAACATCAACAACATCAGCAGTAGAAGACAACTCCCTCTATAAAATAGAAAACTGATAGTCCCAACAAGCCAGATTCACCTCCTATTCCTTTTGAGGATCCTGAGACAGCAAACACTGCTAGAATGGCTAGATTTCAGGAACTTGTTGGTCTATCCTTGATAAATAATGCAAAAGCTAAAGGGAAAGATATATCAGGATATTACACTATGTCAAAATACAGGAAGGAAGAACTAAAAAGATTTGATAAAGCCAACAAACTGTTTAATGTTGATGATTACATGAAGCTCCATCCTGAAGCAGTTATCCCCAGAACTACAACACTGAAGATTATTGGGGCAGCTGACATGACAATGACACAGGTACAGGCTTTAAATCCAAACAAAGAAATTATCTTTACAAGGTCAGGAGAGAAGACAAAAGAAGACAAGCCCATGCAGAAGAAGCAGAAGAAGTAACCTTTACTTTGTTTTAATTTCTTTCTGCATTTGCTTTCAAACTATGTTATTTGTTTAAACAAAGCCTATGTACATATATATCTGTTGCATGTGTTGGTAATTCTCTGCCAGATATATCTTTTTCTTGCTTTGTTTATCTGTATGTTTATGTTTTGAGTCTATTAGTGAGCTCACCCAAATAGGGGGAGATTGTTGGATCCCTAGTTGATTTGGGCTAGCTTCACTAACTTACGATGTGACCCAACATGTATAGCTAGGGTCAAATTTGTGTCCTAGAGTCTAGGCCAAGTCCTTACAGTCAATATCAAATGGACCAGCTATCAACAAGACCATCAGAGACTCAAGACTTAGAAGATTTTAAGACCAAGTAAAATGAGTTCGACGTTCGTCGAACTCAGGTCGACGAAAGGCATTCTCAGCTCGATGATCTTGAGATATTTCTCTGAGCTGAGCTCGACGATCTTCATTTTTTGTTCGACGAAAATTTGGACACTTCAACAAACTAAAGTCAGGGTAACTCCAGATTTTTCTAAGTCCAACTTTAGGACTTGGTCGATAAACAAGATTCTGAGTTCGACGATCTTGGACCTCAAGTTCACAACTTCTCAGGTCGACGAAGTCAACTTCTCAGGTAGACGAACTCGGTACTCTACTTGAAAAATTCTGGAATCAGAGGATCTGTGTCGACCCTTTGGGTATGTGTCGACACCAACTTAGGTCGACACCAGAAAGATTATGTCAATACTAGAGAGCTTATGTCGACACCAGAAGATTTGTGTCGACACCAAGATTATTTGTCGACATCAACTTGTGTCGACACCAGAAGTTTCATGTCGACATACAAAATATCAGTCAACACAAACAATTTGTCTAAGTCCAGAACTGTTGCTGAACTCCAGTCGACGAATTCAATTATCAGCTCGACGAACTTCAGACAGAAAAGGCAAAGGTTCTAAAGTATACAAGTTCTGTTATCAGCTCGACAAACAGAAGATGTCTGGTCGACGAATACAAAATCTCAGCTCGACGAATTGGTAACTCAGCTCGACGAAATCTATTATTCGTTCGACGAATCCAGACTTAGCCATTTCTGGCATTCTGTCCTCATTCTAATGCAAAAATTCCAGAGTAATTAATGCTCTACATTCTCTGAATGTATCTGTTAGAGGAAGTATTAATACCAGTCCTCTTCAGGAATATTACTTGCTGATTTTCCACAAGACAGTTGGGAAATACATCAATGCCGATTATTCTCAGACCGTCAGCATTAATTACAGAGGATTCAAATTTTTGAATAGAGACAAAAGAAAAGAAGATTTTAATAATCTGCAACAAGACACACGGAGAGAAGCACAATAACAATACTCAGTCAAAAAATCAGGGTGACAAAAAAAAACTGACTGCTAGAGTTCTCATACAGCAACATAAAAGCTTCACACAAGAAGATTATAAAAAAGCTTACAGTGATAGGCACTGATATTCAGAAGAAGAAGAACAACTATAATATATCAAGAGTCTTCTTCTTCAACATTCTCTCTAGGACTTCTCCAAGGACAACAGATATCAAATCAGTCAAGAAGATCCTACATCACTGCTTGTCCAGAATTCTGGTTGAAGACCTATCACCCTACAGCAAAGCTCCAGATCATCCCTGAACCATTCTACATCTCAGGGGGAGCTGTTTGCTGACATCATTCCACATATGTCTTCTCTCTGATTGGTGACAGAGAAGACAAAATCACTTTCTCACCCCCTCCTGTACAAAGGGTTGTCATCTCCCTTCAAAAGTGATTCCTGGTTGCAAGTCTCCTTACCAAAAGACTTGAGTTGGTTTTTGGGAACCTGATCAAAACACATTGGTGTCAGGCACCTGATCAAAAACCTGAGTGGATTCCTACTAAGGGTGGTAGAAGAGTGGATGTACCCAGTTGAGGGGGAACCACTATAAATTTCTTGTGTCGTCTGGTTACTTATCTTTTCTTTTTGTTTCTTGCTGTGTGGTTGTGATTAGGTAGATTTTTATCAGATTTACAATTTTCTATCACTACACCTTTTCAGTTTACAACAAAAGCTGTAACAGCACTTTTATTGGGGAACTAACAAAATTTTAATATACTCTATTCACCCCCCTCTAGAGTATTGTAGTCCTAACCCTTACTTTCATACAGTCCTGCCAGCTTGATGAGAGCCTAGTCAGCGGGTCTTCTCGGGGCCTTTTTATTCATCCATTTCACTCTCATGCCATGAAAGAAGACACCTGGAATTTCATTATATCAGAAGATCACAATAGATTTACAAGCATTAAAGAACGAAAAAATGCTAAGTATAAAATATTTTTAAGTCTTCACCGCTTCGGGCACGATCGTGGGATACCCCGTCCACATCCTGTAGGTGGTACCCTCCTGACTTCAGGACCTCCTTTACCACAAAGGGGCCTTTCCAGTTGCAATTGAGCTTTCCTACTGAATCTCCTCTGCCTGCTGCGTCTACTTTTTGAGGACTAAGTCTCCCTTCTGGAACTGCCTGACCATTATATGTTTATCAAAGTATCTAGCCATCTGACGCTTGACTTCTTCCTGTCGGATCGATGCTAAATCCCTGAGCTCTTCCACCAGATCAAGAGAGAGCTCTGCTCCTCCTCATTCTCTACCCTTCATCCTTTGTCTCCTTTCTTTGCAGCGGCTACTCTTGGAGATACAACCTCGAACTCTATAGGTATGACGACCTCCGAGCCATAGGAGAGTTTAAATGGAGTCTCTCCCATGGCGGTGTTTGGCATGGTTCTTAAAGCGTAGAGAACTGAAGGGAGCTATTATACCCAACTTCCCCTCAAGTTGTCCACCTTCTTCTTTAAAAGATTCACGATAATCTTGTTTGCTGCTTCCACTTATCAATTTCTTCGAGGATGATGAACCGAGGCAAAACGGAGGTCTATGCCCAGCTGGACAAAGAAATCCATGAATTCCCTGCTAGAGAATTATGGTCCATTATCAGTGACGATGGCCAATGAAAGCCCATGCCTGCAGATGATCTCTCCCCATATGAAAGTTTTGACCACTTGCGACGTTACTTTAGCCAACATTTTCACTTCTAGCCACTTTGAAAAGTAATCCACCATGACTAGCAAAATGTTTCTTTGGTCGCTAGCTTGGGAAAAAGGACCCACCAAATCTGGTCCCCATATTGCGAAGGGCCAAGGAGCCGTGATTGTACGTAATCTTTGGGCGGGACGGAGTTGGAGAGGAGCAAAATCCTGGAACGTTTTACATCTCTTCGCGAATTCTTCCGCATCCTTCCTGAGGGTAGGCCAGAAGTAGCCTTGCCTTAACACTCTCCCCTCCAAGGTCCGACTTCCCGAGTGACTCCCACATTCTCCCGAATGAATTTCTTCGAGAGCTCTTGGAATCTTTCCCTCAGATACACATCGAGCCAACAAACCTGATAGCGTCTTACAGTATAATGTCCCATCCTTCAACAGGTAGTATGCCGATTTATACCTGATCTTCTTCTTATCGAGATCCCGCTGACGAAGTCATCCAAAGATCAAAAAAGATGATGAAGGGATCTATCCAATTGCCTTGCTGGTCTACCACCATTAATTCTCCTTCTATGGATGGCCTGAAGAGTTCCGCTACTGTTCCTCCTGCCCGAGGGCCGTATTTGGCGAGCAGGTCAGCCTGAGCACTTTCCCCTCTCGGGACGTGTTGAATTGAAAAGCTGTGGAACTGCCCGATGATGTTTCTGACCATCATCAGATATAACTGGAGGGTGGGTTCCCTTGCTTTAAATTCTTCTTTGATTTGTCCTGCTACCACCATAGAGTTTGTAGAGACTTTAAAGTCCTGTATGCCCATCTCCCGAGCTAGCTTGAGTCCTACGTTAATTACCTCATATTCTGCTTGATTGTTAGTGATTGTGAAGTGAATCTTTAGTACCTGCTCAATTCTGGTCCCTTCTGGACTCTCCAAGAGCATCTCACCTCCAAAAGAACTTTTTACAGATGCTCCATCTACTAGTGTCTCCCAAGCAGCTCAAAGAGGTGCTTTAGCCTCTCCGACCTCCACCACGTAATCTGCCAGGAAATCCTCAACCACTTGTGCTTTGACGGCCAGCCGAGGAGTAAAAGCGAGGTCGAACTCACTGAGCTCTATCGACCATTTGGCTAACCTCCCAGAATGCTCTAGCCCTTCCAAGATGTGGCAGAGAGAATGATCTATCACCACGTGAATCGAATGGGCCTAGAAGTATGGTCTGAGCTTCCTGGCTAATACTATGAGAGCGAATGCCAGCTTTTCAAGGATAGGGTATCCGAGTTCTGCCTTCTTGTAATACCTCCCCTATAATGACCGTATAAGATGAGTCCGGCTGGGGCCCCACAACATACGGACGCCACAGCTTTAGTATTATAAGATGATATATGTAACAACCCAAATTTCTCAAACAGAAAATTTTTGGGTGACACGGCCTGGGACACGGGGGTGTCCCAGGGCGTGTCAAGATGGGGTCGACGATTTGGCCGCGTAGTCGACGAAATTTGGAGTCGGCAGTCGTTGGGTAGCGGACACGGCGTGCGACACAGGCGTGTCGCAGGGCGTGTCGAGGCCGTGTCGACTATCGGCTTTGGTGTCGACGTTTTTTCGCTCGACGATGTGTCGAGAGGGGGCACACGGCCCAGGACACGGGCGTGTTCAAGGCCGTGTCGTGTGCTCGACGACTTTTGCTCGACGATCGTCGAGTGTCGAGTGTCGAGTGTTGAGTGTCGAGAGGTTGAACACGGCCTGTGACACGGGCGTGTCACAGGGCATGTCAAATCAGGTCGACGAACTCAGCCCGACGAAGGATTTCGACAGGGTGTGTCCTCGTGCCGTGTCTGGGCACACGGCCTGGGACACGGGCGTGTCACAGGCCATGTGAAGTCTCGGGATGTTTTGAGATTTTTTCGCCCGGGCACACGGCCTCAGACACGGGCATGTTCGAAGGCATGTTGGGTGACACGGCCCATGAAACGGGCGTGTTCCATGGGCGTGTCACTGGTCTGGATAGGTCGGTTGACCACCGCTTGAGGCACACGGCCTGGGACACAGGCGTGTCACAGGCCGTGTCAGGTCAAAATCAGTGTTTTTGGCAAAATCATGGTCGTCCGTTCCTTCAGTCTGGATCCAAAGGCTGAGCTTCTTTCCTCTTTTCCTAAAGGCCGAAATCTGAGAAGTTATTCTCATTTTACTTGGCCTTGATCTTTCTTCAAGTTAAGAGAGAAAGGAGAGGAAGAAGAAGGAGGAGGAGGAAAGGGGCTGCTGCTAGTGGTACTGCGGTTTACCGACAAGGAATTCGAAGCCGGCGTTGCGAAGGAAATGCTCTTGCAAGTCTTTCAAGCAGGCTTTGAGTTCATGGCACCGAAGCGATCGTCAAGGGTAACGACTTTTATTCCTAGCCATGTGAAGGATTATTTTTAGAATATCTTTGTGATTCCCCCACCAAGAGGTGGCTGAGTTTGGGAGTCGTTTGGGTGATTCATGAAATCCCCTTTGTTGGCATATAGATCCGGAAATGGAGTACGGAATAGGCATGCTGTGTGAAGCCCATCTAGACAGGTTGGTCTGGATTGGTGATGTTGTATACGAACCGGAGAAGACTCCGTGAGAAACGTGTAGTTTAAGGAGTCAACGGGTTATGCCTGCAAAAAGGAGTAGCAGGAAGTACTGGAGTGGTAGCCCAGGAACATAGCCGTGTTATATTTTGGGTCCAACCTGTGAATGAGGCACAGGAAGTACTGGTGTGACCAGGAAAGGCCCTTTGTGATGCTTGATGTCGTAGGGTGTCGCCCTGTGAAGCGAGTAACAGGAAGTACTGGCATGATAGCCAGGAAAGACCCCTGACTTGTGTGGTGTCCACCTGTGAAGAGCGTCACAGGAAGTACTGGGAGGCCCAGAAAAGACCCGCTATTGTGCTAAGAAAGTGGGTATCGAGAAATACCCAGGCTTGAATGCCAAGAACAGGATTGGTGAGACCGACCCGCACCTTTGATATAGCCATGAGTACGCTGTACTCGAAGAAGGCAAGGCGATTTGAGCAACGGGGGGTGGAGGATCCGACCTGCGCTATGTCCTCCGACGTGAGACCAAAAGGTGCGGTCTGTTGGAGCGCATAGCAAGAGTCTTCGGCCTGCGCGCCATGACACAATGGGGGGCTACAGGCCATCCCGGTGTAGGAAGACTAACTCCGGCTGCACGCCATGGAGAAAATTCTCAAGAGAGTTACCGTTGGGTGATGACCCTGATACGGTGGTGGGCAAGAGTTTTGCCAGAACACCAAGAATGTGCCCCGAGTGCACGGACCATTGGGCCGGGTGGCGAATGGTTGTGATGGCTTGTGTGCGTGAAAGCACATTTTGATGAGATAGATTGCCATACTGTGATATGATATGCCTGCAGGGAAGATTACCGCTGCCCCGAGAAAAGGGGTAGTGTCGTTATAATTTGGTCAGCTGAATGCTGACCGTTGCTTTTGTTTACCACCGTTGGGTGGATTGTCCCTGTACAGGTGCTGGTGAGCCAAGCAGGACGCAGAAAGGCTGATGTTGATGCTGCTGTTGCTGCTACTGCTGCTAGCGCTCGAAGGTTAAATGTGTTACTTTTGTGTATTTTCTTTTCATGTGGCCGTCCTGCATGCCAATTTGTTTAGGCCACTGTTTGATAGCCATGTAAGGCCATAAGGCCAACTATTTGTACTTGTTGTAAGACATTCCTAGATCGTATAAACTGTGGAGTTTTATGTTTGGACATTCATGAGGAGTTCAAGGTTTAGGAGAGGCTTCCGCTAGAATGCTTTGTGATAGGTGCGATGCGCTACTCTGATATCATCCTGTACCTTCACCATCTGTTTTGTGACATATACTGTGGGGCCCCGGCCGGAACTTCTAGAATATACCATATAAACGAATGGGGTTGTTACATTTTTGGTATCAGTTGTCTTGGTCTTTCCCTCTCGAAGTCGTGGCCGCCTTCTTTTGTGGGGTGGCGAGCACGTGTTTGTGCAAACCAAAGTCTCCGAATGAACTCCTGAATGTCGATGATAGGAATGCAAACTTGATGTGTTTGAGGAACCCGCGTGTTATTATTTTGTGTTGGTTTCTTGGGTACGACCGCTAATGTGTGTGTCTTGTCCACCTTTAGGTGACACGAAGTGGAGCTAGGCCGTCTGAGCCTCAGCATTCTGAGGAAAGTTCGACACCAGCTACGGTGCTTACACCTCCACCGTCTGCGGAACACGTGCGGTTAGTTGCGGAGGCTTTATTTACCATACTCCAAGGCCAGCCACTTAGGCAGGAACAAGCGGCTATGAGGCCAGAACAGGTGGCGGCAAGGCCTGAACCTGTAGTGGATGTGGGTACTCAAGCAGCTGAGAAGCAGCTAACGCGGTTTATGAGTTTCCATCCACCTACATTCTCGGGAGCGGGAACTCCGACGCAGGCTGAGGATTGGCTATCACACGTCAAGCGAGTGATGACGGCGATTGGAACGGCAGAGCATCAGAAAGTTTCTTTAGTTACCTTTTTGCTTGAAGGAGAAGCTCGATTATGGTGGGATGAGATGGAGTTGCATCACTTGGCGGGTCGTCCGTTAACCCAAGTATCCATGGAAGAATTCTCCCGGCTCTTCCTAGCGAAGCACCTTCCTGTGGCTCAGCGGATAGCCATGGAAAATGAATTCCAAAGGTTAACACAAGGTGATGGCAGTGTTGACGCATACCTGCATGAATTTACTCGCTTGGGGCAGTATGCGGGTTCTATATTTGCTGATGAACAGAGGAAGACCAATCAGTTCTATGAAGGACTGAGGGATGAGCTGAGGTTCCTTGTATCAAGTTCGGTGAACCAAGGTTTCCAAGCGTTGGTTGACACTGCGATCGCATTGGAAAAGGATATGAAAAGGGTGCAAGGGAAGAGAGCTTTGGTTGTGTTGCAACCGGAGTGGAAAGCGCCCCGATCGGGGAAACCATTTTATAAGAAGAGATGGGGTAAGAAGTCCAAGCCTAGTGGACAAGTGCCTTCATTAGTTGCAACGGGAGCAACGTCAGGGGCGACCTCCAAGCCAGACACTCGTATCTGCTTCAATTGTGGCCGGATGGGGCATATCGCGCGAGATTGTCGGATGCCGCCAAAGAGTGAAAAGAAGGCGGGAGCATCTTATGCGGAAAAAGGAAAGGCAGTGGTGGATTCCTTTGCCTCGCAGGCGCAACCCTGGGTCTACAATCTTGGCCTACAAGAGGCCATCAAGCAGAGTGACGTGGTCACAGGCTTTGTGCTGATTCGGGACACGCTAGCGCGAGCACTGTTTGATACGGGGGCATCACATTCTTTTCTGTCTCGTGACTTTATAACGCGACTTGGGATACCCAGTCGGGTAAAGACAGATAGCGTCAGAGTGGTGTTGCCGAATGGCTGTTGGATGCTTGCGGATCAAGCTTGCGATGTGGCAGTTCAGTTGGGAAGTCGGGATTTCAGTTTAACTGCATTTTTTTTGCCAATATCGGAATTCAATGTGATTTTTGGGATGGATTGGCTTGCAGAGTAGCATGCCATGATTGATTGCCAGTACAAAGAAGTCACGTTGGGCCAAAATACCGAACAGGAGACAAAGTTCGCGGGTATACGAGGAGTGGGCGGGACGTTGATGTCTGCACTCCAGGTAGTCAAGGCTGTTCGAAAGAGTGCGGAGTGTTACTTTGCACTAATTCAGGCTGTGGAGCATAAGGCCAGTGTGTGCGAGGTTCCGATTGTGGCGGACTTTACAGATGTGTTTCCCACGAATCTTCCTGGGCTACCACCCCAGCGGGAGATTGACTTCACGATCGAGTTGGTGCCAGGTGCAAAACCTGTGGCCCGCTCTCCATATCGCGTTGCGCCAAAAGAGATGGCGGAATTGAAGGTTCAACTACAAGAAATGTTGGAGCAAGGTTATATACACCCAAGTATGTCACCTTGGAGCGCGCCTGTGCTTTTTGTAAAGAAGAAAGATGGTGGGTTGCGGTTGTGTATCGATTACCGTGAACTGAATAAGCTGACTGAGAAGAATAAGTATCCGATACCCCGGATTGATGAGTTATTCGATCAGCTGGTGGGCTCAACCGTCTATTCGAAGTTGGACCTGAAGTCTGGTTATTACCAGTTGAGAATTCGGGAAGGTGACATTCCCAAAACCGCATTTGGAACGCGTTACATGCACTATGAATTCACCGTCATGCCATTTGGACTGTGCAATGCGCCCTCGGTGTTTATGGATTTGATGCACCGTATTTTTCTTGAGTACCTGGATCTGGTTGTGATTGTATTCATTGATGACATCCTGGTGTACTCGAAGTCGAAAGCTGAGCATGAGATTCACTTGCGGTTAGTATTGAACACATTGAGTCAAAATCAGCTCTATGCCAAGTTCTCGAAGTGCGAGTTTTGGCTATCGTCGGTGGCATTTCTAGGCCATGTGGTGAGTGGCGCGGGCATTGCAGTGGATCCAGCAAAGATAAGGGCCATACAGGAGTGGCCAATCTTGTCTTCCGTGGCCGAAGTCAGGAGTTTTCTTGGACTTGCGGGCTACTATAGACGATTTGTGGAAAACTTCTCGCGGATCGCTTTGCCGCTAACCACATTGACGCGAAAAGATCAGAAGTTTGTTTGGACGCCAGAGTGCGCACGAGCTTTTGAAGAGCTGAAGATTCAGTTGACCATGGCGCCGGTGTTGTCTTCGCCCAGTGGAACCGACGGATTTGTGATTTATAGTGATGCCTCAGGGAGCAGCTTATGCTGCGTTCTTCTGCAGAATGGAAAGGTTATTGCTTATGGCTCACACCAACTGAAGGTGCACGAGCAAAATTATCCCGTCCATGATTTGGAACTAGCGACAGTGATTTTTGCACTCAAGTTGTGGCGACACTACCTTTATGGAGTGAAGGTGGAGATCTATACAAATCACAAGAGCCTAAAGTACCTCTTAGAGCAGAAAGAGTTGAATATGCGACAACGAAGGTGGTTGGAGTTCCTTGGGGACTACACTTTTGAGATTCATTATACGCCCGGGAAAGGGAATGTTGTCGCAGATGCCTTTAGTCGGCGGGTTCCGGCTAGAGCAAATTGGTTACACAGGCATGATGAACGTCTTATCCAGGAGCTAGAGGCATTGGAGATTTATTGTGTTGACAAGAATTCCACTGCCACTGCATGTTTGAACTGGACTGAGGTGCAATGTGACCTTGCAGACCGAGTTCGACGGGCAACGAACTTGGATGACGATCTCTTACGCTATGTGAATGAAGGGCCAGAGGGCAAATTCACTTGGAATGACGGTCTTTTGTGTAAAGAAGGCCATTTGTGCATCCCGAATGTGGGGAAATTGAGGGAAGAACTGATGTATGAAGCGCATTATACAAAATATTCCATTCACCCCGGGAGCACGAAAATGTTCAACGATATGAAGAAGCTATTCTGGTGGCCAGGGCTCAAGAAAGATGTTGCCCTTTATATCTCCAAATGCCAAACATGTGCAATGGTGAAGGCGGAATGCCAAAAGCCGGGCGATTATTTGAAGTCACTGTCGATCCCAGAGTGGAAATTTGATGATATTTCCATGGATTTTGTGCACGGGTTGCCGAGATCACAACGAGGAAATGATTCCATTTGGGTGATTGTTGACCGGCTAACTAAAGTGACACATTTTCTCCCGAACAGGCGAGATGATTCAGTTGAAGGTTTGGCAAAGTTATATGTTGACTAGATTGTGCGGCTTCACGGTGTTCCTCGGAGCATCGTAAGTGATCGAGATGGGCGTTTTACGTCAAATGATTGGAGGCTAGTTCACCGACTATGGGGCACGAAATTGACTTTCAGTACGGCCTTTCATCCCCAAACGGATGGCCAAACTGAACGCACTAACAGAACAATGGAGGACATGCTCCGAATGTGCGCCCTTGACTTCGGAAAGAGATGGGAAGATTATCTCTACATGGTAGAGTTTGCATATAATAATAGCTACCAGGCAAGCATTGGGATGGCACCATATGAAGCGTTATACGGAAGGAAGTGTCGTACTCCCTTGGCTTGGGTAGAAGCGGGTGAAGCTCGGATTTTTAAAATAAATAAGGTACTCAACCATACAGACTATTCGAGAGAGATTGCTTATTGCTCAAGATCGACAAGCGAAGTACTACAACGCCAAACACCGGAACGTGGAATTTGCGGTTGGCGATTGGGTCTACTTAAAGATCAAGCCATTCAAAGGTGTCTCCAGGATTCGACGATTGAAAAAGTTGAGTCCAAGATATTTGGGTCCTTTTGAAGTGGTTGAGCGAGTTGGTGAAGCGGCTTATCGGCTAGCTCTATCGGCAGACTTGGGTGGAATACATGATGTATTTCACATCTCGGTGCTTCGGAAAGCCGTGAAAGATCCAGCTCAAGTGATCGCGGATGATCGTGTGCCGGTGGAATATGGGCTAACAACGAAAGTTAGACCCATTCAGATCGAAGATCGAGCCGAGAAACAGTTGCGGAACAAGACGGTCGTCATGGTAAAAGTCCGCTGGGACAATTGCAGCCGTGAAGAACTGACATGGGAGCGAGAGCAAACCATGCGAGAAGAGTTCCCTGAGCTGTTTTTGTAATATGTAGAGAGGATGTTGTAACATAAAATTTTGTATGTTGTAACATTTTTCTTGTTGGTTACTGTTGCCTTCCTGTGTCTGAATTTCGAGGACGAAATTTCTTGTAGGAGGGGAGGATTGTAACAGCCCAAATTTCTCAAACAGGAAATTTTTGGATAACACGACCTGAGACACGGGCGTGTCCCAGGGTGTGTCAAGCTGGGGTCGACGATTTGGCCGCATAGTCGATGAAATTTGGAGTCGACTGTCGTTGGGTAGCGGACACGGCCTGCGACACGGGCGTGTCGCAGGGCGTGTCGAGGCCGTGTCGACTATCGGATTTTGTGTCGATGATTTTTCGCTCGACGATGTGTCGAGAGGGGGCACACGGCCCAGGACACGGGCGTGTCCAAGGCCATGTCGTGTGCTCGACGATTTTTGCTCGACGATCGTCGAGTGTCGAGTGTCGAGTGTTGAGTGTCGAGAGGTTGAACACGGCCTGTGACACGGGCGTGTCACAGGGCGTGTCAAATCAGGTCGACGAACTCAGCCCGATGAAGGATTTCGACAGGGCGTGTCTTCGTGCCATGTCTAGGCACACGGCCTGGGACATGGGCGTGTCACAGGCCGTGTGAAGTCTCGGGATGTTTTGGGATTTTTTCGCCCCGGCACACGGCCTCAGACACGGGCGTGTTCGAAGGCGTGTTGGGTGACACGGCCCATGACACGGGCGTGTTCCATGGGCATGTCACTGGTCTGGATAGGTCGGTTGACCACCGCTTGAGGCACACGGCCTGGGACACGGGCGTGTCACAGGCCGTGTCAGGTCAAAATCAGTGTTTTTGGCAAAATCATGGCCGTCCGTTCCTTCAGTTTGGATCCAAAGGCTGAGCTTCTTTCCTCTTTTCCTAAAGGCCGAAATCTGAGAAGTTATTCTCATTTTACTTGTCCTTGATCTTTCTTCAAGTTAAAAGAGAAAGGAGAGGAAGAAGAAGGAGGAGGAGGAAAGGGGGCTGGTGGTGGTGGTGCTGCGGTTTATCGACAAGGAATCCGAAGCCGGCGTTGCGAAGGAAACGCTCTTGCGAGTTTTTCAAGCAAGCTTTGAGTTCATGACACCGAAGCGGTCGTCAAGGGTAACGAATTTTCTTACTAGCCATGTGAAGGATTCTTTTTAGCATATCTTTGTGATTCCCCCAGCAAGAGGTGGCTGATTTTGGGAGTCGTTTGGGTGATTCATAAAATCCCCTTTGTTGGCATATAGATCTGGAAATGGAGTACGGAATAGACATGCTGTGTGAAGCCCATCTGGACAGGTTGGTCTGGATTGGTGATGTTGCATACGAACCAGAGAAGACTCCGTGAGAAACGTGTAGTTTAAGGAGTCAACGGGTTATGCCTGCGAAAAGGAGTAACATGAAGTACTGGAGTGGTATCCCAGGAACATAGCCGTGTTATGTTTTGGGTCCAACCAGTGAATGAGGCACAGGAAGTAATGGTGTGACAGGAAAGGCCCTTTGTGATGCTTGATGTCGTAGGGTGTCCCACTGTGAAGCGAGTAACATGAAGTACTGGCATGATAGCCAGGAAAGACGCCTGACTTTTGCGGTGTCCACCTGTGAAGAGCGTCACAGGAAGTACTGGGAGGCCCAGGAAAGACCCGCTGTTGTGCTAAGAAAGTGGGTATCGAGAAATACCCAGGCTTGAATGCCAAGAACAGGATTGGTGAGACCGACCCGCGCCTTTGATATAGCCATGAGTACGCTGTGTAAGACCCATTTTTTTTTTTGCAACATCCACCGGGGTCTTAGGCCCAGAACCGCCGTTTTTGCGGTGACATCATCCACCGGGATGATCGGTACCACAAAACGCCGATTCTGCCGGCCATCTCGATCACCATCGACAGAATGTATAATGAATGAAAGTGTAAGCATCCAAGTCCACAATAGTATAAAGGAGGAAATCATGCAATAAATCAAGTCAACACCAGAAGAAAGTTTAGGTACCAACACCAGAAAGTAAATACGGGCTTAAGCCCGGTACATGATAACCTCACTACAATCCACTCATAAAAGTAAAACTACTAATACTCGGCTCCACTCACGGATCCGGATGCCTGTCCACCCGAGCTACACTGGCCCATCTCCATCTGCACCGTACCCTGCTGGTGTTGCGTCTCCTGCGGCTGTTCCCTGTCTCCCATCCGGAGCACCTAAAATATGGTGGTCAAACGACCGTCAGTCAAACTAGACTCAGTCAACAATCCCCCACCCCTCTACCCGTGGCTCCTAGGCACCGGGCGGAAAAGGGTGAAAAGGAGGACCAAAAGCAAGGCGTAATCAAGCAGGTGACATCTACCCTAAGGATTAAAATAATAAAGTATGACAGAGGTATCACAAAAATTAAACATGAGTGAACAAGTATGCATCAAAAGTAAACAGAAAGGAGTAGCAAAAAGAAGCAATAAAAGTGAAAGTAAGAGCAACAAGAAATATAACCATTGATTTATAGGGGTTACCCCTATAGACCAAGGGGTCGTTTTGCAGGGCCTATCGTATAAAACGTCCCATACCATTTATACGATAGGTGTCAGGGGTTAAATGAAATGACTATGCTATGACGTGCAAGTATGCTATGGTATGTACATGCGAGTGCAACTCACACACACGACTCTATGCGCACAGACCTTTAGTTCCCCTTTTTGGAGTTAGCTAAACTCTCAGGAGCCTCCGCCGTGGCAAAACGGAGACAGTGGGTTGGGCCTCTCCACTCCTAGATTGGTAAACACACTACACAATCTAGCCCCTCTCGTACGTTCCCGTACTATTCCTAGCAAACCAGCTAGTCTCCCCGAGTCAACGTACCGACGACGGTGTGTTCGATCGTCCAATACCGAGGACCCACCACTGTTTGCACATGCAACCATGATAGTTTGTATCTAATTAAAATACCGAGCCTACTAGTTCACCATGTTCCCGAGCCACGGCTCCCTAGACTAATCAAGTCTCTTTTTTTTCTAAGTCCTCGAGCATCCAGCTCCCCGGACTTCCAAATCAATACCGAGTCCATTTAACTCTACCAGTAAGCCCTTAGGCCACGGGCCTACGCTATCCTTTCACTACTAATTTATCTCCCTACGTGTACAAGTGTGAGTGTAAGGTGAAACTATTATTAGGGTTACTCTTGCCCATATTATTCCTAAGGTTTAAGGTTAACCCTGGACTTCCCGAAGTCTACCCGGTGAGGGGCTCGCAGCGGTACTAGGAACTACAATGGGATGAAGCCCAAAGTTCTCTTGCCAAGGCACTTAATGTTATTAATTTCTACCCTTGATCAAACCTCTCTTTTATTTCAGTGTGAATACCCTAAGTGTGTTTGAGCTCTCCGAGTTAACTTATCTCTGACCTATCCACTATATGCAAACTACGCTAAGTTACATGGTGCTCTCATTAGGGGGTACCCTAATTACTCTTCCTGTAGATCCATAATAATTACTGGGAGTCTATCATGACCTGTTAAGACTAAATCCAGAGTCTCATAATTTTCCTAATTAAGTGGGCACTTAATTTAATTAATCCTAGACTCCAAATGCCCTACTTGAACATGAAGTGCTCTCTAAATTCAGGAACAAATCACAACAAAATTATGATAAATACTAAGTGACATTTAAACAGTAAATCCAAGGTTTGAGAATTTTCATAGGTGATCAGACCTACCTTTCGTAATTTAGAACTTAAGGTCAATAATATCATCTACAGATGAAAAGGCCAGCAATATTATTCTAAAAATTATAATAAAACTCCAGTAGGACTATCATAGCCTAAAAACACCCTAGAGGTAGTCTCATAATTTTTATAGTGAATAGTAGCCCCTAATTTAATTTATAACCATTAATTCCATAATCTTTGGTTAATGAAGCAAGTACTGTAAAAACTCATCTAATAATTATAATAAAATTCCACAAGTCTTATTAATATCTAAAATCCACAGTAACCAAGTTTTACAATTTTTATCACATATGAAGGGCTCTAAATCTAATTAAATGTAAACTTCCAAATTTACAGACTTGTGAAGTAAGTACTGGTTTTATCCATCTAAAAATCATGGAAAAATTACAGGACAATAATAATGGTCAAAAGCACTCTCTGACCTAATTTCATAATTTTTTTGATAATATTGTGGCTCTGTTTCTATTTTTGATCATAAACCACAAATCATAATTTAATGAAGCAAGTACTTGAAACAGACATCTAAAAATTTAAACAAAAATACAGAGGGCTCTATCATTATATATAATGTCCTATTCCAAGGTTTCACAATTTTTCAATAAATAAAACTTCACTATCAACATAGTAAATTTTAAGGGCACATCTATGGTTGAAAAGGAAGTACTGATTTTAATGGCCCAAAAATCCCACCAAAATTAATTTAGGAATATTTCTACCAGAGAACTTCCCCTGCCCAATTTCAAGTGATTTGAAAGTGATTTGATAGCCTAATACTCCAAATTAGGTTTGGTGCCCTAAACTAGGGTTAGGGTTTTGAGGGGGTTTAAGGCTTCCAAATTCCCTAAAATTTTAACCAGAGTACTATACTAACCTTATGGTTCTCTCCACCAAATTTTATGTTATTCCAAGGTCATTTGACCACATGACCTTCAAACCCTAAAAATCCCCATTAAGGGACCTACCATAGGGTTCTAGGGCTACCCTACTCTTAACAACCCCAAATTACATTGGAGGGTGTGTCATACCATATAGAGTCAGTGGACAAAATATCAGCCTCTGTTGAGGTGATTTGACCACTCAAAACCCAAGGGGTGCTTTGACCTAATTAACCCTAGAAGGTGTCAACCTGGGGTTGGATAAAACCTAATCAAAACATCTTCAAAGGAGATGAAATTTTTATCAGAGCCCTAACATGCTCTGTAAGACCACCCACCAAAATTTGGGGGGATTTTGAGGTGTTTATGACACCTAATTAATTTATACTTGATTTATTAAATTTTTCTAAAAACTATAGAAAACTATTTCCCAAAAATTCTGATTTTTGGATATGTCCTAGATATAGTTAAAAATAGCCCATTCCCCAAATTTCAGATTATTTGGATGTCTGGTTTGGAGTGGGCACTTAAATTAATCTCTGGACAGCCCTTTGGGTAGACCTCACCAAAATGAGTGCTGCGGTCTAACCCGGACTCCAAATTGAGTGAAATCAATTTTAAATTAAATAGACATCAAGGGCTACATTTTATATGTTGACCACTTTTTCTGTAGTGGGGCATAAGGTATTTTTAAAATTAGTTCTATGCACTGCAATTATAATCACAGAAAATAAAACAATAATTAAAATAAGTTTGCACGAATCTTAAAGCAGCATCCAAGGGCTGCTGCTCATCTTCAAGCTCCAGCCAAGGGACGGGATTATCCCGACCTGGAGCTCATTCCAGCCCACTTTCCGGCCACCCCGACCACCTCCCTGGCCGCACCACCACCACCACCTCCGTTGAGGTGGTGGCTAGCGTTTGGCGGCGACCATGCCGCCGGAGGCGGCGGTTTCCGCGAACTCAACACCACCATTTTCCATGAAAAATCTGAAAATTCAAGCTCTCAATCGGCTCAATTGAGCCCGATTTCTCTACCTAAATCGATCTAGATCTAGCACTAGGAGAGGGGAAGAGGATCGGACCTCATTTGGGGCGTTCCTTTGCTCCATTCGCCGGCCGCCATTGCTCCTCCTCGAAGCTTTGGGTGCCATCCGATTTCTTGCAAGGAGAACTCCAAACTCACGGGAAATGGGGGGGTTTCACTGCTCAGAGGTTGTGAAGGTGATAGGGGGGTTAATTGTGGGTGGTAGTGGTTTTAATCACATATGCCATTAATGGCCTCTTCACCTCCCCTCCCATGGCCGACCCTATACATCCCCCCTGCCCTAATTGCACCTAGAAACGGCTGGAAACTTCTCAAATTCATCAGAGAAGATGAATGAGAGTGTAATGGAGGAGATGCCAAGGGGTGTGTCACCTTAATGGCCATGAATGGCCACTTTCTCTCTCCTCAAAATTGGGAAAACCCCCATTTCTCTCTCCTAATCACCATGAACGAATTTTCACTCCCTCCCATGTTTAATATCAGCCTACTAGGCTGGTTGACCACTCAAATTGGGTCTAGCCCAAAGGGATTGGGCTAGGTCCAAGTAATATGACCTAGTTAGCCCTAGTTTCACTTTTGGTCAAACTGGGCCCTAGGGTTGACCGAACCATGAAATTTTGTGCCATTGGGTCCCTTATGAGGTTATGACCCCATGAGTGTGGTCAACTTGAAGTTGTGGTGGTCAATAGGGGTGTTTAATGGAAAATCACCGTTTTGACCTAGTAGGGGTATTTTGGTCATTTTGCCATGTGGTGACCCTAGGATGGTGCTTTTTGGTCTAATTAGTCTTTTGTGATGCGTTAGACCTAAAAGTGAAGCTACTTCCACATGTGATGGTCAGTTGGGCCATTTGATGGGGAATTGACCAATTTTGCCCTAATTAGGGTTAGGGTTCGACCTTGGGTCAACTTGGCCTGTTTGGCTGGCCCCAATGGGTCTTCTGGACTCCTTGATGGCCTAGGGGTGTTGGGGTGGGGTTAAGGAGTCGAGTTGGAGTCCTAAAGTCAAGCCCTAAGTTGAGTATTTAAGGTTTACTATTTGCAGACCAAGGTGTTTTATCACCTTTTTGCCTAGGTCTACAAGGGTTTGTAAGCTCCCTGGAATTTTGTCATGACTTAGTCATGACAAAATTACTCTCGGGGGTCTGGCTGTTTGGGGGATGTTACAAATCCCAACACATAAAAATAAAAATTTCGTCCCCGAAATTCAGGTTAGGCCTGCGGGGTTTCTTCCAAGGTAATAAATTGTAACATCCCAAAATTAGATTAGAGTTTACCTGAGGTGAAGAGCTCCGGGTATCTTTGGCGCATTAAGTCCTGAGGCTCCCAAGTGTGCTCCTCATGGCCGTGATTTCTCCACAGAACCTTGACCAGTGGGACCTTCTTGCGGCGCAAGGCCCGCATACCCGTATCGTCAATCCGGACCGGCTCCATGTGTACTGACCGGTCAGATGCTACCGGCCCATCCGTGGCGTCTATCTGCTGCTCTGGCCGTAATAGGGCCCTCCTGAGGGAGGAGACGTGGAAGACGTCGTGCAAGCCCTCCAGCTCTGGTGGCAGCTCCAGCCTATATGCCAAGGGACCGATCCGCTCTAGGATCCTGTAGGGCCCCATGTACCTCGGCCGAGCTTCTTCCTCCGTCCACGAACTCGAGAGACTCCGTGCATCGGTCGTATCTTCAAAAACACTCTGTCTCCTACCTGAAACTCCACCTGACGATGTCGTGCGTCATAGTATTTGGCCTGTCTGCTCTGCGCCTCTAACATCCGATCTCGAATCAGTCTCACCTGGGCCTCGGTGTCCTCCACAAATTCCGAGCCCAGGACCTTCGGATCCTCATCTTGTAACCATGACAGGGGAGTCCTGCACCTCCGTCCATATAGGGCCTCGTAGGGGGCCATACCTATACTGGCCTGATGACTGTTGTTGTATGAGAACTCTACCAGTGGCAGCATCTTCTCCCATGGCTCTCCTCGGTCTAGATGCACAAACGTAGTAGGTCTTCCAATGTCCGATTTGTGCGCTCTGTCTGCCCGTCCGTCTGAGGTGGAAGGCTGTGCTAAAAGTCAATCGGGTGCCCAAGTATGCCTGAACTGATCGCCACTCCGTGGATGTAAACCGCCCATCACGATCTGACACTATCGTCCTGGGCACGCCATGATAACGAATGAACTGCTCCACAAACTTCCGCACCAGTACTCCTACTGAATCGTCCTTCCTGATCGGTATAAATCGAGCCACCTTCGTCAACCGATCAACGATTACCCAGATCGAGTCATTCCCTGTCCGAGACCGGGGAAGCCCATGTATGAAGTCCATGGCTATGTCATCAAACTTCCACTCCGGCACCGGGAGTGGCTGCAATAATCCTGCGGGGTTCCTGCACTCTGCCTTCACTAGCTGACATGCCTCACAATGGGTCACGAAGTAAGAGACATCCTTCTTCATGCCCGGCCAGAACATAGTCTTCTTCAAATCAGCCGTCATCTTTGTGATCCCCGGTGCACAGAATACCGGCTGCAGTGCGCCTCCGTCATAATATCCTCCCGGATCTGGCCTCCCTCCGGTATATACACTCGTCCTCTAAAGCACACCAGGTCGTCCCTCAGTGTGTAATCTCCTGCAGTGCCTGCCTCCAGGGCTTGGAATATGGCTCTAACTTGGTATCCTGCCTCTGTCCTTCTCTGACTCGGTCTCTGATGTCATCGGTAACGCCTATCGCGGCCAAGTACTCCTCATAGAGCTCAGGATCGTCAGACGACACCAGAGTAATGTGCATGTCCTCTAGTCTCTGCAGCAGCTCCATAGACATCATCTGAGGCTCTGCTCCTGCTGTGGCGGCTCTCCTACTCAGTGCATCCGCTACCACGTTCGCCTTCCCGGTGGTAGTGCATCTCATACTGATAGTCAGATAGAAACTCCACCCACCGCCTCTGCCTGATGTTCAGTTCCTTCTGCGTGTCCACGTACTTAAGGTTCTTATGATCGGAGTATATATCACAGTGGACTCCATAAAGGTAGTGTCGCCATATCTTCAGTGCGAATACAACTGCTCCCATCTCCAGGTCGTGCACTGGATAGTTCTTCTCATGGGTCTTCAGCTGGCGGGAGGCATAAGCTATGACGTGTCCGTTCTGCATCAGCACCGCTCCCATCCCCTGATATGATGCGTCGGTATACACCTGGAATCCTTCCTTCCCAGATGGAAGGGCCAGAATAGGGGCTGAGATGAGTCGGTCCTTCAGCTCCTGGAAGGCTGCCTCACACTGTGGCGTCCACACAAAGGGCACATCCTTCTTCGTCAAGGATGTGAGTGGAAGGGAGATCCGAGAAAACCCCTCCACAATTTCCGGTAATAACCGGCAAGCCCCAGGAAACTCCGCACGTCCGTGGCCGTCTTCAGCGGCGGCCAATCCCTGACTGCCTGAATCTTTGCCGGGTCCACCGCCAGCCGGCTCCGCTGATAATGTGGCCTAAGAAAGCCACCTCCTTCAACCAGAACTTGACACTTGCTGAACTTCGCATAAAGGCGATGCTCCCGCAGTCTCTCCAAGGTTAGTGCCAGATGCCGTGTGTGCTCCTCCTCCGTCTTAGAATAGATAAGGATGTCGTCTATGAATACTATGACGAACACATCCAAATAAGCCTCGAAGACCCGGTTCATGAGGCTCATAAACGCCGACGGTGCATTCGTGAGCCCGAAGGGCATCACGATGAACTCATACAATCCATATCTGCTACTAAAGGCCGTCTTCGGAATATCCTCCTCCTGGATCCGCAGCTGGTAGTAGCCTGACCTCAAGTCCAGCTTCGAGAAATAATGGGCTCCCTCCAGCTGATCGAACAACTCGTCTATCCTGGGGAGCGGATAGGTATTTCGGACGGTCAGCCTGTTTAGTGCTCGATAGTCGATGCACAGGCGAAGAGTGCCATCCTTCTTCTTCACGAATAGGACCGGAGCTCCCCATGATGAGGAGCTCGGCCTAACAAATCCTGCTTCCACCAGCTCCTGCAACTGTGTCCGAAACTCCGCCAACTCCTTCGGGGCCATCCGATAAGGGCCTTGGATACCGGCTTAGCCCCTGGTACCAACTGAATATGAAAGTCCTTCTCCCTATGCGGAGGCAGTCCTGGCAGCTTATCCGGAAAAATATCGGCGTAGTCACGAACCACGGAATGCTAGCAATCAGTCCTTCTCCTCATCATCTCGAATAATACCTGATATACCTCGTCTCCTTGCATGTGAGCCTTAACGGCCTGAATAGATGAAAGCAGGCGGCGGGGAAACCGGAGTAGTACCTTCGAATGTCGCATAAGTATCGCCGTGGCTCAGCACGACCCTCCTCGCCGGCAGTCAATCTGGGCATGGTTCCAGACAAGCCATGTCATGCCCAAGACAAGGTCGAAGTCCGGCATTCTCAGGATCGTCGCCGGGGCCTCGAGTGTCAACCCGTCTATGGTAACCTCCAGGAGGCACTTCTCTGTGGACTGGATCTCCATCCCATTGGGGAGACGCACCCTCCTGGGGAATCCCGTATAATATCGAATCTGGTCCAGATCCTTGACGAAATCCTCCGACACAAAGTTGTGCGATGCCCCGTGTCGAACAGGGTATGGGCAGGCTTGCCGCACACCATCACCATTCCTAAATCAGTTTAAAAAAAACTTTGGTGTAAGGTTTTCTAACCTAGGTTGTGTAGTAGTTCTATCAATACTTAATATGAGTAGGGGATAAATTCAAAACTAAAATTACTCTCATACCTGCAATAACCCTGTCCGGGTTCCGGGGCTGTGCTAGGTCCAAAGCGTAAATCTGCTCCCCCATCCTGCCCGCGGTCGCCCACCCTGAAACCGCGTCCGCGTCCACGTCCACGACCTCCCACTGGTGAACCGTGGGCACCCCGTGCTGGAGGTGTGGCCCCATTCCTCATAGGGCAATTAGTCCGAATGTGCCCTGGCTGATGGCAGTGATAGCACAGCTGTGGTGGGGGTGGTCCTTGCCCTATCCTGGGCACCTCCCTCATCTGTAGCGGCTGCGGAGTCAGCACTGCCTGCTCCCTTAGCTCTTGCCCTTCCTCCTGACGGGTTGATCCCCGTTCCTTCTCTCTCCCATGACCCGACCTCTCTGCGGGTCCCTTCTCCCTCCTAGCACTGCATCATCCCACATGTCTCTTCCTGCCCGGACTACAAGCTGGTCCGCCTCCAGCTTCTTGGCCATCTCCAAGATCCTGGCCATGGTACCATCGGACACGAACAAGAGGGCCTGCCTCAGGTCATCACGGAGGCCCTTGTAGAATCTCTTGGCATAACCCACTTCATCCAGCTTGTAAGAATCCGCAAACCTGCCAAATGAGTAAACTCCCGGTGATATTCCAGCACTGTCTTGTTCTTCCTTGCTTCAGCTGCAAGAATCTATCCTCCAATTCGTCCCTGCGACTGCGGCACAAAATGCTCCAGTAGTGCTGCCCTAAACTCCTCCCAAGTAGTATGTCCGCGATCTCCACTCCCGCATATGTGGTGTCCATCACCGACTTCCACCACCTCTTTGCATGCGACTCCAGACAAGAAACCACCAAGATACTGCCAGGTCCACGCGGGCACTGTATTCCCACCAACATCTCGTACATAATATCTAGCCACTCCTCCGTGCGCACTGCCGTCTCCGTCCCCAAGTATGATGGTGGGGCAAGGCCTCGGAATGCACTCAACCAGTTTGCTCCGGGGTTCGGCTGAGGAGCCGGAGCCTGTTGTGCCCTAAAGAACTCCAAGATGGCCGTCAAAGTTTGTCCCAGCTCCGTCTGCTGTAACGGGGTCGGAGCCGGCGGGGGGGGTGGAGTCACATTCGGGGCCGGAGGTGTCCCCTGCGGCAGGGGAGGATTCGTCGCACCCTACAAAAGATGGTCTTAAGTTTAGTAAGTTGACCTAAAACTCTTTGTTACTGGTGAGTATTGCACGTGATTCCTCCATGGGCACACCATTGCTTCCGCTGCTAGTTTGTCCTCAAACTAAGCCCGCGCGGGGTGTCCATGTTTTGTGGACTACATTCTGTCGGATCGAGCTAATCCTCTGATACCACTTGTAAGACCCCATTTTTTTTTGCAACATCCACCGGGGTCTTAGGCCCAGAACCGCCGTTTTGCGCGGTGACATCATCCACCGGGATGATCGGTACCACAAAACGCCGATTCTGCCGGCCATTCGATCACCATCGACAGAATGTATAATGAATGAAAGTGTAAGCATCCAAGTCCACATAGTATAAAGGAGGAAATCATGCAATAAATCAAGTCAACACCAGAAGAAAGTCTAGGTACCAACACCAGAAAGTAAATACGGGCTTAAGCCCGGTACATGATAACCTCACTACAATCCACTCATAAAAGTAAAACTACTAATACTCGGCTCCACTCACGGATCCGGATGCCTGTCCACCGAGCTACACTGGCCCATCTCCATCTGCACCGTACCCTGCTGGTGTTGCGTCTCCTGCGGCTGTTCCCTGTCTCCCATCCGGAGCACCTAAAATATGGTGGTCAAACGACCGTCAGTCAAACTAGACTCAGTCAACAATCCCCCACCCCTCTACCCGTGGCTCCTAGGCACCGGGCGGAAAAGGGTGAAAAGGAGGACCAAAAGCAAGACGTAATCAAGCAGGTGACATCTACCCTAAGGATTAAAATAATAAAGTATGGCAGAGGTATCACAAAAATTAAACATGAGTGAACAAGTATGCATCAAAAGTAAACAGAAAGGAGTAGCAAAAAGAAGCAATAAAAAGTGAAAGTAAGAGCAACAAGAAATATAACCATTGATTTATAGGTTACCCCTATAGACCAAGGGGTCGTTTTGCAGGGCCTATCGTATAAAATGTCCCATACCATTTATACGATAGGTGTCAGTCAGGGTTAAATGAAATGACTATGCTATGACGTGCAAGTATGCTATGGTATGTACATGCGAGTGCAACTCACACACACGACTCTATGCGCACAGACCTTTAGTTCCCCTTTTTGGAGTTAGCTAAACTCTCAGGAGCCTCCGCCGTGGCAAAACGGGACAGTGGGTTGGCCCTCTCCACTCCTAGATTGGTAAACACACTACACAATCTAGCCCCTCTCGTACGTTCCCGTACTATTCCTAGCAAACCAGCTAGTCTCCCCGAGTCAACGTACCGACGACGGTGTGTTCGATCGTCCAATACCGAGGACCCACCACTGTTATGCACATGCAACCATGATAGTTTGTATCTAATTAAAAATACGAGCCTACTAGTTCACCATGTTCCCGAGCCCACGGCTCCCTAGACTAATCAAGTCTCTTTTTTTTCTAAGTCCTCGAGCATCCAGCTCCCGGACTTCCAAATCAATACCGAGTCCATTAACTCTTACCAGTAAGCCCTTAGGCCACGGGCCTACGCTATCCTTTCTACTAATTTATCTCCCTACGTGTACAAGTGTGAGTGTAAGGTGAAACTATTATGGGTTACTCTTGCCCATATTATTCCTAAGGTTTAAGGTTAACCCTGGACTTCCCGAAGTCTACCCGGTGAGGGGCTCGCAGCGGTACTAGGAACTACAATGGGATGAAGCCCAAAGTTCTCTTGCCAAGGCACTTAATGTTATTAATTTCTACCCTTGATCAAACCTCTCTTTTATTTCAGTGTGAATACCCTAAGTGTGTTTGAGCTCTCCGAGTTAACTTATCTCTGACCTATCCACTATATGCAAATACGCTAAGTTACATGGTGCTCTCATTAGGGGGTACCCTAATTACTCTTCCTGTAGATCCATAATATTACTTGGGAGTCTATCATGACCTGTTAAGACTAAATCCAGAGTCTCATAATTTTCCTAATTAAGTGGGCACTTAATTTAATTAATCCTAGACTCCAAATGCCTACTTTGAACATGAAGTGCTCTCTAAAGTCAGGAACAAATCACAACAAAATTATGATAAATACTAAGTGACACATTTAAACAGTAAATCCAAGGTTTGAGAATTTTCATAGGTGATTCAGACCTACCTTTCGTAATTTAGAACTTAAGGTCAATAATATCATCTACAGATGAAAAGGCCAGCAATATTATTCTAAAAATTATAATAAAACTCCAGTAGGACTATCATAGCCTAAAAACACCCTAGAGTAGTCTCATAATTTTTATAGTGAATAGTAGCCCCTAATTTAATTTATAACCATTAATTCCATAATCCTTTGGTTTAATGGAAGCAAGTACTGTAAAAACTCATCTAATTAATTATAATAAAATTCCACAAGTCTTATTAATATCTAAAATCCACAGTAACCAAGTTTTACAATTTTTATCACATATGAAGGACTCTAAATCTAATTAAATGTAAACTTCCAAATTTACAGACTTGTGAAGTAAGTACTGTTTTATCCATCTAAAAATCATGGAAAAATTACAGGACAATAATAATGGTCAAAAGCACTCTCTGACCTAATTTCATAATTTTTTTGATAATATTGTGGCTCTGTTTTATTTTTGATCATAAACCACAAATCATAATTTAATGAAGCAAGTACTTGAAACAGACATCTAAAAATTTAAACAAAAATACAGAGGGCTCTATCATTATATATAATGTCCTATTCCAAGGTTTCATAATTTTTCAATAAATAAAAGCTTCACTATCAACATAGTAAATTTTAAGCACATTTTAGGCACATCTATGGTTGAAAAGGAAGTACTGATTTTAATGGCCCAAAAATTCCCACCAAAATTAATTTAGGAATATTTCTACCAGAGAACTCCCCTGCCAATTTCAAGTGATTTGAAAGTGATTTGATAGCCTAATACTCCAAATTAGGTTTGGTGCCCTAAACTAGGGTTAGGGTTTTGAGGGGGTTTAAGGCTTCCAAATTCCCTAAAATTTTAACCAGAGTACTATACTAACCTTATGGTTCTCTCCACCAAATTTTATGTTATTCCAAGGTCATTTGACCACATGACCTTCAAACCCTAAAAATCCCCATTAAGGGACCTACCATAGGGTTCTAGGGCTACCCTACTCTTAACCACCACAAATTACATTGGAGGGTGTGTCATACCATATAGAGTCAGTGGACAAAATATCAGCCTCTGTTGAGGTGATTTGACCACTCAAAACCCCAAGGGGTGCTTTGACCTAATTAACCCTAGAAGGGTCAACCTGGGGTTGGATAAAACCTAATCAAAACATCTTCAAAGGAGATGAAATTTTTATCAGAGCCCTAACATGCTCTGTAAGACCACCCACCAAAATTTGGGGGGATTTTGAGGTGTTTATGATACCTAATTAATTTATACTTGATTTATTAAATTTTTCTAAAAACTATAGAAAAATATTTCCCAAAAATTCTGATTTTTGGATATGTCCTAGATATAGTTAAAAATAGCCCATCCCCAAATTTCAGATTATTTGGATGTCTGGTTTGGAGTGGCACTTAAATTAATCTCTGGACAGCCCTTTGGTAGACCTCACCAAAATGAGTTCTGCGGTCTAACCCGGACTCCAAATTGAGTGAATCAATTTTAAATAAAATAGACATCAAGGGCTACATTTTATATGTTGACCACTTTTCTGTAGTGGGGCATAAGTATTTTTAAAAATTAGTTCTATGCACTGCAATTATAATCACAGAAAATAAAACAATAATTAAATAAGTTTGCACGAATCTTAAAGCAGCATCCAAGGGCTGCTGCTCATCTTCAAGCTCCAGCCAAGGGACGGGATTATCCCGACCTGGAGCTCATTCCAGCCCACTTTCCGGCCACCCCGACCACCTCCCTGGCCGGCCACCACCACCACCACCTCCGTTGAGGTGGTGGCTAGCGTTTGGCGGCGACCATGCCGCCGGAGGCGGCGGTTTCCGACGAACTCAACACCACCATTTTCCATGAAAAATCGAAAATTCAAGCTCTCAATCCGGCTCAATTGAGCCCGATTTCTCTACCTAAATCGATCTAGATCTAGCACTAGGAGAGGGAAGAGGATCGGACCTCATTTGGGCGTTCCTTTGCTCCATTCGCCGCCGCCATTGCTCCTCCTCGAAGCTTTGGGTGCCATCCGATTTCTTGCAAGGAGAACTCCAAACTCACGGGAAATGGGGGGGTTTCACTGCTCAGAGGTTTTGAAGGTGATAGGGGGGTTAATTGTGGGTGGTAGTGGTTTTAATCACATATGCCATTAATGGCCTCTTCACCTCCCTCCCATGGCCGACCCTATACATCCCCCCTGCCCTAATTGCACCTAGAAACGGCTGGAAACTTCTCAAATTCATCAGAGAAGATGAATGAGAGTGTAATGGAGGGATGCCAAGGGGTGTGTCACCTTAATGGCCATGAATGGCCACTTTCTCTCTCCTCAAAATTGGGAAAACCCCCCATTTCTCTCTCCTAATCACACATGAACGAATTTTCACTCCCTCCCATGTTTAATATCAGCCTACTAGGCTGGTTGACCACTCAAATTGGGTCTAGCCCAAAGGATTGGTCCAGTAACCTAGTTGACTATTTCTAGTTAGCCCTAGTTTCACTTTTGGTCAAACTGGGCCCTAGGGTTGACCGAACCATGAAATTATTTGTGCCATTGGGTCCCTTATGAGGGTTATGACCCCATGAGTGTGGTCAACTTGAAGTTGTGGTGGTCAATAGGGGTGTTTAATGGAAAATCACCGTTTTGACCTAGTAGGGGTATTTTGGTCATTTTGCCATGTGGTGACCCTAGGATGGTGCTTTTTGGTCTAATTAGTCTTTTGTGATGTGTTAGACCTAAAAGTGAAGCTACTTCCACAGTGTGATGGTCAGTTGGGCCATTTGATGGGAATTGACAATTTTGCCCTAATTAGGGTTAGGGTCGACCTTGGGTCAACTTGGCCTGTTTGGCTGGCCCCAATGGGTCTTCTGGACTCCTTGATGGCCTAGGGGTGTTGGGGTGGGGTTAAGGAGTCGAGTTGGAGTCCTAAAGTCAAGCCCTAAGTTGAGTATTTAAGGTTTACTATTTGCAGACCAAGGTGTTTTATCACCTTTTTGCCTAGGTCTACAAGGGTTTTGTAAGCTCCCTGGAATTTTGTCATGACTTAGTCATGACAAAATTACTCTCGGGGGTCTGGCTGTTTGGGGGTTGTTTACACCTGTACTCGAAAAGGCAAGGAGATTTGAGCCAACGGGTGTGGAGGTATCCGACCTGCGCTATGTCCGTCTGACGTGAGACCAAAAGGTTGCGGTCTGTTGGAGCGCATATCAAGAGTTTTCGGCGCTACGCGCCATGACACAATGGGGTGCTACGGGCCATCCATGTGTAGGAAGACTAACTCGGCTGCACGCCATGGGAGAAATGCTAAAAGAGAGTTCGTTGGGTGATGACCCTGATACGGTGGTGGCAAGAGTTTTTGCCAGAACACCAAGAATGTGCCCTGAGTGCATGGACCGTTGGCGGGTGGCGAATGGTTGTGATGGCTTGTGTGCGTGAAAGCACATTTTGATGAGATAGATTGCCATACTGTGATATGATATGCCTGCAGGGAATATTACCGCTGCCCAGAGAAAAGGGGTAGGGTTGTTATAATTTGGTCAGCTGAATGTTGACCGTTGCTTTTGTTTACCACCGTTGGGTGGATTGTCCCTGTACAGGTGATGGCGAGCCAAGCGGGATGCGGAAAGGCTGATGTTGATGCTGCTGTTGCTGCTACTACTGCTAGCCGTCGAAGGCTATATGTGTTATTTTTGTGTATTTTCTTTTCATGTGGCCGGCCTGCGCGCCAATTTGTTTAGGCCACCTTTTGATAGCCATGTAAGGCCATAAGGCCAACTATTTGTACTTGTTGTAAGACATTTCGAGATCGTATAAACTGTGGAGTTTTATGTTTGGACATTCATGAGGAGTTCAAGTTTTAGGAGAGGCTTCCGCTAGAATGCTTTGTGATAGGTGCGATGCGCTACTCTGATATCATCCTGTACCTTCACCGTCTGTTTTGTGACATATACTGTGGGGCCCCGACCGGACCTTCTAGAATATAACATATGAACGGATGGGGTTGTTACAATATAACTACCCACACTCAAAACTCTTTGCACAACACAACGAAAACACAAGCAAGACTAGAAGTTATCCACTACTACAAGAGTAATAAAAATGGCCCTTTTGGCCTTACCACCAAAAGAGAGTCCAAACTCAAATAATACCACAGTCATGAAAGTGCATAAGCACTCCTAGTTTACCTCGGCATGCAAGCTGGACAACATGAGTCTCAAACATACAATATCATATAAGTAGAGTTACAAAAGAGGGGAACACTTCATGAGGCTTAGGCCTTTCTGGCCGGCGAGCTAGCTCCTGCTTGCGGTCCTTGCCCTGTAGAAATTATTAGTAACGTGGGTCAGCAAAGGCTGACCTCAAACTGTGTAACAAACACATCTCCTCCCGTCCGCCCCTAACGGACTCCGGGGTACTCCTCCAACCTACAAGTTAGCACTTTGTATGCAATATTCATAAGCAAGAAAAGCAACTAAAGGAACAAGCTTGGATGTCTCAAACATCATACAAGTTCTCTACTATTGAGCATATAAAATTAGGGCCTACTATGCAACATGAATGCAACACCTGGGTATCACCCAAGGCACCCTATAGCGTATGCATCTAGCATATCATCACATCAATTGGGTACTCATCGATTCCCCATTGGTATAAAGCCGCAAACAAAAAGGGAAACACAATTCCCCCCAACGGCACACAAGCCGCCACATGAAACTCTTGCTAAGGCCCCACCAGCTCAAGGTCTTAAACCCAGGCTTGCCTGTAAGCTCTGACGTCTCATGTCAGGATTCCAACAAACACAAACTGACCTATTCTAAGAAGCCTTGCTGGACCCCACCCGATCATGACCTCATTGCCCGGGCTTGCCCCTTGCTTGGCATTCTCGTCAGTCTAACAGAAGGGGACTAGTCTCGCCGGGACACTCTCCACATATGACATGTACGTCATGGGATAGCCAGCCGACCACGGAGACACAGCCATGCCTTGGCACATCAAAAACCAAGACAAATCCACCCTAGTCCCTCATTTGTACTGCAACGTTCCCGCGCACCAAAGAAACCATCTACCGCCAATGCCGAGCTAACCTTGTCCACAAAGGAAACCATCTACGGCCATTGAGGAGCTAACCTTGTCCGGTCCCGACGACACGTACTCACTTGAGAAAAAGGGGAAAACATCACCACATCACAAACGACATCTTGCCGCAACGGATCTCTACGAATCCTTAAAAGCTAGTATGCAACATCACCGAGTCGGACTAACGGTCGCGACTACGGCTTCACACACCATGCCTAATCCACTAACGGAGCGGATCTCTAATGCAAAACATACCGGGGACGTACTCAATCGACCCGGAGGTTCCTCTTGAACCTTGGTGACTCAAACCCCTCTCATTTGAGTGTTTGGTGCCCAAAAACTAGAAAAGAAAAGATATTAAGACATGCATCCTAAAACTGAGAGGAGAAGTGTCGTTACCTTCCGACTCCTCTTCCTTGCCATGGCAAAATAGCTAGATGAAAACCTTCGCAACGGTCTAGCCTCCACGGATCTGGACTCGGCTCGCGATTTGGAGCACCAAAGCCTCTCCAACAGCCGGATCTCTACATCACCTTCTTCCTTGCTCTCCCTTCTCTCTAGAATTTTATTAAGAGAAAGCTTGGAGAAGAATGAGGGTTTCCAGCCATATTCTCGGACTTAACTCCCCAAGAGCAGTCCTAGACCGTCAGATCCCAAAATAAGGGAAAGAGCGACCACGATCCGTCTGAAAAATAAACTACCTGGGCCGAACACGACTTGCTACACGGCCGGGTCCAGGGCCGTGTCCCCCATTCGCTGTCCCAATCGACGCGCCTGGAATAAAACACGGGCATCCGACACGCCCGTGTTCGACCTGACACGCCCGTGTCCTGACTGACACGGCCGTGTGGTCGGCCGTGTGCCTCCATCGACACAGCCCCAAAAATAACCCGAGAACTACACGGGTACTGGACACGCCTGTGTCCTTGCCCGTATCTACCTCAAGACGCCTGGGCTCCAGGCGAAGTTCGTCGACTGACTGACACGGCCTTGAACACGCTCGTGTCCTAGGCCGTGTGCCTTGTCTCGACACATTATCGAGCGAAAATGTCTACACCCGGGCCGGTTGTCGACACGGGCTCGACACGGCCTGAGACACGCCCGTGTCTCAGGCCGTGTACCATGTCTCGACACATTGCCGAGCGAAAACGTCGACACCCCAGGCCGGTTGTTGACACGGGCTCGACACGCACTGAGACATGCCCGTGTCTCAGGCCGTGTGCCCCATCTCGACACTTTGTCGAGCGCAAAATGTCGACTACGCGGCCAAGTCGTCGACTCCAGCCTGACACGCCCTGGGACACGCCCGTGTCCCAGGCCGTGTGCCCCCTGCCAGAAACCAAATTTACCTCTTCAAAAATTTGGGGTGTTACAACTCTCTCCCCTTAAAAGAATTTCGTCCCGAAATTACGAAGCGAAAGGGAACACAACTTAAATGGTACCTGATTTGAAGAGAGCTGGATACTCTTCTAACATGGCTTGTTATCGCTCCCAAGTGTGCTCCTCACGACCGCAGTTGTCCCATCGGACATTCACGAGTTTAACCTCTTTATTCCGCAACTGCCGAGTCTCCGAATCCTCTATAACAATTGGACGGGCTCGCGTCCTCAAGTGTTCCTCTATCGGCACCGATGCCGGCTCGATCACCACACTAGCCTCCACCAAGGATTTCCTCAAGACGAAGATATGGAAGACGTCATGCAGTCCACTCAGCTCTGCGGACAACGTCAACCGATAGGCTTCTTCTCCCACCCGTTCAACAACTTCAAAAGGCCCCAAAAACCTTGGGCTCAACTTCTTGAGTCGGCGAATCCGTGAGACGCCTTTGAAAGGCTTGATCTTCAAATAGACCCAATCACCTACCGCAAACTCCAACTTCCTGTGATGAATATTAAAGTATTTTGCTTGCCGGTCTTGCGCCACCTTCATACGCTCTTGAATGGTCCGTACCAACTCACAAGCGTCAACTACCACCTCCTTTCCCAAAATTTTGGTGTCTCCCGCCTCTGTCCAAGACATCGGTATTCGACACCGTCTCCCATACAAAGCTTCGTATGACGCCATTTTTATACTTGTTTGATAACTGTTATTGTACGCGAATTCTACCATGAAGAGGTGATCTTCCCACTTCTTGCCGAAGTCAAGAACGCACATTCTCAGCATAACCTCCATAGTACGGTTCGTTCTTTCGGTTTGCCCATCAGTTTGAGGATGGAACGCCGTACTGAACTTTAGCTTCATGCCCAAACTCTTCTGAACCAATCTCCAGTCCTTGGACGTAAACCGTCCATCTCGATCGCTGACTATGCTCTTAGGAATTCCGTGCAGTCGCACAATGTTGCGAACATACAACTCCACCAGGTTCTGCATGCTGTCCTCCTTCCGATTTGGGATGAAGTGGGCCACCTTGGTTAAGCGATCCACGATCACCCAAATATCATCATTACCCTACTACGATCTAGGCAGACCATGTACAAAATCTATGGAGATGTAATCAAATTTCCACTTAGGGATTGGAAGGGTCTTCAGGAACCCGCCCGGCTTCTGACATTCGGCCTTCATCAAGGCGCAAGTTTGGCAACGATTCACAAACAAAGCTACGTCCCGCTTCAGCCCCGGCCACCAAAAGGATTTCTTCATAACCAAGTATGTCTTTGTGCTGCCCGGGTGAATGGAGTACTTTGTGAAGTGAACCTCAAACATCAACTCCTCACGGAGTTTGCCTAACTGCGGTACACAAACCCTTCCGTCCTTCCTCAGAATCCCATCAATCATCTCCCAGGCGCTGCTCTCGCCCTTTTGAGCCTCCAATACATATGGTTGAAACTCCACATCCAACCGAGTCGCTTCCCGAATGCGATCGGACAAGTCGTTCTGTATTTCAATCCAGTTCAACCGAGCCATGCTAGACTCGCCTCTCGCCACACATTACAAACCAAGGGACTCCCATTCCCGTACCAACCGCTCATCATGAGCTTCGATCCAATTCCCTTGCCCCGAGTACTTTCTACTCAAGGCATCCGCCACCACATTGGCTTTACCTGGCGTATACTGAATCACCACCTCGTAGTATCCAAGAAACTCAACCCACCTGCGTTGTCGCATGTTCAAGTCCTTTTGATCCAAGAGATACTTCAGGCTTTTATGATCCGTGAAGATCTCCACCTTTGCACCATACACATAATGTCGCCATATTTTCAACGCAAAAATTACCGCCGCCAACTCCAAGTCATGGACAGGGTAATTCCTCTCATGAGGCTTCAGCTGTCTAGACCCAAAAGCTATCACCTTGCCATGTTGCACCAAAACGCAACCCAAACCGCATCCTGATGCGTCACTGCAGATCTGAAATCCCTCAGTCCCTTGCGGTAGACTTAGGATTGGAGCCATCATCAGTCTTTCCTTCAGTGTCTCAAATGCTTGACTGCACTCTTGAGTCAACACAAACTTATGATCTTTACGAGTGAGTGAGGTGAGGGGTAGAGCTATCCGCGAAAAATTCTCCACGAATCTCCTATAATACCCGGCTAGTCCAAGAAAACTTCGGACTTCCGCCACGGTCCTCAAAACTGGCCAATCTCTGATGGCTTCCACTTTTTTTGGATCCACTGCCACCCCATCCCCACTAATCACGTGGCCCAAAAATGCTACCTTCTCTAACCAGAACTCGCACTTTGAGAACTTTGCATACAACTGATTCTCCCTCAACACTTGCAAGACCACTCTCAAGTGGGTCTCATGCTCCACTTCCGATTTGGAATACACCAAGATGTCATCGATGAAGACAACCACAAAAGAATCCAATTTTTCCCGAAATACTCGATTCATAAGGTCCATGAACACAGATGGCGCGTTCGTCAGCCCGAACGACATCACCGTGAACTCAAAGTATCCGTACCTCGTACCAAAGGCAGTCTTGGGTATGTCCTCATCACGAATTCACATCTGATAATAGCCTGACTTCAAGTCCAATTTTGAGTACACCACCGACCCCACCAACTTGTAGAACAAGTCGTCTATCCGAGGAATCAGATACTTATTCTTAACGGTCAGTTTATTCAGCTCTTGGTAGTCTATGCACAGCCGCATGCTACCGTCTTTCTTCTTTTCAAACAATACCGGCGCGCTCCACGGCGAAGAACTGGGTCTGATATACCCTTGCTCCAACAGTTCCTGTAACTGTACTTTGAGTTCAGCCAACTCCTTTGGTGCCATCCTAAACCGAGGACGTGACACCGGCCTAGCCTCAGGTACTAACTCGATCGAAAAGTCGATCTCCCGCCGAGGAGGCGCTCCAGGAAGTTCATCCGGTAACACATCCTTGAACTCTGCCACTACAGGCACTTCCTCAATAGACAACTGGGAGAGGCGAACCTCCAATAATGCTACAAGCGCTACACCACCCTGGTTAACCACCCGCATCAATTTCATGGCCAAAATCAGGGAATAGGCCACTACACAAAGTCCCTCAAATTTGACTTCCGCCCGCCCTTTGCTCCTTAGGGTCACTACCTTAGATAGACAATCAATGCTGGTGCGCTGCTCTGCAAGCCAGTCCATGCCCAAAATGACATCGAACTCAACCAATGGTAAAATCACTGCTACCAAAACGAAGTCAACTCCGTACAGCTCCCAACAGATGCACCCTTTGGCATCGGTGGTCATGGATGACCCATTGGGCATGCGTACTTTCAGCTCCGCGTTCGCCGAGAAAGACTCAACTCCTATTCTCCGGATGAAGCTCTCCGCAAGGAAGGAGTGCGATGCCCCCGTATCGAACAATACCCTAGCGGGGTACCCGAAAAATAATATGAAGCCTACAACATAGACATCACACATAAAAGTCTAAAAGTATGAAGCATAAAATTTAAACTTAAATTTCTTCATACCTATCACCACATCGGTTTGGCGGATTGCTTCTTGCTGTCCAAGGTTGTAGGCCCTTGGTTGCACCGGTTGGAACCGAGAAGCGCTTGACTCCGCCATCTTCCCTTTCTCTGCGGCATTGGGGCTAGAGCGCACAATCTGCTCCTGCCTTTCCTCTTCCTCCGCTCCTCCTTGAGGACAAACACGAGCTATGTGCCCCACCTTACCACAGTTGTAGCACGTCGGCGGTCCCCTAGAGTGAGATCCTATAGGCGTCCACTTACTCTTCTCACCGGACCTGGAAGTGTGAGGCTTTTTCCTCCACCTACTCCCTTCAGACTTTCCCTGGGATTGGGGAGGCTTCCCTTCCCCTTTCTTGGGAGTGAAAACCTTACGACGTTGGGTTCGCTCTAGATCACTTTCCAAAATCCTGGCAGCCTCAACTAGTTCATTGAAACCAGCTCTCTTCATGGAAATGAGGGGTTCCCTCAGATTCTCCCTCAGCCCCTGGTAGAAGAGGTTATCCCTCTCTACATCATCTGCCATCATCGTTCCCGCGTAACGACCCAAATGGGTGAACTCCTGCACATACTCATCCACCGTCTTCTCTCGCTGCATTAAGTGCAGAAACTGCCTCTGAAGGGCCAACCGTGTAGAAACGGGAATGTACCTCTTTAGAAAAGCATCCCCAAATTCCTCCACCGACGGGGTGCGTCAAGGGAACTGGCGGCCGCTATGGCTCACCCACCACAACTTGGCATCTCCTTCCAACATGAACGCCGCATACTCCGATTTCATTTCTTCTGGCGTCTCTTCCACCCTCAAAAGCTCTTAAATTCGAACCCACCAAACCTCCACATCCGTTGGCGTACCAACTCCCTTGAATGACGGGGGATGGAAGCTCGGGAAATACTTCATGTGCCGGTCTCCATGTTCAACAACCACCCTTTCCGCCAAAGGCTCCACTCGCCTGGCTTCTCCGCCGGGCACGGCCGTCGACGTGTCTGGTGTAGTAGGGGTTGCTACCTGAGCTGCCGCTACAACTTGGGCTGCTACCATCGCTTCTGCAAGCATGCGGTAGAAATCGGCCGGGTTTACACCCGTGCCCAAAATACCTAGAGCAGTGGCACTGCTCGCCGAGAGTTCTTCTCTTGCTCTCGACGTACCCGCCTCGTTGCTTGCACTGTTCAAGAAAACAAGAAACAAGGGATCAGTCTCTAATCTCAAGACTTAAACATAAGGACACTCATGGTCCCGCGTTACTCTTATGTGGATAACTTCTCTACGCACTGACCTTGAATCTAACCTCCCTCTGATACCAAATTGTAACACCTCCCCTGTAATGACCGTATAATATTGGTCCGGCCGGGGCCCCACAACATACGGACGCCACAACTTTAGTATTATAAGATGATATAACTACCCACACTCAAAACTCTTTGAACAACACAGCGGAAACACAAGTAAGACTAGAAGTTATCCACTACTACAAGAGTAATAAAAAATGGCCCTTATGGCCTTACCACTAAAAGAGAGTCCAAACTCAACTAATACAACAGTCATGAAAGTGCATAAGCACTCCTAGTCTACCTCGGCGTGCAAGACAGACAACATGAGTCTCAAACATACAATATCATATAAGTAGAGTTACAAAAGAGGGGAACACTTCATGAGTCTTAGGCCTTTCTGGCCGGCGAGCTAGATCCTGCTTGCGATCCTTGCCCTGTAGAAATTATTAGTAATGTGGGTCAGCAAAGGCTGACCTCAAACTGTGTAACAAACACATCTCCTCCCGGCCGCCCCTAACGGACCCCGGGGCACTCCTCCAACCTGCAAGTTAGCACTTTGTATGCAATATTCATAAGCAAGAAAAGCAACTAAAGAAACAGGCTTGGATGTCTCAAACATCATACATGTTCTCTACTATTGAGCATATAAAATTAGGGCCTACTATGCAACATGAATGCAACACCCGGGTATCACCCAAGGCACCCTATAGCGTATGCATCTAGCACATCATCACATCAATTGGGTACTCATCGATTCCCCATTGGCATAAAGCCGCAAACAAAAAGGGAAACACAATTCCCCCCAACGTTACACAAGCCGCCACATGGAACTCTTGCTAAGGCCCCACCCGCTCAAGGTCTTAAACCCGGACTTGCCTACAAGCTCTGACGTCTCATGTCAGGATTCCAACAAACACAAACTGACCGATTCTAATAAACCTTGCTGGACCCCACCCGCTTATGGCCTCATTTCCCGGGCATGCCCCTTGCTTCGAATTCTCGTCAGCCTCACAGAAGGGGACTAGTCTCACCGGGACACTCTCCACACATGACGTATACGTCACGGGATAGCCAGCCGACCACGGAGACACAGCTACGCCTTGGCACATCACAAACTAAGACAAATCCACCCTAGTCCCTCATTTGTACTGCAGCATTCCCGCGCACCAAGGAAACCATCTACCGCCAATCCAGAGCTAACCTTGTCCACCAAGGAAACCATCTACCGCCATTGAGGAGCTAACCTTGTCCAGTCCTGACTACATGTACTCACTTGAGAAAAATGGGAAAACATCACCACATCACAAACGACATCTTGTCGCAACGGATCTCTACGAATCCTTAAATCTCGTATGCAACATCACCGAGTCGGACTAACAGTCGCGACTACGGCTTCACACACCATGCATAATCCACTAACGGAGCAGATCTCTAATTAAAAACATGCCGGGGATGGACTCAATCGACCCAGAGGTTCCTCTTGAACCTTGGCGACCCAAACCCCTCTCATTTGAGGGTTTGGTGCCCAAAAACTAGAAAAGAAAAGATGCTAAGACATGCATCCTAAAACTGAGAGGAGAAGTGTCATTACCTTCCTACTCCTTTTCCTAGTCATGACAAAATAGCGGATGAAAACCTTCGTAATGGTCTAGCCTCCACGGATCTGGACTCGGCTCGCGATTTGGAGCACCAAAGCCTCTCCAACAGCCAGATCTCTACTTCACCTTCTTCCTTGCTCTCCCTTCTCTCTAGAATTTTAGTAAGAGAAAGCTTAGAGAAGAATGAGGGTTTCCAACCCTATTCTCGGACTTAACTCCCCAAGAGGAGTCATGGACCGTCAGATCCCAAAATAAGGGAAAGAGTGGCCACGATCCGTTTGAAAAATAAACTACCTAGGCCGAACACGACTTGCGACACAACCGTGTCCAGGGCCGTGTTTCCCATTCGCCGTCCCAATCGACGCGTCTGGAACAACACACAGGCATCCGAAACGCCCGTGTTCGACCCGACACACTCGTGTCCCGACTGACACGGCCGTGTGGTCGGCTGTGTGCCTCCATCGACACAGTCCCAAAAACAACCCGAGAACTATACGGGTACTGGACACGCACGTGTCTACCTCAACACGCCTAGGCTCCAGGCTGTGTTCACTGTCTCGACACTTCGTCGAGCGAAGTTCGTCGACTGACTGACACGGCCTTAGACACGCCCGTGTCATAGGCCGTGTACCTTGTCTCGACACATTGTCGATCGAAAATGTCGACAACCCGGGCCGGTTGTCGACACATGCTCGACACGCCCTGAGACACGCCCGTGTCTCAGGTCGTGTGCCCTGTCTCGACACATTATCGAGCAAAAACATCGACACCCCGTGCTAGTTGTTGACACGGGCTCGACACGCCCTGTGACACGCCCGTGTCTCAGGCCGTGTGCCCCATCTCGACACTTCGTCGAGAGCAAAATTTTGACTATGCGTCCAAGTCGTTGACTCCAGCCTGACACGCCCTGGGACACGCCCGTGTCCCAGGCCGCGTGCCCCCTGCCAGAAACCAAATTTCCCTCTTCAAAAATTTGGGGTGTTACACTTCTTCAGGACCCTTCTCACGTAATAGATCGGGAACTGCCTTTTTCCATCCTCATACAAGAACTGAACTTACTGCTCCGGCCCCCTCTCCTAGGTACAAGAACAAACTCTCCCCTTCTCTTGGCCTTTGGAGTAGCGGTGTCCAGGTGAGTTGTTACTTTAGAGCTTGAAAATCTTATTCTCATTCAGTGGTCCATTAAAATTTCTTGCCACCTCTTTGTGTTTGGAAGAAAGGCGAGCACTTCTCCCCATCCCGGGAGAGGAACCTGCTTAATCCGGCCAGCTTGCCGATGAGATGTTGGACCTCCTTGGCATTCTTTGGAGATTCTAATTCTAGGATTGCCTTCACCTTATTCTAGGAGCTTGACCAGTACGAGACTGGAGTAGTACTGAAATGAAAGTACTGAAATAAGCTTGACCAGTATGAAACTGGAGTAGTACTGAATTCAAAGTACTTAACTGAAAAGAATAAAGTAACTGGACCAGTGTAAGACTGGAATAATCATAAAGAAAATGGTTAGTAGTCCAATCACTCCATTTAGGAGGCTTCAGTTCCATCTCCGTTCTCAGGAGAGATTTTTTAATTCCATCTCCATCCAGGAGGCACATTCAGTTCCATCTCCATTCACAAGAGAGATTCAGTTCCATCTCCATTCACAGGAGAGATTCAGTTCCATCTCTATTCTCAGGAGAGATTCAGTTCCATCTCAGTTTTTAAAGGCTTCCTTGGGTTACATCCATTTTTAAGATCCAATTAATTTGATTGCGCCACATTAATTATGGCTTAATCAGATCGTGGCTTATCAGGAGTTACATCCTCATTATTTATTGAGAATAATTTGCAACTCACTACTCGTACTCTCACTTCCGAGCGTGCCCAAATCACCCGAGAGTCGAGGCGCTCGACGGTTTCATGAAATCTCGAAACACCCGGAGCTTGGTCACTTGCCTCAGCCACTCTCGTCGATAAGACAATTTGAATTTATTATTCAAATTATAGAGGATGGTCGCACGATCCAATTTTCACTTTCGAGGAAAATAAGCGTAATAAATTCCGAGTGCAACCCTAGTCTTCCATAATTTGGGAAAATATCAAAACTTATCCCCATGAGTCCAAATTTTAACCCTTGGAAGGGTATAAAATGAGCCTAGAAAAATTTTCATAATTTTTCGAATAGTTTTGGCCCTTTAATTTGGCCAAATAATTTTCTTTTGGGCTTTTAAAAATATCAAATCAACTCCAAAAATTCTCAAACGTTTTGTGGAGGAAGCCCTCAACGAGGGAAAAAATTTTCATGTTCAACACTTTTTTCCTAAGAGCCTAATTTAGTCTCAAAAATAATCAAACCATTATTATAATATTATTAATATTATAATAATATAATTTATAAAATAAAAGCACTGTTCATTATCCCTTCCCCCCTGCAACATATCCCGCACCCCTTTCGGCTTCTCCAGCCGCCGGACGGCCACCGGACGGCCTTGGCTCCGCCAGCGGCCAACCCGCCGGTGGTGGGCGCTCCCTCCGGCGGTGGTCCGGTGGCCTGCCACCGCCGGCCGCCGCCAGAACCATTTTTCTCTTTTTGAACGGGAGGGGAGAGGGGTGACGGCGGCGGCGCTGCAGCGACCGGGAGCGCCATGCAAGGCGTCCAAAATGGAGTAGGGGGAGGGAGAAAGCTTCCACCTATGCTTGATGGGCTCGGGAGGGGCCGGCTTGCTCGGCCATGGCTTATGGTGGTGGAGTAGGGGAGGATCTCCTCGGGTTGGATTTTTCCGGCCACCAGAACTCCGACAGAGGGGGCGAGAAGGGGGAGCAAGGGGAGGGAGCTGCTTTGAGAGATTTGGGGGAAGGAGAGGGGGGTGGGGTCCTTTTATATGAAGGGGGAGGGGGAGCTTCCTCCCTTTGGGCAAGGTGAGATTAATCTCTCCTTATGGAGGGATTAAATCAACACCCTCGAGCTGTCCAAGGACAGCTGGTGGCCCTCCCCTCTTTTCCCCATATGGGGAAAGGGATGGTAAGCCCATTATGGGCTTGGGCCTTTTGGGAAGAGAGGGGAAAAGGAGGAGAAGAGGGGTGGGGTGGGCCTCCACCTATCCTAGGCTTACTTATTAGTTGGGGGGCCCAAGGAGATTTAGGGGGGCATGGGCCATCCTCCTTTGGAGAGGAGGTGAGCCCCTAATTTGGAGAAAAATCCAAAAAGTGGATTTTTAAGAGGGTTTGACCAAGTCAACCCCAGGGTGGGTCCCCCTTGCTGGTCAAAGTCAATGTGATTCAAGTCATTGGGTTCGGGTTAAAGTTCGGGTGTCATGTCATAATCGGTGTACGCATGCTTTTCGGTGCACGACTAGGCTTGATTTGACCACGGGTTGACCAATTATCATTGAAATTGACCGGGACGACTTCCGTTGACTTCATATTGACCACACGAGTCCAACGCCACTGACTGGGGTCGAATCGGAGTCTGTTTGGCGAAAGTCCGATATTTGCGCGTTGTAGTGCGTTAAAACGGTCAAAATATCCAATTTTGTCGTACAATCTCGGATTGTGACGTGACGAGCTTTGATGTGCTAATATTGACTATATAAGGTCACAGGAACTGACAGAACTCGATTCGGAGTTCTCTACCTCGATATCCAAAATCTCGCTCTCGTTGCGTTTTATGAGGAACGGTCACATCCACTATATGACCTCGTGGTCCAACTGAACGAGTTCCAATGCGCTCTTATTGAATATTCGACGCCACAGGAACTGACAGAACTCAATTCAGTGTTCTCTAGCTTGATTTCCTGCATAGGGTTATTTCCCACCGGGTCATGGGTAGGGTTCAAGACACTTTTATTGAGCCCACTAGGGCTCTGGTGGCCCAATAAAAGTCGGGATGTTACAATCCAATAAAAATAAAAGGATTTTCGTCCCCGAAAATTTGCTTGGAGTAGGGTGGAAAAGTAACATACCTGGGTGAAGTGCTCTGGGTTCTTTTCTTGGAGGAGTGCTTCAGGTTCCCATGTGAACTCCTCTTGTCCGCACTTTGACCATAGCACCTTAACCATCAGAATGGTTTTGTTACGTAGTGTCTTCACCTTGTAATCTACCACTCTGACGGGTTCGAGCCGGATGGATCTCTCTGACTATAGTTGCACCAGAGGGGTAGGAAGGTACTACTCTGGTTGCCGGAGGACTCGTCTCAAGGAAGAGACATGAAACACATCGTGAAGATTCCCCAACTCTGGGGGCAGGGCTAAACGATAGGCGACAGGGCCAACACGCTCTATCATCGGATAGGGGCCTAAGAAGCGGGGATCTAACTTTTTCTCCTTCCTCAACTGGGAGACACAATGCATAGGCTTTATTTTCAGAAACACCATTTCCCCCACAGTGAACTCCACCGGTCGGTGTCGCACATCATAGTATTTAGCCTGCCGGCTCTGCGCTTCCCGCATTCGCTCCTGAATCAGTTGTATCACTGTAGTAGTGTCATCGATGTAACCCACTCCCAAGGCTTCCTGGTCCTCTTCCTTAGCCCAAGTCAACGGGGTTCGGCAACTCCTTCCATACAAGGCCTTGTACGGAGCCATCTTAATACTAGCCTGGTAGCTGTTATTTTATGAAAATTCGACTAACGGCAACAGCTGCTCCCACGGCTCATTGTGCTCCACTATGCATAGTCGAAGAAGATCCTCCATCATCCGGTTCGTTCTCTCCATCTGTCCCTCTGTCTGCGGGTGGAAGGTCGTGCTAAAGGCCAATTTGGTTCCCAAATACGCCTTCACCCGCCTCCACTCCTTCGATGTGAAGCGCCTGTCACGATCTGACACGATGGACTTTGGTACTCTGTGAAATCGTACCACTTGTTCTAGGAACATCCTGGCCAGGATATCTACTCCGTCACCCGGTCGGTTTGGAATGAACCGCGCTACCTTGGTGAGTCGATCTACGACCACCCAAATTGAGTCATTCCCAGCGCAGGATCGAGGTAGACCGTGGACGAAGTCCTTTAAGATGTCTTCGAACTTCCACTCTAGTATCGGCAGGGGCTGTAATAGGCCTCCTGGACTACGACATTCGGCTTTGACCTTCTGACAGGTCTGACACCGGGACACGAAGTTGGTGACATCTCTTTTAATTCCAGGCCAATAAATGGTCCTGCGCAAATCCACTTACATCTTAACTATGCCAAGGTGAATCGAGTACCTGGACTGATGGGCCTCTTGCAGAATTTCCTCACGAATCCCTCCGGTAGCGGGAACGAATATGCGATGTTTGAATTGTAGAATCCCGTCATGCAGTTTATAATCATCCTGTGCCCCTTCTTGCGGAGATCGGATGATCGACATTACCTCTGGGTCGATCTTCTAGGCTTCTTGTATCCGGTCCTGGATGTCGCATTGGATCTCCATCCAATATAACTGAGAATAGTACTCTTCCGGATCTCTTCGAGCAACCAGGGTAATCTCCAAGTATATCAAGGACTGAAAAAGTTCCTTAGGGATCTACTCCAACCAACTCCCGACTATCGCAGGCTGGCGGCTCAAAGCGTCAGCGACTCTGTTAGCCTTCTCGGGGTGATATTGGAGAGCGAAGTCGTAATCGCATAAGAATTCCAGCCATCGGTGCTGCCGAAGATTCATATCTTTTTACTTGAAGATATACTTGAGGCTCTTGTGGTTGGAGAAGATCTCACATCTTACTCCGTATAGGTAATGCCTCCGGATTTTAAGGGCGAAGACGACGGCGCCCAACTCTAAATCATGCGCTGCATAGTTTAATTCATGCGGCTTTAATTGCCGCGAAGCGTAGGCCACTACCTTGCCATGCTGTATTAGGACTGCTCCCAATCCTTTCAGGGAGGCATCGTTGTAGATCTGGAATCCCTCGGTCCCTAAAGGAATCGTAAGGATTCGCGCGGAAGGCAGCCGCTTCTTCAGTTCGATGAATGCAGCCTCGCACTCCGACATCCATCTGAATGTGATGTCCTTCTTCGTGAGTGCAGTCAGGGGTAGGGCGATCTTGGAAAATCCCTCGGCAAACTTCCTGTAGTATCCGACAAGGCCGAGGAAACTCCGAATATCCGCAGCCGTCCTGAGTGGCGGCCAATTATGTACTGCCTGGATCTTGGCTTGGTCTACTGCTACTCCTTCCTTGTTTATCGTGTGGCCCAAGAATCCAACTTCTTCTAGCCAAAATTCGCACTTACTGAATTTGGCGAAGAGAGAGTGCTCTCGGAGCTTTAATAGCACCATCTGTAGGTGTCGGGTATGGTCTGTCTTGGTCTTCAAGTAGATTAGGATGTCGTCTATGAAGACGATAACAAAGTGATCCAAGAAGGGTTCGAAGACTCTATTCATCAGGGCCATGAAGGCTGAGGGAGCATTGGTGAGCCCGAAGGGCGTCACTAAGAACTCATAAAGACCATAACGGGAGCTGAAGGCAGTCTTGGGGATATCTTCTTCTCGGATTCGAAGCTGGTAATAGCTGGACCTCAGGTCCATCTTGGAGAATACCGAAGCACCTTGCAACTGATCAAACAGTTCGTCGATCCTAGGGAGGGGGTATGTATTGCGTACAATAAGCTTATTTAGCTCCCTGTAGTCGATGCATAGTCACAGAGTCCCGTCTTTCTTTTTGACGAAAAGTACCGGGGCTCCCCAGGGCGAGGAACTAGGGAGGACAAATCCAACATCTATTAGTTCCTGGAGCTGGATATTTAGTTCAGTCAGATCCCTTGGGGCCATCCAGTAGGGGGCTCGCGATACTGGTCGTGCTCCGGACACGAACTCGATCTGAAATTCGACCTCTCGCTAGGGTGGCAATCCCGGGAGGGGCTCACGGAAGATATCTGGAAAATCGCGGACTACTGGGACCTTGGCGAGCACCTGGATTTTGTCTTCCATCTCAAAATAAATAAGGAAAACTTCGTCCTTCTGTCGGATGGATTTCACCATCTGCGTACAAGTCAAGATAATGCGCGAGACAGAGGAAACACCTATCAACGCGATGCTCTGACCATTTGGATTTTGTAGCCGGACTTCTCGCGTGGAACAGTTTATCTGGGCTTGGTGCTCGGCTAGCCAGTCCATTCCCAGAATTATGTCGAATCCAGTTATTGCTAGGATGGTTGCGTAGATTTCAAATTCTACCTCTCCCAGCATAGCCTGGAACGAACACTTTTTGGTAGATGTCATATCTAACCCGTCTGGTAAACGGATTCGTATAGACAGTCCGGTTGAATGGATAATATTTCCTTTTATTGCGATAAATTCTTGGGAGATGAAAGAATGAGTCGCTCCTGTGTCGAAAAGGGTTTTGGCAGGGTGTCCTTCTACCAACAAGATTCCTAACGACATGGGAAATATATAGATATATATCATCCAACTAATATACATATATATATATATATATATATATATATATATATATATATATATATATATATATATATATATGAAATATACAACATTAGTGGAAGATCGATATCTCCTATCGCCTAAGATATATACCTATGACTACGTTAGGGGCCGGTCCGTGCTGCAAGTCCAGTGTGTAGGCCACCTAGGGCGCTGCTCGGCCCTACTGGCCTCTCCTGCACCTCTGCCACTACGACCTCTCTGACCCTGTCCTCGTGTTGGCTGCCTACCCTACACTGCTCCTAATTCGGGTCTTCCTGTCTCCTGAGTGCAAAAGGCCCTCATATGTCCTGGCTGCTGATACAAGAAGCATGTTCCCTGCGAAGGTAACATCTCGTCGCGCCACTAGTGGGGGATGTGGAGCTGGAGCTAGTCTAACATCTGGCTGTGCACCTGGGGGTGCTGGTGGGCGCCTATAGGGCTGCCTGCGGCGTCGCTGCCTGCGCTCTCTATCCTGTCTGTGGGGAGCGACACCTCCGTCTCGCCTCTGGTCTCGAGGAGGCTCTACCTGACCTCTACGCCGCTGAGCCACTGTCTGCTGGTCCAATTCTAAAGCTACCGTATGGGTGGCTATGGTGTGAAAGGTGGCCTGATAGAGCATGATCAGGGCCTGCCTCAGGTCATCCCGTAGTCCTCGATAACACCGAGAAGCTCTATACCTGTCAGAGGCAGCCAGGTTTCCGGTGAAGCATGCTAGGTGTATGAACTCTCTCTCATACTCTGCCACAGTGCGGTTGCCCTGTCGGATGAGCAGGAACCTCTCTTACAGTGCGGCTCGGTCTGCATCTGTGATGCAAAAACTCTAGTAGAGCCATAGAGAACTCCCCCCAAAGGATCGTGCTCATCGGCCGGCCTCGAAAGGTAGAGCGACTAGCCGCTCTCCACCAGTCCCTCGTATGTCCCTCCAAGAGGGTCACCCCCAAAGAGACTGCTGCCACAGCTGGGCACATCATCCCTACTAACAGCTCCTCCACTCGCTCCACCAACTCCTCTACCTGAATGGCCGTCTCTGTACCCCTGAAAGGGGGAAGCCTTAGTCCTCGAAAAGTCATCAGCAGATCTGTGGGTGCGGTAATCTCCCGCGGGGGCTGTGCCAGGGCATCTTAGAAAGTCACTAGTATAGCCGTCAGTGTCTGCTCTATATCTGTCTCGGCAAACGGTATAGCCGCGGGAGCAACCGGGTCTGGTGGTGGGGTAGCTGGAATGTATCCTCTGGACGAGGATCCCCCGTTACTGTACTCTGATATCTGGAGAAGTAACAGAAAAGAGTGTCAGTATTTTGCAAAAGTAAGGGAAATTTGCAAAAGCGACAACCCAAGCGGAAACAATGGTGTATGGGCATACTGTCGTACAATCTAGAATCCCTAAGCCTCTACACTAGGATCCACCAGGCTTCCACTGCAAGGTTCGTCCCGAACCCAGAACGAAGCAAGGGGAGGATGGATCCTGAGACTGCTCCACAAGGACGAATCGTGATGGCTCTGATCCATTTGTAGTACCCCCCCCCCCCAACTTTTGCCCGGGTCGGCCAGAGGGATACTACTTGGCGCCCAAGACGTCCACCCAGTGCTCTTAGGGAAAACAGTCCACCCTATCTAAGCACTAGATGGTCGCCTTGGTTGGCTTGAATCATAACATTCACAACCCATCAGAATATAGCGGAAACATTAACAGGAAACCATTGCAGATTTATATAACATATCATAATAATACAGAGGTTATAGGGCCGAAGCCTAAGTGTTTAAATAAGCCTGTGGGCTGTACATGTGCTACATATAATCCTCATATACTTTCTCTATACGCTGCTCGGCGGAACTCACGTCTCTAAACTCTGGGGACGGCGGGGGTGCATCTGCTTGAGTAGACCTAGCTGCTGGCGTAATCTCCTGCGACAACGGGTCACTACGGTGCTCCACCTCCTGTGAATGGTTAATCAAATAATTGTTAGTCACAGAGCTAAGTGAAAACAAATCTCCTCCCCGGATCCACATCCTGGGGACGAGCACGCACCCACCCAACAAAGTTAAATAGCTGAAGTAAGAGAGGGTTAGCATAACATTTCATATATGAAAAGCTAGGAACAATTATAAAAGAGTGCAATATAACCGGTAAAAGCAGCAATAGTATAAATCAGTTATAACAAGGCTCTACTAGCTCATCAGCACATCATGTTTCAAATCCTGAAAACTATCACAGGCATTCACAACCATGCACACACCGCAGGCATTCAAAGCCGCGCACACACCGCAGGAATTCAAAGCCGCGCACACACCGCAGGCATTCAAAGCCGTGCACACACCGCAGACATTCAAAGCCGCGTACACACTGCAGGCATTCAAAGCTGCACACACAACCCATGTCGACATAGTTTGGACCGCTTCTGTTCCAGCAGGGTAGCGAGCCCTGCGGGCCTCACAGATGTGGTCGTCGGTGACAATGGCCAGTCCTGCCACTTCTGGGGGTGATCGTACCCCACAACCCCAGGCCCTAATGTACAACCATGTGTACTCTTGGATGTGACATCCGGCGAATCATTTTGGCCGACCAGCGGAGGAAACCCGACGGGGAATATAACGGTCGGTCACCCGTGATACTCATCTCCCTGTCGCCTTGAGTCGTCGACCTTCCCGAACCGGTACGAACGGTCTGCGAAAGGGACTGACCGACCACTATTTCACTGCAAGCAATTTACAATCAATCAAACAAAAGGCAAACAATATAACATCGGGTCTACGTCGGCCAGCCCTACTGGGCTTATACTTCAGGCGTCGTCACTCAGCTCTACTTTCGACAAGGAGCGTGGGAGCGCTTTATTTGGGGCTAGACCTGGAGGAGTACTTCAACTCCAGTTATTCCCAACTAAGGCTCAACCTTAACAATGACTGCTCGTCAGAGCAGGACCCGGGAATATAAAAGTAAATTGGTATACGGTCAAGTGCGGTGATTATGCTGCTTATTTAAAGTGCTGGAATGAAATGTGACCATTACGAGACTGGAGTAGTACTTAGAAGAAAGTACTGAAATAAGCTTGACCAGTATGAGAATGGAGTAGTACTGAAATGAAAGTACCAAAATAAGCTTGACCAGTACGAGACTGGAGTAGTACTGAAATGAAAGTACTGAAATAAGCATGACCAGTACGAGACTGGAGTAGTATTGAAATGAAAGTACTGAAATAAGCATGACCATTACGTGACTGGAGTTGTACTGAAATGAAAGTACTGAAATAAGCTTGACCAGTACGAGACTGGAGTAGTACTGAAATAAAAGTACTGAAATAAGCTTGACTAGTACGAGACTGGAGTAGTACTGAAATGAAAGTACTTAAATAAGCTTGACCAGTACGAAACTGGAGTAGTATTGAATTGAAAGTACTGAACTGAAAAGAATAAAGGAATTGGACCAGTGTAAGACTGAAATAATCATAAAGAAAAGGGTTAGTAGTACAATCACTCCATTTAGGAGGCTTCAGTTCCATCTCCGTTCTAAGGAGAGATTTTTCAGTTCCATCTCCATCCAGGAGGCACATTCAGTTTAATCTCCGTTCTCAGGAGAGATTCAGTTCCATCTCCATTCTCAGGAGAGATTCAGTTCCATCTCAGTTTTTAAAGGCTTCCTTGGGTTACATTTATTTTTAAGATCCAATTAATTTGGTTACGCCACATTAATTACTGCTTAATCAGACCGGGGCTTATCAGGAGTTACGTCCTCATTATTTATCAAGAATAATTTGCAACTCACTACTCATACTCTCACTTCCGAGCGTGGCCAAATCACCCGAGAGTCGAGGCGCTCGACAGTTTCATGAAATCTCGAAACACCCGGAGCATGGTCACTTGCCTCAGCCACTCTCGTCGATAATACAATTTGAATTTATTATTCAAATTAGAGAGGATGGTCGCGCACTCCAATTTTCACTTTCGAGGAAAATGAGCGTAATAAATTCCAAGCGCGACCCTAGAATTCCATAATTTATGAAAAATATCAAAACTTATCCCCATGAGTCCAAATTTTGACACAGCCCTTGGAAGGGTATTAAATGAGCCAACAAAAATTTTCATAATTTTTCGAATAGTTTTGGCCCTTTAATTTGGCCAAATAATTTTTTTGGGGCTTTTAAAAATATCAAATCAACTCCAACAATTCTCAAAAGTTTTGTGGAGGACGCCCTCAACAAGGGAAACATTTTTCATGTTCAACACGTTTTTCCTAAGAGCATAATTTAGTCTCAAAAATAATCAAACCATTATTATAATATTATTAATATTATAATAATATAATTGTTAGAAAGTAGAGACAAGAAGCGAAAAGTAGAGAACAAGCGAATAAACTTTTGAATAATTGAAATTTTATTATCCAAAAAAGATATCTATTACAAAGGTATGCCCTCCTTTATATAGAATGGAGGAGAGATGAGAGAATACAAATAAGAGATGTGGGACTATAATTTACAGGACAAGCGGACTATACAAAACAAACCGCACAAGCCGCGCGGTTAGACAACAGGGCTAACCGCACGGCTACCACCAGAGAGGAAGAGAGACTGCCAGGGCAGACCGCCAGACCGCCCGGTCTCCAAGCCGACTGAGACAAACCGCCAGACCGCGCGGTCTTCAACCCGCCAAGACAAACCGCCAGACCGCCCGGTCACCAACTTCAACACTCCCCCTCAAGCTGGAGCATATATATCGATCATGCCCAGCTTGTCGCAGATGTGGAAAAAGGAAGCGGACACCGGCTTGGTGAAGACGTCTGCCAACTCGTTGTCGGACGTGACAAATGGAGTGCAAATCTATTTCTTCAATATTTCTTCTCGAATAAAATGACAGTCGACTTCTATGTGTTTTGTTCTCTCATGAAAGACCGGATTTTTGGAAATGTGTATCGCGGCCTTATTGTCACAGAACATAGGAAGAGGATAGTTGTAAACCTCTCCTAAGTCAAGCATGAGAGCCCACAACCACTTCAACTCACATGTAGTCGATGCCATGCTACGATATTCAGCCTCTGCACTAGACCTGGAAACGACAGACTGTTTCTTGCTCTTCCAACTCACAAGATTGCCTCCAACAAATGTGTAGAAACCTGAAGTCGATTTGCGGTCCCCTTTGTCATCCGCATAGCTTGAATCAGAGTAAGCTTCAACCCTTAGGTGACCATTCTTCTAAAATAGGAGTCCTTTCCCTGGAGCAGCTTTAATATACTCTAATATTCTCAGAGCAGATTGTAGATGACACTCTCTCGGAGCTTGCATGAACTGGCTCACCTTGCCAACAGCATAGGAGATGTCAGGTCTGGTTACCGTGAGATATATGAGCTTGCCCACCAGACGCCGATATCTCGTAAGATCAGAGAGAAGAGGTGAGTCATCTGTCCAAGTTTTGTCTTCTCCAGCAGCCATAGGACAACGTGCAGGTTTAGCACCAGTGAGTCCTGCATCCTTTAAAAGATCAAGAGCATACTTCCGTTGTGAAAGGACCATGGAGTTGGGCTTTCTAGAGATTTCAATCCCCAGAAAGTATTTCGGGGAGCCCATATCCTTTGTAATCAGATGTTGACGAAGGTGTTTCTTGGTCATCAGTATCCCATCCTGGTCATCGCCAGTAAGAAGAATGTCATCAACATAAACCGCAAGAACAACAAGACCAGAGGCGGTTTTCCGAACAAACAAGGAGTGATCTGCTGAGCTTCGTGTAAAACCAATGGCCGCAACAATGCCACTGAACTTGTCAAACCAGGCACGAGGACTCTGCTTGAGGCCATAGATAGCCTTCTTTAGCCGGCATACCCGTGTCTCCCCCTGAGCAACATACCCAGGAGGTTGCTCCATGTAAACAGCTTCCTGCAGATCTCCATAGAGGAAGGCATTCTTAACATCTAGCTGCGAGATGGGCCAATCCCTGTTGACAGCCACAGAGAGAAGAACCCGAATAGTGCTGAGGCGAGCCACGGGCGAGAAAGTGTCAAAGTAATCAACCCCATAAGTTTGGGTAAAACCCTTGGCAACCAGGCGAGCCTTATAATGATCCACACTGCCATCCGGGAGAAACTTCACCACGAAGACCCAGCGACAACCAACAACATCGGTGCCGAAAGGAGGCGGAACAAGGGTCCAGGTACCCCGTTCAGTGAGAGTAGCAATCTCCTCATCCATGACAACTTTCCAGTGAGGAATAGTAAGGGCCTCCTGGTAGGAACGGGGGGTGGTAGTGGCCGAGATAGCCAGGGCAAAGGCTCGGCGAGCAGGGGTAAGGCGATCGTAGGAAACAACCGCAACAAGAGGATGGTGGGTACAAGCCCGAACCCCTTTGCGAAGAGCAATCAGGAGATCCAGGTCAGCAGGTGCCTCAGTATCCGGAGTATCCGTGGTGGAGAGAGCTGGCCCGGGAGTAGAGAGAGATGGCAGCGGAGTGGAGGGAGAAAGCGGAGTAGAGGGTGGAGATGAGGAGGATGGGGAAGACGGTGGAGTGGGTGGAGAGGACGGAACCTCAGTGGGAGCAGAGGGAATGGATGGGTTGGTATGAGAAGTAGGAGCAGGAGGAGGAGAAGAGGAAGCGGGAGAGAAGTAAGATGCATTGGTAAAGAAGGTGACATCCGCAGAGACAAATTGCTTGCGGGTAATAGGGTCAAAGCAACAATAGCCTTTCTGAGTGGGAGAGTAGCCCAGAAAGACACATTTGGTGGCACGGGGTGAGAGTTTATCACGGGTGGCAGCGGGAGAGTGCACAAAAGCGGTGCACCCAAAGATGTATAGAGGAAGAGGAAAGGGATCCTTGTCCGGATAAAGAATGAAGAAGGGGGTAGCACCGTGGAGAACGGTGGAGGGAAGGCAATTGATGAGATAGCAGGAGAGAAGGACAGCATAGCCCCAATAGGAGCGAGGAACATGCATTTGAGTCATCATAGTGCGAGCGACATCAAGGAGGTGACGGTTTTTGCGTTCCGCCACCCCATTTTGTTGTGAAGTGTAAACACAGCTGGTTTGACGAATAACACCATGACGAGTGCAAAAGGAGGAGAAGTCGTGGCTAAGATACTCCTTAGCATTGTCAGAACGAAGGATTTTAATAGACGTAGCAAACTGAGTTTTAACCATTGAATAAAAGGAGGTCCAAACAGAGAACAACTCGGAGCGATCTTTAAGAAGATATACCCACGTAGATCGAGAGAAATCATCAATGAAGGTGACAAAATAGGAACTACCCCGACCGATGGTGAGGGTAGGAGCGGGACCCCATATGTCAGAGTGAACGAGGTCGAACGGATGGGAAGAGCCCCGACTTTGCGTTGGTGGGAAGGAGGAGCGGTGATGTTTGCCAAGTTGACATGCATCACAGTTTAGAGGAGGATGATTAGGTGGGAGGTGCGGCAGGAGCTGGCGTAGAATGCGGGGAGGAGCATGTCCAAGGCGAAGATGCCATTGGAGAAGATCTGTAGAGGAGGAGGAGAAGGCGGATAGAGCAGAAATGTTGTCGAGGAAGTAGAGGCCACCACTCTCAGTCCCGGTAGCAATCGTCCGTTGGGAGTCCGGATCCTGAAAAGCACAAGAGGTAGGGGTGAATGTGACAGAACACCATAGTTGCTTGCATAAAGAAGTAACCGATAATAAATTGCACGAAAACTTGGGCACATAGAGGGTATCAGCCAAGCAGAGAGATGGAGTGACTTGAACCATGCCTGTCCCATGGACCGGGGAGGGAGATCCATCAGCGACAATGACCGGGGGCAACTGAGCCTGTGTGTCAAGAAGAGAGAAACATTGAGGGTTGCCTGTCATATGATTTGTTGCACCAGAGTCGATGAGCCAGCGTCCGCGAGTCACAACATGAGCACTACCAGAAGAGGTGACCACGGAGGCGGACAGGCTGGAGGAGAGGAAAGCCATGGAAGCAAGAGAGTAGAAAACCGTGACGAGAAGAACAAGCCGCGAGAAGAGAATAGAGCACCAAGCCGGGCGACCAGAAAATAGGTCGGGCGGCTAGGAAGGCCGCTTCCAAGAAGTCGAGCAAAGCAGAGGGAAAGAAGTCGCACGACCTGAAAAAAAATCGGGCGAACAGAGGAGAACAAGTCGCACGGCCAAAGGTGAGGCCGAGGCGACAAGCAAGCAGAAGCGGGTAGAAGGCAACAAGAAGAAAGCGGCTAAAAAGCAGGCAAAGGTCCAGCGGGGAAGAGGTCGCGCGGACTGAGAAGGCCGAGCGAACAGAAGAGAAGAGAAGAGCAGGTGACCGCGACCAAGATGCGGGTGAAAAAGGAACAACCCGCACGGTCAGGCAGATCACAGCAGCAAACCGCGAGTATAGAGACAAGACCCGCGGACAGAGACAGACCGCAACGACTAGGAAGTCGGAGAGGCAAGAAAGAACAAGGAGCGCGGCGACAACGAAACAGGTCACTGCGACAAAGAGTAGTAGGAGAAGAGAACCAAGAAGAAGCAAGCCGCGCAAACAGGTCGGCGGACAGAAACAAGCCGCGCGGATAGAAACAAGCCGCGCGGATAGAAGAGAGGGCAAGCCGCGAATCAAGTCGCAGAACGCGGAAAACAAGTCGCGAACAACAGAGGGCGCACAGAATCAGGAGGAAATAACCTGGCTCTGATACCATGTTAGAAAGTAGAGACAAGAAGCGAAAAGTAGAGAACAAGCGAATAAACTTTTGAATAATTGAAATTTTATTATCCAAAAAAGATATCTATTACAAAGGTATGCCCTCCTTTATATAGAATGGAGGAGAGATGAGAGAATACAAATAAGAGATGTGGGACTATAATTTACAGGACAAGCGGACTATACAAAATAAACCGCACAAGCCGCGCGGTTAGACAACAGGGCTAACCGCACGGCTACCACCAGAGAGGAAGAGAGACTGCCAGGGCAGACCGCCAGACCGCCCGGTCTCCAAGCCGACTGAGACAAACCGCCAGACCGCGCGGTCTTCAACCCGCCAAGACAAACCGCCAGACCGCCCGGTCACCAACTTCAACAATAATTTATAAAATAAAAGCACTGTTCATTATCCCTTCCCCCCGCTGCAACATATCCCGCACCCCTTTCGGGCTTCTCCAGCCGCCGGCTGGCCACCGGCCGGCCTTGGCTCCGCCAACGGCCAACCCGCCGGTGGTGGGCGCTCCCTCCGGCTGTGGTCCGACGGCCTGCCGCCGCCGGCCGCCGTCGGAGCCATTTTTCTCTTTTTGAATGGGAGGGGAGGGGGGGTGGCGGCGGCGGTGCTCCAGCCGCCTGGAGCGCCATGCAAGGCATCCAAAATGGAGAAGGGGGAGGGATAAAGCTTCCACCTGTGCTTGATGGGCTCGGGAGGGGCCGGCTTGCTCGGCCATGGCTCAAGGTGGTGGAGGAGGGGAGGAGCTTCTCGGGTTGGCTTTTTCTGGCCACCAGAACTCCGACAGAGAGGGAGAGAAGGGGGAGCAGGGGGAGGGAGCTGCTCTGAGAGGTTTCGGGGAAGGAGAGGGGGGTGGGGTCCATTTATAGGGAGGGGGAGGGGAGCTTCCTCACTTTGGGCAAGGTGGGATTAATCCCTCCTTATGGAGCGATTAAATCCCCACCCTCCAGCTGTCCAAGGACAGCTAGAGGCCCTCCCCTCTTTTACCCATGTGGGGAAAGGGATGGTAAGCCCATTATGGGCTTGGGCCTTTTGGGAAGAGAGGGGAAAAGGAGGAGAAGAGGGGTGGGGTGGGCCTCCACCTATCCTAGGCTTACTTGCTGGTTGGGGGGCCCAAGGAGATTTAGAGGGGCATGGGCCATCCTCCTTTGTAGAGGAGGTGAGCTCCTCATTTGGAAAAAAATCGAAATAGTGGATTTTTAGGAGGGTTTGACCAAGTCAACCCTAGGGTGGGTCCCCCTTGCTGGTCAAAGTCAATGTAGGTTCAAGTCATCGGGGTCGGGTCAAAGTTTGGGTGTCGTGTCCTAATCGGTGTACGCACGCTTTTCGGTGCACGATTAGGCTTGATTTGGCTACGGGTTGACCAATTATCGTTGAAATTGATCGTGGCGACTTTCGTTGACTTCGTATTGACCACACGAGTCCAATGCCACTGACTGGGGACGAATCGGAGTCTGTTTGGCGAAAGTCCGATATTTGCGCGTCGTAGTGCGTTAAAACGGTCAAAGTATCCAATTTTGTTGTACAATCTCGGATTGTGACGTGACGAGCTCCGATGTGCTCATATGGACTATATAAGGCCATAGGAACTGACAGATCTAAATTCGGAGTTCTCTAACTCGATATCCAAAATCTCGCTCTCGTTGCGTTTTGTGAGGAACGATCACATCCACTATATGACCTCGGGGTCCAACTGAACGAGTTCCAATGCTCTCGTATTGACTTTTCGAGGCCACAGGAACTGACAAAACTCAATTCAGAGTTCTCTAGCTCGATTTCCCGCCTAGGGTTAATTCCCACCGGGTCATGGGTAGAGTTCGGGCCACTTTTATTGGGCCCACTAGGGCTCTGGTGGCCCAATAAAAGTCAGGATGTTACATTTTGTACCTCGGGGCAAGCCACAGAATAGAAGAGCTCTGGAGATGTAATCCTCATCAAGGTAATCAGCCTCATCACATGTAGGAAGCTGCAAGTACCTGGAGAGAAGTGACGCTTTCACTTTTACTTTGGTATTTTTAACATTGCTCTTGATGACTGTATCATCCCGACGAAGCTTCGCATTGTGGAAAAATTCAAGAACATTCTTGTCCAGAACTTTGCATGGGTGTTCTAGGACGAAGGAGAGTCCAGAGGTCTCCAACATTAGTATAATGTTTCGGAACTCATCAGAAGCATCAGCAAAGCCTGTGCGAACAAGTTCTCCTCCCCCTAGCAAACCGCTTGTGCTTCTGGGTGCCATGTGATAACTTCTCAAAAAGAAGTTATCTAATCCAATTTTAGGCTTAATAGTCATGATAAAATGCTTAAAATGAGTTTAAATAAAATAGAAATTAAATTAAATTCATATACATTTAATTTGTGGCTAATCCGGTCTTTTCCATGGTGTTATTGCGAGAATTGAAAACGAAATCTACTTGAAGAAAGAAATCTTACCAAATATCATAACCAGAAAAGTGGTCGCAGCGCGAGGGAAAGCAGGTTGTAATGTGGCTTGGACGAATTTCGGATTTTGAAATTTAAAGTTGGCTCCAATTTTAAATATGGAAAGGTGCTTCCTTCCAAAGGCATGGCTACGTTTTCAAGAGGGAAAATCTACACCAAATTATTGATTCCAAGGCAATCTGAGAGAGAGAAAAAGGGGAAATCAAGAGTTATTCATAAAGGGTTTGTGAAAATACTCCATTGAAGAAGAGCAGCTAGAGCAAGGAAGACGATGGATCCTCGGGCTGATCGAGCTAGCGACTTTGAATGGGGAATCCAACAGCGTATAATCATTAAATCCATCAAATATTGTAAGATCTCTCCAAACGTTTCGCGGTTTTCTTCCATCGCTATGAACTAATTCCTCTAATCTTGTATTGTGAGAGTACTAAGTTGTGTGTGATGACTACTCTCTAATTTTATTTTTGTGAATGTTTGGTGAATGTTCTTTATCGAGTTTATAATCTTTTATTATGGAACTTGTGGCCAAGCTTCCATATTTTTACTACACTTCATAAATCGAGAGAGGAGTTGTGTGTGTGCATCATAGATTCGATATAGTATTTGAAGAGAAAAAGATTACCTCTTGGTATTAGCAATTTTGATTTTCGTTCTTCATTCGGTTTCCTATTTCACCCAAGGGGAAATAGTGGGCTAGGGACTTCCAATATCAAGAGATATGGATCTCTATTTTAAAATCGTTGCAAGACGTTTCACCACATGTTTTCAGAAGGTCACATTTATATGTTCATTGCACTAGACTTAGGAAATAACAGTACAAGATTATCTCTCATAACTGGTAACACAAATATTTTCTCTAGGACCCGTAGTTAATTTTAATTAATAGTTTTTCTTTAGAGTTTTTAATATTTTAAAATCATCATCTCGATTCACTTGGATTTAGAGAACATGTGTAACTGATACTTGCAAGCACTAAATCTAGTACCTCTCCGTGGAAACGATCTTTATTCACTCTTTATTACTTGAACCGGCACATGCACTTGCTTGTTATACGTACACCTGTTTCAGGCGTATCAAGTTTTTGGCACCGTTGTCGGGGAGGTACGAATAATTTAGTGTTTATTTCTTGCAATATTAGTGAATCCTTATTATTTAGAGTTCAAGTTTTTATTCCTACTGCATTTTTGGTTTGTTTTGTTTGTTTACTATCTATTGTCATTTATTATTTTGTCTAGTGCATGTCCTGTTATTGTTCACCTGAACCTAGAGATCGAATGGACTTATAGACAAAATAGAAGATCGTTTCGATTAGAAAATTATAACACTGCAACCATGAATCCTAATAATCAAAATGCTCCCAACTTAAACGATCAGGATGGCCTAGGTCAGGAGGGTCAGGTAGAACATAATGGGCTACCTGCCGAGGTTAGGAGAACCTATCGTGAGTACAATATGCCTTTTAGTGGGGGACTACAATACAACATGTTCAAGCCCGCCATTGAAGTCAATAACTTCAAAATTGACTCTATGGCAATGAACCTAGTGCAAAAGAGACAATTCAGTGGACTTATTCAAGAGGACCCAAACTCCCATTTATGGAATTTCATGGATGTGTGTGACACATTCAAGATCAATGGCGCATCCAATGAAGCAAGTAGACTCCACATATTTCCATTCTCTATCGGGTAGAGAGGAGTGGCTTGATTCCAAATACGGTCTCACCACTTGGATGCAAGTGGTCAACTTATTCTTAGCCAAGTACTTCCCACCCGCTAAAATGACAAAGCTGATGCGGGACATTAGCACATTCATGTAAGAAAATGGGGAAATTTTATACGACGCATGGGAGTGGTTCAAAGAACTCTTAAGGAAGTTTCCTCACCATGGGTTAGCTATGCATCAACAAGCGTGGACTTTTTATATTGGCCTCCAGACATCTACCATTATCCAAGTAGATGGAGCTACGGGAGGATCCCTCATGAATAAGTACCCTGTGAACGCATATGCGATCCCCGAGGACCTATCTTCAAATAATTATCAGTCGTTCGACCGACAGGCCCCTTCTTCTTCTTTTATGGAAAGTGTTCACCAAGTTGATCAACTCACTTCTTTCGCCGCACAAATTACTGTACAGTTCAACTCGATTAATAAGTGTTTAGATGATTTAACCTTAAATCAAAATTAAGCTCAAATGAACCCACAAGTTAATAGTATAGTTGCTCCTCCGATTAACATGAATCCTTCACTCACGGTGGAGAACCTTATTAGTAGTAATGAGGAGATTAACTACATAGGTGGGCAATCGAGATACATGAATCATAATAATCACAATGTGTTGGAACCCTAGTTTTGATTTGGGCAAGGATCACTATTAGGTTTGTTTAGTCAGACCCAACATGTATAGCCAGGGTCATAGGTTTATTTCTAGAGTCTAGGTCAAGTCAGTCAACATCACCTTGATCAACCTTCAACAATTTGCCAAAGACTCTGCCAGATTGTGTCGACGCCAAAAGAAAGTCTATGTCGACACCAGATAGACTGTGTCGGCACTTGGGAAATGTTGTGTCGACACTTGAGCAAGATTGTGTCGACACCAGACAGCAAGACTGTGTCGACACCAGATAGCCAGGCTATGTCGACACCAAAAGAAGTTGTGTCGACACACAGATCATTTGTCGACACCAACTTTGTCGACACAAGAAGCAACTCTGTCGACACTAATTGTGTCTACACCAACTGTGTCGATACCAACAGCAATTGTGTCGACATCAACTGTGTCGACACCAGCAGTAATTGTGTCGACACAAAGGACTTGTGTCGACACATTCCACAGAAGATGTGTCGACAATAGAAGCTTAAGCAGAACTGCTGACTCAGCTCGACGAAGTACAAAACTGAGCTCGACAAATTCTGTACAGTTGACAGAATTAACTACAGTCAATATTCAGACGGAAATAATTAAAGTTGGCAGAATTAATTAAGGATTAATTACAGTCAACATTCCCAGTGATAATAGCCGTTCAAGCGGACAGTTACAGAAGAATTAATTATGGATCAATTCCCAATGCATCTTCTAATCTCGGGAATGTTTCTTCCTCCATCAAGACTAAGTAATTCAAATGTCCAACTAGATACAGAGATAACAAAAAAAAGATAGTGATAGGAAAGTGACAACCAGTGACAGACAGTGATCAACAAGTAGAACACTCAGGCTAATATCATCAAAGCAACTAGAAGCCCTATAGTAGAGAAGTGACATCAATCTGAAGAAGAAGAACATCCATACATATCAAGAGTCTTCTTCTTCCTTATACTCTCCAGGATACTTCAAGGACAACAAACAACTATCAGTCAAGAAGTTCCTGAATCTCTGCTAGTCAAGGCTGCAAGCTTGAAGGCCTATCACCCTGAAGATTAGCTCCTATTTTTCCCTGATTCATTCTACATCTCAGGGGGAGCCTTAAGCTATAATCAAATCCATAGTCTTCTCAATTGTATATTGAGAAAGAGAAGACAAAATCATCTCTCACCCCCCACCTCTATAAAGGGTTGTCATCTCCCATCAAAAGTGATTCCTTGGTTGCAAGTCTCCTGATCAAAAGACTTGGGTTGGTTTTTGAGCACCTGATAAAAAGCTCATTGGTGTCAGGCACCTGATCAAAAATCTGAGTGGATTCCGACTAGGGTGGTAGAAGAGTGGATGTACCCAGGTTGGGGAACCACTATAAATCCTTGTTTCTTCTGTGTTGCTTGATCTTCTTGCTTCATTTTTGTGCTGTGATTTTCTTTATTGAAGTATATAACTCTAATTAGTCTTAGTTAAGATCTATCCCCATATCTGTCAATTGGTATCAGAGCAGGTTACTTTGGTTGTACATGCTAACACCTGAACTAAAATGATTTGATAGATCTTAAATATCTTTAGAGTTTATCATGACACAAATTGAAGACTTTTCAAGCACCAGACTACCAATGTGCAAGCTTGATAAGTTTGCACTATGGAAAACAAGGATTAGGTTTTATATGGACACCATTGATGAATACATCTTTAAATCTATTTTCTTAGGTCCAACTCAATCTCAGGCAACATCAAGCATCAATGCTGTTCCATCATCTCAATGGACAGATGCCCATAAAAAGCTGAAGATCGCTGATGCACAAGCAATGAACATCCTGGCACAATCATTGTCTGATGACATCTTTGAGGAACTTGCTGAATGCTCATGTGCAAAAGAGATGTGAGACTCTCTTACAGCATTGGCTACAGGATCAGCTAAAGAAAGAAACCTTAAAGCTACAACCTGGAGTGACTCAGAAGCTTCATCCTGCACAACTGAAGATGAAGAAGAAGCAAGAGCAAGAGAATTTTGCCTAATGGTAATAAATGCTTCTTGCAGTAACACTGATGCAAAAACAGACTCTAAAGAAGATTCAGAGTGTGAATCAGTAAAGGAAGATCAGGTAATTCTTTCATCAGAAGAATTTAAGTTATTATGTAAAGATTTAATTCAATCTGAGAAGGATATAAAACTTCTCAGAGAGAAATTAAATATTATATCTTCAGAAAATGTCAAACTTAAACAAGATTTACAAAATGCTTTTGAAAAGATAAGTCATTTAGAATCAGTTAAAGAAAAAGAAAAATTAATAGACATAGACAAAATAACTGAAGTTTTCCCAAATCAATATAAAAATCTTCAGAAAATCTTAGTTCAAAATAATTCGTCGAACCGAGCTCGACGAAATCAATACTATTTGTCGAACTCAGCTCTACGAACTATGAACAAAGATTTCAATCTTAACTGGTCTGAAATCTATGCTCGACGAAATAGATATAATTCGTCGAACGGAGATCGACGATCTCACTACCATTCGTCGAACTCAGCTCGACGAAAGTACTTTAATTCGTCGAACTCAAGATTTCAGAACAAAAACTTTTGTTCTCTTCAAAATTATCATCAAAGTCAGCATTCTAAAAATCCTTTCACTGAGTGGATAATCCCTCCTAGGAAATATCATTCACTTGGATACAAGGATCAACCTACATGCTCTTTCATTTTTAATTATTATAAAAGAGAACCAGGACCCAAGGTAATCTGGGTCCAGAACTTCTAACCTCTCTTTGCAGGACAAGTCATACTTTACCATAATGAAGCAGTAAGATTTGACAGTACTCAAAATCAATAGTCTCAACCAATATCAAGGATATATCAGTGGCTGTATACTGAGAAATTGTTTGAAAAAGGCTACAACAGTAGAGAGACTAATTATTCTAACAGATTATAAGGTCTACTTAGATTTGGGCAAGGAATTTGGGCAAGGAAAAGTAATTAGGGGAGATTGCTTGCTTTATACAGAGGAAACTACTTTGAAAGATGCAGCAATAGTATAGTTTTCTTTTATTTATTTTTTTATTTTCAAAGCACCCATGTACATCTGCTGAACATTCTTATAATTCAGGCAGATTGTTTTTGCTTTACATTTTTATTTATTTTTATATAAATATGTCCTTATCCAAATAGGGGGAGATTGTTGGAACCCTAGTTCTGATTTGGGCAAGGATCACTATTAGTTTTGTTTAGTCTAACCCAACATGTACAGCTAGGGTCACAGGTTTATTTCTAGAGTCTAGGTCAAGTCAGTCAAACCACCTGGATCAACCTTCAATAGTTTGCCAAAGACTCAGCCAGATTGTGTCGACACTAGAAGAAAGTCTGCGTCGACACCAGACAGACTATTTCGACACTTGGGAAATGTTGTGTCGACACTTGAGCAAGATTGTGTCGACACTAGACAGCAAGACTGTGTCAACACCAGATAGCCAGGCTGTGTCGACACCAGAAGAAGTTGTGTCGACACACAGATCATCTATCGACACCAACTGTATCGACACCAGAAGCAACTTTGTCGACACAAATTATGTCGACACCAACCGTGTCGATACCAACAATAATTGTGTCGACATCAACTGTGTTGACACCAGCAGTAATTGTGTCGACATAAAGGACTTGTGTCGATACATTCCACAGAAGCTTTGTCGACACTAGAAGCTTAAGCAGAACTGCTGACTCAGCTCGACGAAGTAAAAAACTGAGCTCGAAGAATTTGGTACAGTTGACAGAATTAATTACAGTCAATATTCAGACGGAAATAATTACAGTTGGCAGAATTAATTAAGGATTAATTACAGTCAACATTCCCAGTGATAATAGACGTTCAAGCGGACAGTTACAGAAGAATTAATTATGGATCAATTCCCAATGCATCTTCTACTCTTGGGAATGTTTCTTTCGCCATCAAGACTAAGGAATTCAAATGTCCAAATAGATACAGAGATAATAATAAAAAAATATAATGACAGGAAAGTGACAACTAGTGACAGGCAGTGATCAACAAGTAGAACACTCAGGCCAATATCATCAAAGCAACTAGAAGCCCTAGAGCAGAGAAGTGACATCAATCTGAAGAAGAAGAACATCCATACATATCAAGAGTCTTCTTCTTACTTATACTCTCCAGGATACTTCAAGGACAACAAACACCTATCAGTCAAGAAGTTCCTGAATCTCTGCTAGTCAAGGCTGCAAGCTTGAAGGCCTATCACCTTGAAGCTTAGCCCCTGTTTTTCCCTAATTCATTATACATCTCAGGGGGAGCCTTAAGCTATAATCAAATCCACAGTATTCTCAGTTGTATATTGAGAAAGAGAAGACAAAATCATCTCTCACCCCCACCTCTGTAAAGGGTTGTCATCTCCCTTCAAAAGTGATTCCTTGGTTGCAAGTCTCCTGATCAAAAGACTTGGGTTGGTTTTTGAGCACCTGATCAAAAGCTCATTGGTGTCAGGCACCTGATCAAAAATCTGAGTGGATTCCTACCAGGGTGGTAGAAGAGTGGATGTACCCAGGGTGGGGAACCACTATAAATCCTTGTGTCTTCTGTGTTGCTTGATCTTCTTGCTTCATTTTTATCCTGTGATTTTATTTATTAAAGTATATAACTCTAATTAGTATTAGTTAAGATCTATCCCCATATCTTTCACAATGCACTCCCAATGCATTACAATTCGGGTTTGCGTAATAACCCTAATTTTTCGTGGAAGAATAATTCGGGAATGACACACCCACCCGGATTCAAATCAAACCCGCATACACCCCAGAATAATAATTATAACCAACAAGGGTCATCTAGAAAATTATCAGAAGAGTTACTTATAGAATCTATGCAGAAGAGGGATGCTCGCATCTCTAGTGTATAGGGCTCATTGCATTTAATCAAAACTCAATTAGGACAAATCGCTAATGCTTTGAGTCTTAGACCCCAAGGTTCGCTCCCTATGGATACAACTCCAAATCCAAAGGGGGATAATACTCACAACAAGGTTGTCACCTTACAGAGTGGTAAGGAGTTCGTGTATAGGACTGCAAATGAGAGAGAATCAAGATGACAAAGAAAAAAAGTTGGAGATTATTGGCCCTAATGCCCCGAACATGGAGTTAAAAGAAAATAATAATAGAAATGAAGGAGTAGAAGAAGTATCTTGAGAGACGGAGGGAGAACCTGTTATTGATAATAAAAAGAAGAATGATAATACAAAAGTCTATCCACGACTGCCGTTTCCACAACGGTTGAAGAAGAGCAAACTCGATCAACAATTTCAAAAATTTGTTGAAATATTTAAGAAACTACAAATCAACATCCCTTTCGCGGAAGCATTGGAGCAAATGCCAAACTACGTGAAGTTTATGAAAGACATTTTATCTAAAAAGAGGAAATTTGGAGCACATGAGATGGTGGCAGTTACTCAGGAGTGTAACGCTATACTCTAGAAGAAACTCCCGCCAAAATTAAAAGATTCGGGGAGTTTCACCATACCATCTATAGGATACCAATTTGAGGGTAAGGCCTTATGTGATTTAGCGCAAGCATCAACCTGATGCCATATTCTATCTATAGGAAGCTTGGTTTAGGAGAAATCTCCAAGACCTCCATCACTTTGTAACTAGCCGATAGAACCCTCGCATTCCCAAAATGGATAGTTGAAGATGTCCTAGTTAAGGTGGACAAGTTTATTTTTCCTGCGGTCTTTGTTGTCTTAGATATGGAAGAGGATAGAGAGGTTCCATTATAGTAGGGTGGCCATTCCTAGCCACCTGTAGGACATTAATAGATGTATAGAAGGGGGAGTTGACCTTGAGAGTTAACGACGAACAAATAACCTTTAATGTACTTAAAGCTATGAAATTCCCCCGGAGTCAAGAAGATCATATGGAAGTGGTAAACCAAATTTCAAATCATGAATATAATCTAAATAATAAATCCACAGGGCAAGATGACGTTTTGACTCAATTTCTGATGCATGAGGAGACTTTGGACGATGAAGCAGAAATTCAAGATTACCTAGAAGTATTTGAGGCACAAGCTGCTTTCGTTAGGAGACCAGGGCACTTTGAGATGCCGGACAAGGTGTTGGTGGACAAGCCCTCTATTGTTAGTCCTCCGACTATTCAGTTGAAGCCTCTCCCAGACCATCTCATGTACGGTTATTTAGGTGAAAATAACACATTGTCGGTCGTCATCAATTCTAAATTATCAACTGATCAACTTCAAAAGTTTTTAGAATTGTTATCTCAATTTCAATCAACTATAGGGTAGACCACATCAGATATCTGAGGGATTAGCCCATCACTATGTATGCACAAGATTTTTTGGAAGAATCTTTTACGGGATCGATCGAACCCCAACATCATCTTAATGTACCCATGAAAGAAGTGGTGAAGAAGGAGATTATTAAATGGTTAGACGCAGGGATGATCTATCCTATCTCGGATAGCTCATGGGTATCACCGGTGCAATGTGTGCCAAAAAAGGGAGGGATGACGGTAGTACGAAATGAGATGGCTGAGCTAGTATCGACTAGAACGATTACCTGGTGGCGTGTCTGTATGGATTACCGAAAGCTGAATAAGGCCACACGAAAAGATCATTTCCCTTTGCCTTTCATTGATCAAGTGCTTGATAAGCTAGCGAGGAATGATTTTTTCTGTTTACTTGATGGCTATTCAAGTTATAATGAAATTATGGTATCCCCAGAAGATCAGGAGAAACCATGTTCACATGTCCATATGGAACATTTGCATTTAGAAGGATGTCATTCAGTTTATGTAATGTACCCGCCACATTTCAGCGATACGTGATTGCTATCTTCTCTGATATTATGGACCATGGTATTGAATTTTTTATGGATGACTTCTCTATCTTCGATAACTCTTTTGATGCATGTATAGCTTGTTTGAAAAAAGTGCTAATGCGTTGTGTTGAAACTAATCTCATACTGAATTGGGAGAAATGTTACTTCATGGTGCGTGAGGGTATTGTGCTTGGTCATCATATTTCAAGGGATGGTTTATGGGTTGATAACGCAAAACTAGATATGATTGAGAAGCTTCCACCACCCAAAAATGTTAAAAGGTTGCGAAGTTTTTTAGAACATGCAGGCTTCTATAGAAGATTCATAAAGACTTCGCTAAAATTGCAAAACTATTGGGTGGACTACTAGAAAAAGATGCAAAATTTTAGTTGAGTGAGGAGTGTATAAACGCATTCGGCACATTAAAACATCGTTTGACCACAGCACCTATCTTGATAACTCCTGATTGGGAGGAGCCGTTCGTCCTAATGTGTGACGCAATTGATTACGTAGTTGGAGTTATCTTAGGACAGGTACGGGAGAAAGTGTTTCACACAATAGCCTATGCTAGTAAGGCCTTAATTGTCACCTAAATAAATTACACAACTACGAAAAAGGAATTACTGGCGCTAGTGTTTGCCTTCGAGAAATTTAAATCGTATCTTTTATACACAAAGAGCACGTTTTATACGGATCATGCTGCGATCTATTACCTGATGGATAGAAAGGATGTAAAGCCCTGATTGATCAGATGTGTACTTTTGTTGCAAGAATTTGATGTAGAGATTAAGGATATGAAAGGTACTGATAATCTTATTGCGGATCACTTGTCCTGGATAGAATCTACATGACCACCATATAATCTGAAAATTGATGCGAGATTTCCAGATGAGAGGGTTTTAGTTTTTCATGATAGTACTCCACCTTGGTATACTGACTGCATAAATTACATTGTGAGTAATATTCTGCCATCTGACTTGTCTTATTAACAAAAGAAGCAATTTTTACACAAGCATGCTCCTATCTTTCGGACGAGCCTTGTCTATTTAAAATTGGAGCTGATGGAGTGGTAAGGTGATGTATGTCAGATGTTAAAATGAAATCGATATTATAAAAGTGTCATAGCTCACTGTACGGAGGCCATTTTATGGGAACAAGGATGACAATGAAGGTATTAGAGGCCAGAATCTTTTGGCCTAATTTGTTTCGTGATGCTAATGAATTTTTTAGCAATGTGATAGATGTCAACGGTGTGAGAACTTAAGAAAGAACGTGGGAATACCCATGAATATCATGTTAGAAGTTGAATTATTTGATGTTTGGGGAATTGATTTTATGGGCCCGTTCGTAAATTCAAATGGTATTTATACATTTTATTGGTAGTAGACTATGTATCTAAATGGGTGTAAACGATCGTAACATCTAAGAATGGTGGTAAGGTAGTCCTGAATTTTCTAAGAAACCATATATTCAATCGATTCAGGGTACCTAGAGCGATCATTAGCAACGGGGGAAGTCATTTTTATAATCATCAATTCACCTCATTGCTAAATAAATAAGGGGTAACCCATAAGGTTGCTCTCGCTTACCACCCTCAGAGGAATGGACTAACGAATATGTCAAATAGGGAGATAAAAAAGATTTTAAAAAAAATAGTGAGCATAAATCAGAGAGACTGGTCACAAAAGATACCAGATGTGTTATGGGCATACCGGACTGCTTTAAAAACTCCCATTAGATTAACCCCGTATATGTTGGTCTACGAAAAAGCTTGTCATTTACCACTCGAGTTAGAACACCGGGCATTTTGGGCGATTAAGAAAATAAATTATGATTTTTGAGTCACCAGTAAGAAGAGATTACTGTAATTAAATGAACTTGAGGAAATTCAGATGCAAGCTTACGAGAACTCGCGAATCTATAAGGAGCGCACAAAGATGTGGCACGACTACCGCATGAAGGAAAAGCAATTCGAGTCGGGCCAACTTATCTTCATATTCAATTTCCATTTAAAGTTGTTTCCAGGGAAACTCAGGTCATGGTGGTCGGGGCCATTTAAAGTCAAAATAGTGCATCCGTATGGTGCGGTGACCATCATTAACGTGAGTGACGGGGCGGAATTCAAAGTTAATGGCGAGAGACTTAAGTTATATCTGAAAGGCGTTGACGATCGGGTGGTGTCGTGTCTAAGGCTTCTGTAATTTAGTACCGTCATGCCGGGACGGTAAATTAGGCGTTTGGTGGGAGGAAACCCATCATTTATTAGTTATGTTTATTTATTTAAATAGTAGTAGAAATAATAGTAGTAATATTAATAATGAAAACCCTTCATTTTTGTCCTATATCATCGGTTGATCTCAAGAAAAATTGAAGCACAATGGGATTTTTAATTTTAATTCGAAGGTTGCAACCTAGGAAAATGAAGTTGTGACTTTTCTTTTGTTGTTTGGAATGGAAGGAAGACCGGAGCCACAACCCAGTTCGGTTCAATTGAACTGGCGATAGGCTGGGCCGGTTTCTGTAGGTTGTAATGTGCTTAGAAGGTGGCCGAAACTTTTTGTTTGCTGCCTCTTTTCGGTATGCCCTGGTGAACCAGTGGAACCGGTTAACTCTGGCCGGTTTAGTGCAGGTATTTATATGAAGGCTTTATTCAACACCGTTCTCCCCTCATTCAATCAGCTTGATATCCTCTTTTTGCCCTAAGCATCACGTGAAAGTGAAAGGGTGTGGCTTCCCGACGGCGACATCACAAGCGACGGTTGTGGAATGGAGGTGCAGTCTCCGATGACATAGTGAGAGAGCTATGCATCCACGACTGCGTCGAAAGCGGCAGGATATCTCAACCTCCAAGGGATAGCTCGGGTGTCGAAGAGTTACAGCGTTCTGGGGAGTTCCATCACCCTCCGGCGACACGAGTTCGGTAGCTTAAGCTCCTTTAGGTATATATTTCATAACAATAATTCTACCTTGGATTAGCTATAAACATTTTCTAGTTTTGTTTTAATATGGGGTTTGGATCAGTTGAGAGACTTGATCAAGGAGCTTTAGACTGATGGTGCTTGAATGTCTTAGCATGGTCCTGGAAAAGAAGAAGAGGAAGAATCTATCTAGCCTATCCAGCATCTTCCCTTGCATCTGGCATTGAGTGAGTAGACTTCACTCAACGCCTGTGGATTTAGATAGATTTCTGTCCCTCCACATCTTTACGTTGAGTGAATAGACTTCACTCAATGCCTGTGGACTTAGGCGATTTCCAGCCTATCCAGCATCTTCGCTTGCATCTGGCATTGAGTGAGTAGACTTCACTCAACGCCTGTGGATTTAGATAGATTTCTGTCCCTTCACATCTTTAATTTGTGACCAGCTGTTTTACCTTGGGTTTATGAATTCTATGCTAACGCACCAGTCGTAGAGGAGGGGAAAGTATTTGTAAGAGGGAAGAAAGTGGATTTCTCTGCTGTAGTGATAATTGCATTTTTCGATCTTGATGATAGCATTGCTCCAGATTATTCCTTTATTCTTTCAACTATGACTAAGGTAGAGTTAACCTCAGTTGTTTGTAGTGCATTGGGCCAGACTGGGTGAACAATAAAGAGAATGCTCTGAAATCTACCTGCCTATCGAGAGAGGCGAAGGTTTGGCTTCATTTTGTAAACAGAAGTCTTCTGCCCACGCGTCATCTAAATCACGTTCAACTTGATAGAATTGCACTGATTTACTGCATCATGAAGACGCAAAAGAGGAGGCTGCAGATAATTCAGAGGATGATGATAAATAGTAAGTTTTGTGTTTGATTTTTTTTGGGATTGACTAGTGGGCTGCCTGGTGGGTTATGTGATCATTTAGTAGTTTTTGGACTATGATATTTTGTGACGTTTGATATTTTATGCTATGCTGTGATGATATTGTGAATTTAAATTCTGTCATGATGTTATATTGAATTAATTGGACACATGCATCATATTTTGTCTGCTATTAACTTTCATGAGATGAAATCTGATTCCTATATGGTGTTCAAAGTTATTAGATATTGTTATAATTATATTCTGAACATTGGTAAAAACTTTGTTTGAGATATTGTTAAAGCTGTCCGAGGGGGATGCGGCGGATAAGGAGTATGAAAAGTAGTTCCTTCTTGCTTGTTTCTTTATTTACATCATTTTGACTTTTCATTACGCTAGTTGGATGATCTGATTAGCGTGTGAGGTTTAATTTTATTGACTATGCTGCAATAGTAGTTTAATACTTCATTTCTGTCACGATTTCCTGCTACTAGTTGTGTGGCGTTTATTATTTAGTATTTTGTTAATATATTTCCTGCACTCTGCCATTGTGTTAAAGATTTTCTATGCTGATATGCTTCTGTATTATTCACTTGTGACACATTGTATTGACATATTTGCAAATGCTATCATGAAACTAGCATTAGTACGGGGTAACCTAGTCCACAATATGATACTATTATTAGTATGGACAACCAATTTATTATATGCATAGTGTGATTGGAAGTATTTTTCTATTAGTATGTTTGCACTCGAAGATTACATTCAAACAGCTACACTAAACTTGGCATCTAGTCTTTTTTTGGCCTTGTGTTGATGTTCATGCAGGTTTCCTCTGAGATTCTCATTCTTACACCGTCACCAAGACTTAATATAAGTGGATGTCAAGGATTTTCAAGAGTGATGCATGGAACTACTATGCTGACACCCCAATTCTCATGGGAGTACTTAAATTTCAAATTTCCTTTTGTCTTTCATTTATTATGCCGATTAGTAAAACTATTTTAAAAGAATTTGCATGAATTTTTAAGTCGTTTTGTTAGGAACTAGCAAAGGTCAAAAGTGTGGAGGTGGGGGTAGTATACTCCTACTAATTGAGTGAGAGTTGAGTTTATTTAATAATAATAGTTAATCCTACTTCTTGACATAATTAACAAATAAGTTATTCAATTCTATTTGATGATTAGTATTTGTAAGATGGTCATTCTTAATGATTCATATTTTCAATTTTGAAGTTAGTGAGATGGGAAAAAGCTATTTTAAATATTTATATACCCACAATATTCTTTAGAAGAATTGTCTTCCTAAAAATAACATTTTATTGACTTCTAACAATAATGACGAAAGGGCGAGCAAAAACCAAGTTAGATATTTAAACAAAAGCATTGAGTGGGTATTTTAATTTGTAAGGATGATTAGGATTCCCTTTTGATCAATTCATGTCTTACTACCTACATTTGAATCAATCACTCAATATCCTTTGAGCTTGAACTTTTGATTACAATGCATAATTTCCTCACGGTCATAATAGTAATTACTTAATAACTTTTCAACAATGGGGGATTATTAAAAGAAACATTTGTGAGTCGTAGTGATATGTGGCCTAAGTGTGTGTACACTTACTGTAATGATCCCTACTATGACTTTATAAAAAAAATGTGTGTCAAAGTGATATGCGGCCTAGGTATGTATCTTCATACTTGGAATGATCCCAACTATGTTTAACAAAAAAGATATAATATAAAAATATCATTGTGATATGTGGCCTAAGTGTGTATACACCTACTTGAAATGACCCCAACTATGGACTAAAATTATGATAATTGAAAAATTAATCTCATAGTTTGGAGAGTTATTAAGAATATTAACTAGGGAAATATCTTCTACTCTCGCAATTTATTCCTAATCAAGCCAAAGTCATTTCCACCGCAAGTCCTCATGATTTCTTTTCAAATTAAACTACAACTCGAGTGGAGGTTAAGTCAAAGACTGGGCCTATTTTCGTTCTCTTTTAGTTATTGAGGAAGTTCGATGAGAAAAATTTATGGGAGTCAATGATTTTAAAGAATAGCACACACCACACTAGAAAGCTTAATTGAGCTTTATCTTTCATCGAGCTAGTGAATATTTGATTATTTCAAACCATTGATGTGTGACAAGTCGTCATTTAGTTAAATTGAAACTTTTGAGTAGGCTTTCTTTAATTATGCTTGAGAAGAAGGATCATGTGAGTTTTGTTTGGTGACTATTTCTCTCACTCAATTTCGATGATTAGTATTGTCTTTGCTAGAGACTAGCAAATGTTTAAGTGTGGAAGTGTTGATAACTTCTCAAAAAGAAGTTATCTAACCCAATTTTAGGCTTAATATTCAAGATAAAATGCTTAAAATGATTTTAAATAAATTAGATATGAAATTAAATTCATATTCATTTAATTTGTGGCTAATCTGGTCTTTTTCCATGGTATTATTGCGAGAATTGCTAAAGAAATTTGCTTGGAGAAAGAAATCTGCCAAAATATCATAATCAGGAAAGTAGGTCACAATGTGTAGGAAAGCAGGTTGTAACGTGGCCAGGACGAATTTCAGATTTTGAAATTTAAAGTTGGCTTCAATTTAAAATATGGAAAGGTGCTTCCTTCCAAAGGCGTGGCCACATTTTTAAGAGGGAAAAAGCTCCACCAAATTATTGATTCCAAGGCATTCTAAGAGAGAGAAAAGGGGGTAATTAAGAGTTCTTAATCTAGGGTTTGTGAAAATCCTCCATTGAAGGAGAGCAGCTAGAGCAAGGAAGACGACGAATCCTCGAGCTGATCGAGCGAGCGACTTCAGAAGGGGGATCCTGCAACATTTAATCATTAAATCCATCATGTATTGTAAGATCTCTCCAAACGCTTCGCGGTTTTCTTCCATCACTATGAACTAATTCCTCTAATCTTGTATTATGAGAGTACTAAGTTGTGTGTGATAACTATTCTCTAATTTTATCTTTGTAATTTTTTGGTTAATGTTCTTTATCGAGTTTATAATCTTTTATTATGGAACTTGTGGCCAAGGTTTCATCTTTTTACTATGCTTCATAAATCAAGAGAGGAGTTGCGTGTGTGCATCATAGATTTGATATAGTATTTGAAGAGAGAAAGAGATTTCCTCTTGGTATTAGCAACTTTGGTTTTCGTTCTTCATTTGGTTTCCAATTTCACCCAAGGGGAAATAGTTGGCTAGGGATTTCTGATATCGAGAGATACAAATCTCTATTTTAAAATCGTTGCAAAAAGTTTCACCACACGTTTTCATATGTTCACATTTATATGTTCATCACACAAGACTTAGGAAATCACGGTAGAAGATTATCTCTCATAACTGGTAACACAAATATTTTCTCTAGGACACGTAGTTAATTTTAGTTAATAGTTTTTCTTTACCGTTTTTAATATTTTAAAATCATCATCTCAATTCACTTGGATTTAAAGAACAGTCGTAAATAGTACTTGAAAGCACTAAATCTAGTACCATGATCTTTATTCACTCTTGATTACTTGAATCGGCATATGCACTTGCGTGTAATACGCACACCTGTTTCGAGCGTATCACCATGGAGAATGCTGAATCTGTTATGAATTGGATTTCTGAACTGCTTCACACAAGACTTCGGCCACTGTAGGAATCGGCGACAGCAAAGTCTCGGCTGCAGCACGGTTTCGGGAAATCTTGATCCTTGTCTGTCAGCTAGGGTTAGATGTAGTTCACGGCCCTAATCGAAGAAGAATGAATTCTTGGCCATGGGAGGAAGAAGATCCCGTAGACGTAGGAGCTGAAAGGTCGCGTCTCTGATTCAACGAGTCGGCCGAGGGTTTCGTCGAAATTGACTGTGTGGTTGCCCCTTATACTAGTTATATATATATATATATATATATATATATATATATATATATATATATATATATATATATATATATATATATATGTATAATTTTAAAATTGTCTAGAAGGCGTGTACCTGAATTCGTGGCTCTTCGGATCCAATATAGTATGTAACGCCCCAAATTTCTTAAGGCAGGAAATGGTTCTCTAGAGGTTATCGCCTGGCAGTAGCTAGTTACCGCACAAAGGTAGCTCCAGGGTTAGCATCGATAGCGTTGAGAGCATTGGGAGAATTGAGTCAACTCAACGGTGGACTTACCACATGGCGGAAAGTTATTACCGCGCAATGATAGCTGTGGAATTAAACTGGCAGAGCTCCCGGGAAGCTATCGCCTGGCGATATGGTTACTGCTGGCGATAGCTGGGTTAATTTAATTGATGAGGTTGTCGGGTTGGCTAACACACGACGTTAGTCTTATCATGGAGCGGTAGCAGAGCAATTATTACGTGTCCACGTGTCAACTCCCGATTCACGTTCTGAGCAGTGGCGTCCTTAAAAAGCTAAAAAATTGAGGTACCGTGTGGCGGTAACTTCTTACCACGTGGCGGTAGCACTCGTAAACTGAATTCTAGATAGAATTATGAACGTTCACTTGTTTTATTAAGGGATCCGACGGCTGGAGGTTGCCCCTACGAGTATATAGTCGAGAGTGTAGGTTTCCATCTCACTTTTCCATTGAATCTTCTCTTGTTAAGTGATGTAGAGAAGGGAGAGTGAAGAAGGAAGAAAAGGAAGGAGATCTCGCCACCATTGGAGTTTCGAAGCTCCGATTCACAAGCCGAGTCTAGATCTGTAGAGGCAAGGTCGTTGTGGTCGCGTTCATCCGTCTAGATCTTTGGCATGACACCAAAGAGAGAGCAAAGGGTAATGATTCTCTACTTAGACATGTGAATTCCTCTTCTTTTTTCATAGGAAACCCTCTCCTGCGAGTGCGCAGTGAGCGTGAGTTCTTCCTTCTAGTAGATGTGGTGTATCCCTATTGTTTCGCATTTAGAGTTCGGAATTGAAGTACAAACATAGGCATGGTATGAGAAGCACTTCCGGACAGGTTGGTCTGGATTGGTGATGTTTTTCATTATGCTTGTATTGCCGGAGAAGACTCTGTGTTATATGTTTTTCGGGATTTTACGCGGTAGATTGCAGCAGGAAACCTTGGGGACTAACTCCAAGTAGCACTCAGAAATCTGGGCAGAATCATATTTCTGTCAGGTACCGCACGGCGATAGTGTTACCATCGGTGGTAGCTCCGTGAGAGAGCTTTTATTGAGGCCTGTGTCGTGGAGACCTGGGGTCAGTGTTTGAGTCTTGTATCATGGAGACCTGGGGGCAGTGTTTGAGGCCTGTGTCGTGGAGACCTGGGGCAAGTGATGTGGGGCTGAGAGCTTTGAGAGCCCAGCTTGGTGGCTTGAGAGCCATCTGTATAGCATAACATGGTTATGTAATGTATGGAGAAATGAGAAGGGAGGGGCCCACCCACGTCATGGATTTTTTCACCCGGCGATGTGAGCAACAGGAAACGGTCGAACCTACCTAGTAGCTATGTCGAGCGTTCGTGAGTAGTGTTACTTGTTGTTGTCATAGTTACGGGTCTTAGGCCTTGTGTGGGCTGTAAAGGCTACCATAATGCTCATTTATGTTGTCGTCTTGTGAATGGTGGTGTGTTCCAAGCTTTTTTCCGGACACCAAGAATATGTCCTGAGAGTACGAAGTGTGTAAATGTTCGTGCCTATGCCTGTGGTGAAGTGTGCTTAAATTGCACTTTCATTGCTATGTTTAGTTTTGCTAATATATTGCAGGGAAGGAGCACCGATACCCCAAGTAGGGATGGAGACATTATAATTTGGTCAGCTTTTGCTGACCGTTGCATTCTTTTACCACCATTCAATGGATTGTTCTTATGCAAGAACAGGTGAGCCAAGTGGCAGGTAGCGGGTTGAAGCCCTTGATGCTGTGCTGGCCCTTGAAGGCCAAAGCAAAGTGTTTTATTTTACTATTTTCATGTGTGGCCATCCTGCGTGCCGAAGTATGTAAAACACTTAATATTTTAAGAAAACTATTGTAAGCCCTTAAGGTCAAGACTTTTTGTACATATTACTTTCATTCCTGTTGTAGACTATAGTGGACATTCATGTTTATTGATGGGTTCATTCAAATTATTTTAAAGGCTTCTGTTAGAATGCTCTGTATTAGGATTAAAGATTTTATAATAGTATGTTGGTACTAATATGCAACTCCACTGACTGTCCGTGGAATATGGCATAGGGCTCCGGCTGGACCTTCTGTTATGTTCCATGTGACGGATGGGTGTGTTACAATTTGGTATCAGACTACGGTGTCGGTATTTCTTATGTGAATTTGTGGGCGAATTATTTTAAGGGGTGGTGAGCACATGTATGTGCGTCATCGTTATAACATTAAAAGAACCTATGAATGTCCACTTAGGAATGAAAATACACATGTTTGAGGAACCTGCGTGTTGCTATGATTGCTTTTTTCAATTTTGTTTGGCCACTTAGTGGTGTGTTTTACAATAATAGGTGACCAGGAGTGGTTCAGGACAGTCAGAATGTTCGCACTCTGCAGAAAGCAGTTCACATACTGACTTTACTACAACCCCTCCTTCGACAAAGTTTATAAGACTTATGGCTGAGGTGGTGTTTGCGATGTTAAACGCCTAGCCAGGAGGGCAAGCACAACCTCCTGTCCTTATCATAGAGTAGGTGCCACTTCGTATGGCAGAGCCTAGAGTGGTGGAACGAGTGGTTGTAGAGCCTTTGGTGCCAAGAAGAGCGATAGAGAAGTAGCTCAAACTTATTGTGAGCTTCAATCCTCCAGTGTTTGCAGGGACTGGAACCCCAACCCAGGCCGAAGATTGGCTCTCTCTGGTTTAGAGAGTCTTGACGGAAACTAAAACGGAGGAATGGCCCAAGACCACCATAGCCACTTTCTTATTGGATGGAGAGGCGCGATTGTGGTGGGAAGAGTTGGAGCTGCATAACTTGGTTGGAAAGCAACTCACTGATGTCTCGATGGAGGAGTTCTCAAGGTTATTCTTGGCGAAATACCTCCCCTAGGCATAGAGGATCGACATGGAGAATCACTTCCAGCGACTGACGCAGGGAGAAAGTAGCTTGGATGAGTATCTCCATGAGTTCACAATATTGAGCCGTTATGCTGGCTTTACTTTTGCTGACGAGGATCATAAGACCAACTGTTTCTATGAGGGTCTGCGTGATGACCTAAGGATACTTCTCTCCGGGCCTATGACACATGGTTTTATAATTCTGTTCAGTACCGCCCGATCTATGGAGAAAGATTTGAAGAGAGTTCAAGAGAAGAAGGACTCAAGCTTGAAGAAGATGGGGTTCAAGGTGTCGAGCTTGTCAAATTCTGGGTTCCGTAAGTGGAACAAGAAGGCTAGGACTTCGAGTCCAGGCCCTCCTTCGGGTGTATCTGGAGCTACTACAGTGCGAGGCCCGGTTACATGTTATAATTGTGGCAAGCATGGATACATCGTCCGAGACTGTTGGAGTGGGTGCCCAAAGTCAGTGAAGAAGCCTGGAGCAACTTATGCGGAGAAAGGAGGTGGAGTGAACCTCCCGAGACTATTGGAGTGGGAGCCCAAAGTCAGTGAAGAAGCCTGGAGCAACATAAGCGGAGAAAGGCGGTGGAGTCAATCGCATCTAACTACGCTCCAGCCCAGCCTATAGTTTACAACCTTAGCCAACAGGAGGCCATAAAGCAGGCTGATGTGATGAGAGGTATGATTTAATTAATAGCACATTTAGCTTTATATACTTGTTGCCTTATGCGTGTTAGTATATGACTCGTGTGCTAGGCTTTGTTTTGATCTTTAATTTCCCGGCGAGAGCACTGTTCGATACGAGAGCTTTGCACTCCTTTTGTCCGAGGAATTTGTATCGTGCATCGGAGTGCCTTCTTCGATGGCAATGGATAAATTGGATGTGCTGATGCCTAACTGGAGTTCTATGCACGCAGATAAAGCATGCTGCATGAAGGTACAGATTGAGACTCAAGAGTTTGACTTGCAAGTATCACTACTACTGATAGTGGAGTTTGATATGATCTTTGGCATGGACTGGCACTCGGAGCAACATGCGTTCATTGATTGCAACTGCAAGGTGGTTAGACTGGGATTGGATACAGAGCGTGAGACGATATTCTCTAGTAAGAAGGGATCTATCAATACTTTGATATCTGCTCTCCAGGTGGTTAAGGCAGTTCGTAGTGGTGTAGAGCTATTTTTCACTTTAGTGGAGGCTTCAAAGTACAAGACAGGTCTGAATAGTATCCCAGTTGAATCAAAGTTTCCTGACATTTTTCCTGAAAATCTCCCGGGAGCCCCACCTTAGCGAGAGATCGACTTCACCATCAAGCTAGTGCTTGGTGCCAAGCCTGTGTCACGCTCCCCATACCGCTTAGCACCTAAAGAGATGGTAGAATTGAAGGTTCAGCTTCAAGAGCTGTTAGAACAAGTGTATGTGCGTCCAAGTTCGTCGCCTTGGAGCGCGCTAGCCCTTTTTGTTAAAACTAAGGACGGAAGTTTGCGACTGTGCATTGATTACCAAGAGTTGAATAAGCTAATAAAGAAGAATAGATATCTGATCTCGAGGATTGATGATCTGTTCGATTAGCTGGTCGGGTCGACTGTGTACTCAAAGCAAGATTTGAAATCCAGGTACCTTAACCTGAGAATAAGGGAAAGTGATATTCTTATGATGGCTTTCAACACACATTATGAGCATTATGAGTTCACTGTCATGCCATTTGGGCTGGAGAATGTTGCATCCGTGTTTATGGATTTGATGAACCAGACGTTCAGAGAGTACTTGGACCAGTTCATGATAGTCTTCATCAATGATATACTGGTGTACTCACAGTGTGAGGATGATCATTTCAAGCATCTTCGTATGGTATTGGAGGCCCTGAGGAGGAACCAACTGTATCCCAAGTTCTCTAAATGTGTATTTTGGCTGTCCTCGGTAGCATTCCTTGGTCATGTAGTTAGTGGAGAGGGAATTGCGGTAGATCCGGTGAAGATAGTTGTGATACGAGGGTGGCTTGTGTTGTCTTCTGTGGCGAAACTCCGGGGTTTTTTGGGTCTTGCCGGCTATTATAGGTGGTTCGTGGAGAACTTCTCGTAGATAGCATTGCCGCTCACTACTCTGACAAGGAAGGATCAGAAGTTTGTTTGGTCACCGGAGTGCACACAAGGTTTCAAAGAACTAAAGTGTCGTCTGACCACGACACTTATCTTATGTTCGCCATATAGTTTAGAGGGCTATGAGATTTACAGTTACGCCTCTAGGAGTGGATTAGTCTGTGTTCTGCTTTGTCACGGGAAGGTGATAGCCTATGGTTCGTGCCAGCTGAAGGTGCATGAGAAGAATTACCTGATCCATGATTTAGAATTGGCAGCCGTGGTATTCGCTCTCAAGTTTCGGAGGCATTATCTGTATGGGGTAAAGGTCGATATTTATTCAGATCACAAGAGCCTGACGTATTTGTTACTTCAAAAGGACCTGAACATGCGTCAGCGAAGGTGGATGGAGTTCCTTGGGGACTACACCTACAAGATTCATTATTTTCCCAGGAAGGGGAATGTTGTGGCAGTTGCTTTGAGCCGTAGGACTCCTGCACGGTCCAATTGGTTACAGATGCAGGACGAGTGGCTTATTTGGGACTTGGAAGCCTTAGATATCTCTTGTGTTTCCAAGCATCAGAATGTGGAGTTTGCAATGGGCGATTGGGTATACCTTAAGATAAATCTGTTTAAAGGCATATCAAGGATTCAACGCTTAAAAAAGCCTAGTCCGAGGTATGTTGGTCCTTTTAAGATCTTGGAGCGGGTTGGTGAAGACGTCTATCATTTGGATCTTTCGGTGGAGTTGAGCAGTTTGCATGATGTATTTCACATATCAGTGTTGCAGAAGGCAATTCAAGAGCCTACTCAAGTGGTTGTTGTGAATCAAGTGCCAGTAGATAATGGGTTGATGACGAAGGTCAAGCCCATTTGGATCGATGAAGTATAGGTCAAGAAGCTGCATAACAAATCTATTAAAATATTCAAGGTCCTTTTGGACAACTGTGGCCGAGAGGAGCTTTCATGGGAGCGTGAGCAAACCATGAAATCAGAGTTCCCCGAGTTATCCAAATGAGGTACACAGTTTAAAGTTGACTTAATTCCTTAGTTTCCTGCATGAATTAATTTCGGGATGAAATTATTTAAGTGGGGGAGATTTGCAACGCCCCAAATTTCTTATGGCAGAAAATGGTTCTCTGGAGGTTATCGCCCGGTGGTAGCTAGTTACCGTGCGGCGGTAGCTCCATGGTTAGCGTTGACAGCGTTGAGAGTATTGAGTCAACTCAATGCTGGACTTATCGCATGGCAGAAAGTTATTACCGCATGGAGGTAGCTGGGGAATTAAACTGGCAGAGCTTCCGGGAAGCCATCTCTCGGCAATATGGTTACTGATGGCGATAGCTGGGTCAATTTAATTGACGAGGTTCTCGGGTTGGCTACTGCACAGTATTAGCCTTACCGCGGGGTGGTAGTAGAGCAGTTATGACGCGACCATGTGTCAACGCCCGATTCGATTTCTGAGTAGTGGCGTCCATAAAAAGCTAAACGATTGAGGTAACACGTGGCGGTAGCGCTCGTAAACTGAATTCTAGATAGAATTATTATCAGTCGCAAGTTTTATTAAGGGATCCGATGGCTGGAGGTTGCCCCTGCGAGTATATAGCCAAAAGTTTAGGTTTCCATCTCACCTTTCCTTTGAATCTTCTCTTGCTAAGTGTTAGAGAGAAGGGAGAGTGAAGAAGGAATAAGAGGAAGGAGATCTCGCCACCATTGGAGTTTCGAAGCTCCGATTCACAAGCGGAGTCCGGATCTATGGAGTCATGGTCGTTACTGTTGGGTATTGTATCCACAATCACCTGGATTTGAGGAAGCCACCTGTCAAGCTAAGATGAATTCACAATATATTTGATGAAACCTCTTAATTTGTGCTTGCAGTTATTCCACGCTAAGTGCACACCAATGTCAGGGTGCAGTAGGTCAATATACACGGGTCTGCACGACGTAATCCCCCGTTGAGCAGATCAGTGTGTTGGCCTACGTGTACTCTCTCTATTGGAGTGCACTTACTTTCAAGTACAGGGCCGTGTATATGCAAGAGAAGACAAGGAGCAAGGATGGGTCAAGGAGCAGCTCTTGGGTGGAAAGATGAAAATTCGTCTAAGTATAATTCGACGAGAATCACTAGTGATTCTCGCCGAATCGTCGAGAATCATTAGTGATTCTCGCCGACTCTTTCCGGCTACCTCAAAACGGTGCCAAGTAAGATTCGGCGAGAATCACTAATGATTCTCGCCGAACCCGTCGCTGAGCAGATCATGAATACCAAGTGAAAATCGTTGAGAATCAACAAGTGAATCGTCGAGAATCACTAGTGATTCTCGACGAATCGTCGAGAATCATTAACTGATTCTCGTCGATTCGTCGAGAATCACCAATGATTCTCGACGAATTTTACTTGACGTTTTCTCTGGATGCTGCTGGACCAGATTCTGCCGCTGGTCCATTTTGAACTGGTTTTTGGGATTCTTCTTTTGGGTCCCACAACGGTCATATTGTAAGTGTCTACAGTGTATAAATACTCGGGTATTTTTGAACAGTGGATGCGGCGAAGAAAATAAGAAATACGCGAGCACCGACGAACCCTAGATCGCCGCTTCCGCTCCGCCGCCGCCGCCGCCGCCGCCGCTCGCGACAAGTGGTCGCCGCTGTTGATCGCGTTTCTTCCCGATCTCCGGCGACAGAAGCTTAGTCAAGCTTAGAGTCTCACGCGTCTATCCAGAGATCTCTTGTCTCTCGATTTGTAGTTCGGGAAAGTGTTCCCCATCCGAATCGATCGAGACGATTGATCCTAGTGTGACCGTTGGTAGACCTAGCTAGCTTCGCTACGAAGTTTGGATCTCTAAAGAAGTGCAGCCGCACATCGTCGTCGCCGCCGATCCCGTGAACCTTGCCGCCGCTGGTTCCGGGGAGATCCTCTCCAAGAGAGACCAAGGTCGTGGACTCTTTGTAGACTTCAAGATCACGTCGTCAACAAAGAGGGACACCGTAGTCTCCACACGTAGTTTGTATTTCTTGTACATTCCATTTTACTTTTGTTGTAAAGGAACGTTGGTTCCTAGTTGTAAGGGTTGGGTGCAACCCGGTTAGTGGGAGTGTTGACTCCTACGTGTGGAAGGGTTCCTTCCGATAGTGCAAGGATTGGATTTCAATCCTGTTGGAGAAGTGACCGAGTCGTCCCTTGTTGGGAGATAGGTCGAAGGGGGAAAGTCGATGTACCCAAGTCGGGGAACCACTATAAATTGCCTGTGTATTCTGTGTGCTGTGCTGTTTATTTTTATTGTGCAGGTACAATCTTAAATTCCGCAAAAACGCCGCACGTCACCTATTCCCCCCCATAGGTGAAGCTAGTTGACACTAGGTGGACTTTCAAGTGGTATCATAGTGAGGTTACTCATTAAAAAGGTCAACACCTTGAGTAGTATCCTGCCACCGGTGTCAGAAGCGTGGAGCTGGATTATGAGATATCGCCTCTAAGACTTCCCGCATGTACAAAGGAGTATTATCCCGTCTGGAGGATGAGGGTGTCATGTCACTTGGAGGCCATCGATCCTCGAGCATCTCTCATCCTGAAAGAGGGTCCTTTTGTTCCTATGAAGGCCTCCTGCTCTGGAAAGAATATCGAAGTGCCCAAATGCATTGCAGAGATGTCAGAGACAGAACTGTCACTATTTAACTTGGACGAGAGGATTCGTCAAATTATCTTGGATATCTGGTCTGGAGCTTCTCGCTCTAGATTGGAAAAATGCAGGACTGCTAAATCTATGTGGGTAATGATCTCAGAGTTGATGGGGGGTTCAGAGAAAGCTGAAATCTGCAGTCAACCAGAGGATGAAGCCTATGTGGGGGTCCTCACCTCTGAAGATGAAGGCATGGATCTCTCGGACAACATTAGAGCTCCAGTGTCCGTGTCAGAGACTGAAGAGGGCAGTGAGGAAAGCACCTCTGATGAGGATGAAACAATGGTCACTGGCTCTAATGACAATAACACAGAAGAGCAGGTAACTTCCTCATCCTGCCCCATATCTTTTGAACTTTCTGAAGACAGGAACTGCTCTCCTCCAGAAAATTCTGATTCCCTGAAGAGAGCCCTTCAGGAAAGCAACCTACTTGCTGAGGAGCAAGCTCAAGAGATTGCTCGACTGAAGATCTTGTTGGTTCTCCAATTGGCATCCAACAAGGTCAAGGACTCTAAGATCTCAGCTCTAGAGAGTAGTCTAGAGAATGAGAAAAGAATAGTATCAAACTTTTCCAAGGTTGATGCTATAAAGAGAAAGCAAGAAAACAGGTGGATCTCCCGGATTATCAATTCGTGGAGAAATGGGGAAACGGTATTCCGACCCCCCACTCCAAGCAGGAAGGCAACTCATCATGCCTTCAGGTATGACCACAGGAATAGTCATGGTCACTGCAAGGGTGATCTGTCCCCATGTGGAGACACCCGTAGTGCAAGGGCCGTCGTGGCCACCCATGAGAGAATACCTAAGGCTCATTCTGAGCCCTTTGTATTCACTGCCACTGCCCCAACTCGGTGCGAATCTGCGTGTCCCAGCTCACAGAAGACTTCTCACCACCTGAGGACACATGATAGGGAGGTTAGAAGTCATGGTGTAAGTTTTCATGAGGCCTCAGGAAGGGGGATGCCTGAAAGGAAGGCACCACCTCCCCGGCCACATGCCGCTTGCAACGTGCATTCCTTCCACCCTTCCACGTGTCACGGTGGAAGAGGAAACTTTGTGAGGAGATCATGCCCTATCCTGTTTAGACCTGGGAACGTGACTACCTCAGTCATTAGATCAGGTCAGAAACGGCGATACAACATTCACCCATGTTGGTGCTGTGGCAAAGTGGGACACTTTGCCATCGACTGTTGGCACAACCCCTCTGTGTCAAGGGCAGGGGCTTATCCACACTCACGGAACAGAGTTAGTCTTCCTAACAGGTTTTCTGGGGGAAGGCCGTCGAGTGCTTATGCTAACAGGAACCTAGGACCCAACATGATTTGGGTTCCTAAGGTAAGGTAATTCCTTTTTTCAGGGTAGTCTAGGTTCCCGTAAATACGAGGGGAACTAGACAGTAGGTGTTCCAAGACTGAATTGGAACATGCATCTGGAATAACAGAAGTGACATCTACATAAGCATTCTAACATCGAGCACCTGGTATGTTATAGTCAGAGAGACTAAATGTTAACTCTCATAATCTCAGGTACTTTTGATCAGTTCAAGGACTTGAGTCATATTGTATCCACATTTACATATATATCTATATATATGTACATTTATACTTATGCTTCTACATATATGTGTGCTCATCTAAGGATAGGTTAAATCGATACATACAAACCTTTTATACATCTATAAAGAGTTAACGAAGATAAGTCTTTGTGAATCTCGACAACTCACGATTGACATCAAGAAGTGTTTGGAAAAGCCCCGTTCAAAACCAAATAGATTGGCTATAAAGATATATATATATTTATAATTTTTAAATTGACTTGACATCAGAAGAATTCGAAAATGCTGCAATGCCTTTTAACTTGAAGATTCCTAGTAAAGAAATCTTTCGATTACAACTTAGACAAATTCCCACCTATTCTTAGCAAAGGGATCTCATTATAACTTGTTAAACCCTAATTATAACCTGTCGTTAACGCAAAGAAATCCCGCCGACCTTTCATTTCCACGGGAAACTTACCGCAGAATACTCGTCGAATGAGAAGAAATCCCGCCGACCCGTTATATATTTCGAATCCCGCCGAAGGAGCAAACTCTCCGAAACCCGCCGACTCTTCACATTCTGCAGAAATCCCGCAAAATCTCTTCCGCCGACTCTTCCCTTACCCGCCGACTCGCGGAAGCCCGCAGGAAAGCTAGCCGAATCTACTCCTCTGCCGGAATCTCGCCGACTCCTGCAGGAAAGCTCGCCGAACCGATCTCCATCGAAGGTATCCCGCCGATTCCCGTTGGAATCTCTCCTAATCGAAAAGTTTCCCGCAGGACGCTCACCGCTTCTCACCTTTCATCGTTTCTCATCGCTTCTCACCGCAAGTTTCCCGCAGGACGCTCACCTTGTTCTTGGACGCTCTTCCGGCTTCAATTCTTGCCTCCAGGAATTTTTCCGCGTACACTCATCGGGTGTCCCTCGTCTTCATCGCACTAACCCACCGTCTACACCTTTAGGTAACCCTCCCTCACCCTTACTTGGACTTGATCGCTAGTGTCACATCCTTTTTGATTTTTGATTAAGCGTAGAATAGGGCTTCTCTCCCTAGATCTGCAATGGCTCCAAGGACAACTGCTGGGTTGGTCACTGGTTGCGAGCTTGTTCGAACTGGGTTCTCTCACGCCTCTAACGAATTCAGAAACATCATTCTGATGCTGGAAGAGGCTGGGCTATCTTTCGTCCTGGAGCACCCGTGCAAAATCCTGGACAAAGAGGTGCTGGAGTTCTTCGCTACCGCAAGACTCCGGAATAGCGATTCTCTAATCAAATGCAAGGTGGCTGGGGCGAAGGTCAAGATGTCGGCCAGCAAGCTGACCCGCTTCCTGCAGCTTTCTAGCTCAGAGCATGAGGACTATCTGGAGGACGATGACAAAAGCAGGACTCTCCTATTCTGTGGTCTCCCACGAGGAACTCGGTCGATCAAGCGCAAGGATATGAATGAAGAAGGGAAGCTTCTGTCTGACATAATTGGAAAGGTGCTCATCTGCAAGCCAGGATCTCATGACCATATCTCTGCGAATATGTTCAAGATCCTGGTGGCAATTGTCTGCCATAAAAAGTTCAACTGGGGGGCATTGCTGTTCGAGAAGATAAAGGACACCTTGAGCTCTCCGAGTTTTGGCCGAATCATAAGTCTGTATCTAAATCAGCTAAATGGAGACAAGTTTGACATGAGCAAAGGTGTTCCTCTACAGTACCTGAAGAAGATGGACTCAAGTGTGTTTGACAGATGGGAGAGGCGAATTGGGCAGGCTGCCTTGGAAGAATAACCGGAAGTATCTCCAGCAGCATCCCCTAGTGATATTCCTGATACTTTGACTGTAGGAATCGAGGGGGAGCCTCTACCCCCTCTTACTGATGTAGTATCTGACATCTCCCAGCTGGCCAGAGATGCTGTGGCAGATCTACACGCAGAAAGTGAACCTGAGCTGGAACATGAGGAGGCCCCGAACCGAAACGATCAAGGAGACGAAGCTACTATACTAGAGACAGCTGACTAAGAGTTGGAAGGGGCTGCTGATGAAGATGAATTCATGGATTATGACGGAGAGGAAGACGAGAATGAGGGACATGACGCATTGGAGGCTCCGGATCTCTTTGAACCTCCATCTGACAAGCATGCACCAGTGGAGGGGGAGTCAGAAAAATCTACAGAGGCCGCCAGCATTCCCCCATTAGAGACTGTGATTGTATCCAGCTCTACAGATGCGTCTGCTGAAGAGCAAGGCCAAGAAGTGCCTCCGGCTCTACCATTACGAGATGAGCTTGCCACTCACACTGTACATATCATTCAGGGCATCGTGAATGAGCTTAAAGCTTCCTTTGATAAAGCTCAGAATCAAATGCTGCAAAGAATTAAGAAGTCTGAAAATCTCATGCTCAAGAATATGGTAGAGATCAATCATAAACTTGACGTGATGGATAAGAAATTTGAAGAGAAGTATACCGCAGCCGACGAAGCTGTCACACTTCTTATGGCCGGATTGAAAAAGAACACCGACACTCTTGCTGTAGTAAATCAGAACGCTCATGTTGTAGCCAACAACATTCAAAAGTTTGACGGTAATATGGTCACTCTCAACGCCAATCAGCAGGCCTTGGTCACTGAGTTCTCCCGGACCACCAAGCATATTGATGACTCCCTGCACTCCTATGCAAACTTCATCGCTGTCGAAGCCAAAAAGGGGGAGAAGGACTACATAGCTAAGATGGCTGAGCTCCGAGAAGTCATGATCAATAACTTCGAACAGTCAAACAAGTACGTCTATGACAGCAACTGGTGGATGCTCCACCAGGCGTTAGGCGTCGCCGTGCCTGAAAATCCTGCGGATACTCATGCTCCTGAGACATCTATGGCCGCTGAGGGAGTAAGTGCTGCTGAGGGAATAAGTGCAAGTGCTGCAGATGTTCCCATAAGTGAAGCTGATGCTAGGGCTCTCTCCAAAGCTAAACTGAGGAGCATGTTTGACCAAGAGGCCCTAGCAAAAGAAAGGGGCAAGAGAAAAGCTCAGGAAGGGACCTCCAAGGAGACACTAGCTGAAAAGAGAATCAGAATGAGTGAGGAGGAAGTACGCAATGAAAAGTGGAGTCCAGTCTCAAAGAACATCATCTTGGACACCTTCTGGCTACAAGAAAATGGAGAACTCAATCGAAACGAAGTATACAGCCAGTATGAGTGGGAAAGGTACAAGACGTATGAAGCAAAACGAAACATCTTCTTCAGAAACAACACAGATGCAGATAAAGTTCCTCCTCCCAGATACTATCCAAAGCCTAAAGAGTACATGGAGAGACAAAGGAAGAAGTTTTTGGCGCAAAAACGCAAGGATGACTTAGCTAAGGAAAGATAGTCAACAACTTGTAGCTTGTCTTTCTCTCCTAAGAACATTTAATGCTTATTGTTATGATATGAACAATTCTGAGATTTTATATATATATATATACATTTGTATTTGAATTTGTGAATAACTCAAGTCCTGATCTGGTTGCTTATATTCTCTTGTGCTGCATGTTTAACTTCTGAATGCTGTTTTTTTTATTATGTGATTGGTGTTATTCATCTTAGCTAGTAGGGTTTTGGCTTCGTCAAATAGGGGGAGATTGTTGGGTATTGTATCCACAATCACCTGGATTTGAGGAAGCCACCTGTCAAGCTAAGATGAATTCACAATGTATTTGATGAAACCTCTTAAGTTGTGCTTGCAGTTATTCCACGCTAAGTGCACACCAATGTCAGGGTGCAGTAGGTCAATATACACGGGTCTGCACGACGTAATCCCTCGTTGAGCAGATCAGTGTGTTGGCCTACGTGTACTCTCTCTATTGGAGTGCACTTACTTTCAAGTACAGGGCCGTGTATATGCAAGAGAAGACAAGGAGCAAGGATGGGTCAAGGGGCAGCTCTTGGGTGGAAAGACGAAAATTCGTCTAAGTATAATTCGACGAGAATCACCAAGTGATTCTCGCCGATTCGGCGAGAATCACTAGTGATTCTCGGCGAATCGTCGAGAATCATTAGTGATTCTCGCCGACTCTTTCCGGCTACCTCAAAATGGTGCCAAGTAAGATTCAGCGAGAATCATTAGTGATTCTCGCCGAACCCGTCGCTGAGCAGATCATGAATACCAAGTGAAAATCGTTGAAAATCAACAAGTGAATCGTCGAGAATCACTAGTGATTCTCGACGAATCGTCGAGAGTCATTAACTGATTCTCGCCGATTCGTCGAGAATCACCAATGATTCTCGACGAATTTTACTTGGCGTTTTCTCTGGATGCTGCTGGACCGGATTCTGCCGCTGGACCATTTTGAACCGGTTTTCGGGATTCTTCTTGTGGGTCCCACAACGGTCATATTATAAGTGTCTACAGTGTATAAATACTCGGGTATTTTTGAACAGTGGATGCGGCAAAGAAAATAAGAAATACGCGAGCACCGACGAACCCTAGATCGCCGCTTCCGCTCCGCCGCCGCCGCCGCCGCTCGCGACAAGTGGTCACCGCTGTTGATCGCGTTTCTTCCCGATCTCCGGCGATAGAAGCTTAGTCAAGCTTAGAGTCTCACGCGTCTATCCAGAGATCTCTTGTCTCTCGATTTGTAGATCGGGAAAGTGTTCCCCATCCGAATCGATCGAGACGATTGATCCCAGTGTGACCGTTGGTAGACCTAGCTAGCTTCGCTACGAAGTTTGGATATCTAAAGAAGTGCAGCCGCACATCGTCGTCGCCGCCGATCCCGTGAACCTTGCCGCCGCCAGTTCCGGGGAGATCCTCTCCAAGAGAGACCAAGGTCGTGGACTCTTTGTAGACTTCAATATCACGTCGTCAACAAAGAGGGACACCGTAGTCTCCACACGTAGTTTGTATTTCTTGTATATTCCATTTTACTTTTGTTGTAAAGGAACGTTGGTTTCTAGTTGTAAGGGTTGAGTGCAACCCGGTTAGTGGGAGTGTTGACTCCTACGTGTGGAAGGGTTCCTTCCGATAGTGCAAGGATTGGATTTCAATCCTGTTGGAGAAGTGACCGAGTCGTCACTTGTTGGGAGATAGGTCGATGGGGGAAAGTGGATGTACCCAAGTCGGGGAATCACTATAAATTGCCTGTGTATTCTGTGTGCTGTGCTGGTTATTTTTATTGTGCAGGTACAATCTTAAATTCCGCAAAAACGCCGCACGTCACCTATTCCCCCCCCATAGGTGAAGCTAGTTGATACTAGGTGGACTTTCAGTTACGGTCGCGTTCATCCTTCTAGATCTTTGGCATGGCACCGAAAAGAGCCCAAAGGGTAACAATTCTCTACTTAGACATGTGAAGTCATCTTACTTTTGCATAGGAAACCCTCTCCCGCGAGTGTGCGGTGAGCGTGAGTGTAACGTCTCGTTTCATGTTAGGCCCCTCGCACGTGCTTGAGTCAAGAGAATTGACTCAGGCTCGGGGTGCACTGGCAACAGGTGCCACGTGCATTGACTGGAAGGCTGGGATCAAGTAGTGTCCAACGAATTTTGGGGGAAGAGAATTCAGATAAAATGACCAAGGGAAATTTGTTAGATATCGTCAGGGATATCTGACGAATCAGTCGAGTATGATTATCATTCGTCGAGTATTGTTGGGTCATACTCGACGCACTCGACGCCTGGCTAGGGTAGCTGCCAAGTAGAATTCATCAGATATCGCCAATGATGTCCGACGAATTCGTCGAATATGGTTGAGAACGATTCGGCGAGATGAAGAATGGAAATTCGGCCAAGTGATATTTGTCGACTATTGTCGAGGATATCCGACGAATTTGTCAAGTATGCCTACTGGTTCGTCGAGTATCGCTAGGTGATACTTGACACACTCGACACTGGGCTGGATGGAGATATCAGCCAAGTAAAATTCGTCCGATATCGTCAATGATATCCGACAAATTTGTCGAATATAGTTGAGAGGAATTCAGCGAGATTAAAATGTGGGAATTTGACTAAGATAAATTCGTCAAATATCACCAAGGATATTCGACGAATTCGTCGTGAATCATTTAACCAATTCATCGATATTATATGACGGGACTCGCCATTTCATCGAATATAAGGAATGACACCCGACGAATTTACCTTAGGAAATTCACGACACATACTGAATTCATTGTCTTGTGTAGACGGACTGGATCGGACCTCGGGATTCGTGTGGATGGATTTCTTGGACCGGTCTTTTCAATAAGACTTAATTTAAGTAATAATGAGGGGCGGTCCAATGAAGCACTGACACATGACGGAGTGACTCAACCCTAATAACTTATTATAAAGAGGAATAATCGAACCCTAGCCGTCACGTTCTTTCACCTTGTCGAGCCATTACCGTGCAAAATCATCGGGAGGGAAACAGATCGCCGGAGTCAGATTTCTGGAGGAAGGCTTTCTCCGTTTTCTGTGAAGAACAACTCTAGCGGAGAAGAACCATGCCACCAAGGAGAGTGACGAGATCCATGGCCGGAACCGCCAAAAATGAGGTGTGCTTCCTACCCTCTCCCTTAGTGCTAGATCTATAGTTATTTTCTTGGAGAGATGTTGACTCAAAGGAGTTTGACTTGCGAGATGAAGATTTCCTAGGAAGGGACCTTGCTAGGTCATTGCCCTAGAGATTAGTTGTCTTCAACCTCTCCCCTCTTCTGTGTGAAGATGTTGGACTCTGTTTCGTGAAGAAGAATGGTCACATGAGGGTGAATAAGGGAGGAGTAAAATATGTATTCAGTTTGGAATAAATATCTAAAGGAAGAAGATGAATCGATGTCGTTCATCTTGCTTTATGATGCATGCAGAAATCTATTTTCTGTGCGCATCAAACTTAAACGACGTTTTCGGGTATGATACGGCCAGATCTGGGCTTTTGACTAAACACAAAAGTCATAGCCCTTTGAAAGACCTTTCCAACGAAAGGTTAAACGTTTTCATATAAGTTCTATATCCTCAGGAAAGTCCAATCTAACTTGCTAGGCTAATATGGTATACGTGCAGAAATCTGTTTTTTGTATGCAGCAAACATTGAGGCTAATTTCAAGTACCTTACGTTCTGATATGGGTGTTGGACCAAATACAAAAGTTGTAGTTCTTGGAAATACCTTTCAAACGGATGGTTACACATTTTCATACGAGTCAATGGACTCAGAAATGTCCAGTCAAAGTTGTTATTCAGCCAAGTCTTAATTACAAGTTGCTCTCGGCTTAGTGTAGAATTGGGTTGAACTTGGTAGAGAAGCCATAGGAAATTAATGTTGAGGATTGCATATAGCTTGCTGAACTTAAAACTATTTATGTCTGTGTTAAATAAAAGGTTGATGAGATTTAGTTGATAGACCCTTAAGTAAACAAATGGTTGGTAGAATTCAATTGTAACAACGATTTGAAAGAGGTTGGCAAACAAATGGTTTGGGTGAGTTTGAGAACAAAACAATTAATATATTCGATTGTACAAATGATATTCCTATCGAAGCATAATTATGGTGAATGCTTTACTCTAAAAAGGAATTTGATGAGCTTAATGCATGGCTATGTGGTTTGATGATTATCGAGTTGTGTTTAGTAGTTCATTGCTTAGAGTTGTGTCTCCACTAGGGTAGCAGTGTGAGATTGATATGTTGTGTAAGGTGGCTTACCACTCATGTAATTAATACACCCTGGTGTGATATGGAAATGCGGAAGGGTTTGAAGTGCGTGTGTGTTGCACACTGAAATGGTGTGTTGATAAGGGACTCAGTGTAGAGCCCTTATATGTGAAATGCTTGCGGTGTGAGTTGACACGTGGTATCATAATCCTGGGTTAAGGATAGAGTGGTAGGTCTACGAGTTCGCCAGTCATCACACTGATGTGAGTTAACAGTTAGACTTTAGACGGTTTGGCTATGTCCTCGGTGCTCATTCCTGAGGCCCTTTCCATGCCAAGTGGATGAATTGGCTGTGTCCTTGGTGTTCATTCCCGAGGCCCTTTCCGTGCCACACTTGTAGGCCAGTTTGTGTTGTGTTTGTTGGAACCCTACCTGTGTTAGGGTTGATTTGGGCTAGGTTCACTATTAGGATTTCTTAGATTGACCCATAATGTATAATCTAAGGTCATAGGTATTTGTTGAATCTTAGGGTAGGTCAATAAGGGAGTATGATTGGACCAATCCCTCAGAAGACTGAAGATTTCAGAACAAGATAGATTTTTCTATGTTGAAGAAGTTGTTCGATGATATCTGAATGGAGCTCGATAATCATCAATCTCAGATTGACGAACTCAGAGTGCCTACTCTGAGTTGAGCTCGACGATCTTAGAGCTCAGGTCGACAATCTTCCTCTTCTCTCAAGTTCTCAGCTCGACAAACTTCTATCCTAGGTCGACGAACTTGGAGCCCAACTTGGACAGTTTATTCTTTCTAGATCAATTCTCTAATCTCAACACTACGAAGACAGTTTCTCAGCTCGACGAACTTGGAGTTCTGGTCGACGAAATCTATTCTAAGCTTGACGAATTCTGTCAGTTCCTTATTTCACTTCTCTGCAGTTAATTTCTGGTTTCACCAAGGCATATATAATATAATATTATTGATATTGCTCTGAGTAATTAATTGCAAATATTCTTATTAATATAGCCGTTCATTGGCATCATTAATTACTAGATTTCACAGAGTTAATATTCGGCTTATTAACTGGGACAGTTAAGGAATTAATTTATTGCCCTTCTAGCCGTTTGTGCAAGTTCCAAGATTTCAGCAATTAATCATGGAGAAGAATTCAAATTCAGAATAAAATTTCTGCAGGAATATAAAAGGACTATTTTTCAAAAGAACATTTAGAAGGAGATAAGAAGAATAAGGAAGAGAATAGACACAAGAAAGTTTTTTACAGGGAGACAGACAAGAAAGAAATTCAGTCTGCATACTCACAGTCTTCATCATCTGCAACTCTTCAGAGCTTTCAAGAGACAACAAAATACAATTTGTCTGAAAGCTTCTGGAGATCATCATTGAAGGCCTACACCCTACAAAGTTTCCAACCATTCCTGAACAATCATCATCTCAGGGGGAGCTTTGACATCATCAAGCAATCCACTAGTCTTCTCAGTTGCTTTTGAGAAAGAGAAGACAATATCACATAAATTTTCTTTTCACCCCACTGTACACAGGGTTTTAACTCCCTTCAGAAGTTAACCACCTGGTTCTTAAGTCTCCTTATCAAAAGACTTAGCTTGATTTTTGGTCATCTGATCAAAAGCCTAAAGGGTTGTGAGATCTCCCTGCAAATAGATCTTGTTGTGACAGGGCACCTGAGCAAAAACCTGTTGGTGGAAGGGCACCTGATCAAAAACCTGTAGTGGATTCCTACCAGGGTGGTAGAAGAGTGGATGTACCTAAGTTTAGGGGAACCACTATAAATTTCTTGTGTCGTTTGGTTTGCTTTCTGTTTTCTTATTGTCGTGTGCTGTGTGCTGTGATAGTTAGTTTTTCTTTCATGCACTCTATTTAGATATATTTATCACTATTTTAATTCCGCTATAAAAACCAATTTATTTTTTAAAATACTCTATTCACCCCCCATCTAGAGTTAAATAGATCTATCCCCTCAGGTTGTAAAGCTCTTACCATCCTTCAATTAGTATCAGAGGGTTAAGGTTGCTTTAGTTTCACAGACTTGCGTCTGAACTAAGATCCTTGATAGATCTTTTCTCTCTAGCTTCTTGTTTACAACATGGCACAGAATAAGGAATATTCTAGTACCAGACCTCCTTTGTGCAACTTGAATAAATTTGCACTCTGGTAGGCAATAATCAATCTTTATATGAACTCTATTGATGAGGACATTTTCAATTCTATTTTGACAGGTCCCCCTCAACCTACAACTGCTACTTCAATAAGTACTTCAGTAGTTCCACCACCTGAGTGGACTGATGCTCAAAAGAAATCCAAGATGGCTGATGCCAAAGCAATGAATATTCTGGCACAGACAATGTCAGATGACATCTTTCAGAAGGTGACTGAGTGCACCTATGCAAAGGCTATTTGGGACTCACTGAACCAAATAGTTGCTGTTTCATCTAATGAAAGGAAAGACAGGAGATCCCTCCTCATATCACAATATGAGAATTTCAAGAAGGAGGAATCAGAGAGTGTTGTTGATATGTACAATAGACTTAGTGTCATCATAAATGAATTGAGAACCCTGAACAAAGACATCTCATTAACTCAGATAAATTATAAAATTCTAATGTACTTCCCCAGCACTTGGGATTCCAAGATATGACCAATTAAGGAGGCCAGAAGTCTAAATAAGATTTCAACATAATCTCTCATTGGCAAGCTCAAGTCTTATGAGAAATTGATCAAGACAAGGGAGGCTGTAGAATAGAAGGCTTCCACATCTTCAAGGAAGGAGCACACCATTGCTTTTAAAGTAATAGAAGAATCAGAAGCTCGTCCAGCCAATGAAGAATTATTGAGCTTGTTGGCTAAAAGATTTTATAAAATGACCAAGAAAGACTTTAGAAGGTCATCCAAGAATGATGACAAGCCTAGATATGACAAGATTCTTACCAAGGGGATTGTGTGCTTTAGATGCAGAAAACCTGGGCACATTCTACCTGAATGCCCAGAGGCTCAGAAGAAAGATAGAAGAAAAGAAAAGGAGAATAGGAAGCATTCAAGCAAGCACTACAACAAGCACTCCTCCAGTAAACACAAAGGAAAGGAGAAAGGTTTCATTGCTGAAACCTGGAGTGACACAGAAGAATTATCCTCATCTTCCAGCTCTAGTGAAGATGAAGAGGAGGAAAAGGCAAGAGAAGTTTGCCTTATGGCTATCAATGCCTCCTGCAGCAAATCTGATGCTGAGGAATAAGTAGAAGAATCAAAAGAAGAATTAGAGTCTAAAGAAGAACAAGTAATCTCTTCATTTGATTTTAATTCAGAAGATTTCAAGATTGAATTTAAATCCTTATATAATGATTTAATTTAGTCAGAAAAGGAAATAAAAATTCTTAGAGATAGACAGCCTGAATTTGATAACTTATTTGCTAAAAATATCAAATTGAAAAATGATTTAGACATAGCTAATGAACAAATCATCTCACTAAAAACTGAATTATGTGAGGCAAGGCAACTTGAGGAATCTCTCAATGGGAGAAGCCTTAAGCTGATGGACATCACAAGCATAGTCAATGTCAGATTAAATGGCAAGCAAGGCTTAAGTGCTTCGTCAAACTTACCCCCCATATTAAAGAAAAATATACTTTCAACACCAATCAAATTTATATCTGAAAAAGGCAAAGAAAAAGTAGGAGAAACTACACAACCAAATATCTCTCAGAAATCTGCAAATAAAAAGAAAAAAAGTTAGAATCTAAGTAAAAACAATGTTCAACAGATTTCGTCATACTCAGATTGATGAAATATGTATAGTTCGTCGAACCCAGATCGACGATCTATGAATGCAAATTATAACTATAATCATTCCCCTTAATGTGATCGGCGAATTGTATATGGTTCGTCGAGCAGCGATCAACGAACTTGGGATACAGAAAATGACTATGTTCATTATCTGAGCAGAGTTCGATGAACTCAACCATATTCGTCGAACGCAGATCGACGAACGTATAATAATTCGTCGAACCCAGTTAGGTTTTATAAAAATTATAACCCTGTTAGAAACTTCAACAAATTCAGAGAATTTATTAATCCTTTTACTCAATGGGAAATACCAACTAACAGATATCATCCCTTAGGATATAAAAATGAACCAGATTTTTCTGTTATTTCTAATTTCTCTTATCAAAAGAAACAAGGACCCAAGGTAACCTGGGTCAAGAATACCTAATCCCTTTTTGTGTAGGTGAAAGACTGTCCATTCTTTAATCAACAATGGTATCTGGACAGTGGATTCTCAAAGCATATGACTGGTTGCAAGGACAATCTAACAAACTACAAGTCCAAGCTATGTCCAAAGGTGATCTTTGGTGACTCCAACTGTGGCCAAACTAAAGGCTATAGTGATGTTAAAGTTGGAGTAGTCACCTTCAGGAAAGTGGCATATGTGAGTGGCTTAAAGCATAACCTAATATCCAAAAGTCAATTATGTGATGAAGGTTATCAGGTATCTTTTAACTCATCTTCTTATATTATTTCTTATAAAGAAAACAAACTGTTTTAACTGGACTTACACAAGGCAACATATATGTAGTAAATTTTCAGTCAGCTAGTTCAGAACTTTGTTTATTTAATCAGGTTAACAATCAAAATGAACTTTGGCATAAAAGATTAGGACATGTAAATCTTAAAAATATTGCTAAGTTATCTACGGACAACCTTGTTAGAGATTGTCTTCTGGCCCCTACAAGAAGGAAGGCCTATGCAGGGCTTGTCAGTTAGGCAAGCAAACTAAAAATAGCTTTAAATCTGTAAATAAAAGTGACTCACGTAAAATATTGTACTTGCTACATATGGACCTTTGTTTGGTATATTGGAAAATGTGTTCCAGATTTGCTAAAGCCTCACCTGGCTCAATGATATTCATCAATGTGTATTTGATGCTGTTTTGAATTTCACGGTGCATGTTAAGAAATTGCAAGAAAATTTCTAAGTACAAGTGTCGACACTTGAGAAGCATTGCGTCGACACATGGGAAAGGCTGTGTCGACACCAGGAGTCAGTTTGTGTCGACACACAAAAAGTTCAGTCGACAACAACCGTGTTAACACACAGGACTTGTGTCGACACACAAAAAGTTCAGTCGACAACAACTGTGTCGACAGACAGGACTTATGTCGACACACAGACAGCTCAGCCGACATCAACTGTGTCGACACACAGGACTTGTGTCGACACACAAAAAGCTCAGTCGACATCAACTGTATCGACACACAGGACTTGTGTCAACACATAGAAAGCTCAGTCAACAACAACTGTGTCGATACACAGGACTTGCGTCGACACACACCAGAATATTTTGTTGAAGTCAACTATGTCAAGACAAGAAGTGATTGTGTTGACACACAGGACTTGTGTCGACACATTCTGCAGAAGCTATGTCAAGAAGATAGAGAAGTTCTATGTCGACATTTTGGAAGCCGTGTCGACATCACAAAGGATTGTGTTGACACATAGTCTATTTGTGTCGACATATTTAAAGGAATGTCTCGACACTTTGCTGACTGAGAAAAAGTATATTGAAGTAACTGGTGACTTGACAACTGTCATGACCAACAAGGTTGTTGCATCTGTTAGTGCTGTCATAAGGTTATTATAAACCGGATCAGCCGGTAACCTTGGATGAAACCTATATAAATATATGTTATATCATCAGATAAAGAGACCTTGAAGCAAAAAAGACAGAACCAATCTAAGAATAAGAAGAGAAGTCTTCATCCAGAAGTCATCAAGTCTCTAGCAGATCCTGAACAAGTCTGCAAGAAGAATTCAGATTTAATTCTGAAAAGAAGAAGGAAGCTGGATTGAGCATTAACTCCACTTCACAAGAAGATCAACCCTACTTTGTTCAAATTCAAGAAGCTTTGAAGAAGCTAAGATAGGTTGATTCTAAAGTTATCTGTTCTATCAAGAACTGATCAAGAAACCTTCATCCCTTTGTCTCTTTATCAGGTTGAAGGATTTATTCTTTTCTATTATCAATTTACTGTAGTATCTATCAGAGATCTGAGTTGTAAGCCTAAATTATAAAGGCTGAGGTAGGGTTGAGTGCCTGAGGTAGGGGATTAATATCTCTGAGTTGTTGGCCTATGGAAGAGGCTGAGGTAGGGCCTGTGTGCCTGAGTTGTAGTAGTATGGACTCACTCTGAGGTAGGATTCTTTGAGAGAATCTGAGCTGTAGTACTTGCTGAAATCTGAGTTGTAGGAACCATTCAGTGTTCTAAGTTGTAAGATCTGAGGATCTGAGAAGGAAGAAGGAAGTTAGTCCAAATCTAGTATACTGCTAGATAGGCGAAGGGGAGAAAGTGGATGTACCCATCACTTGGGAAACCGCTATAAAATTGTTGGTTTTCTGTGTGTGCTGTGATAGTGTGCATAATAGGTCTTATTGTCATAAATTTGTCTGCCTAAGCAATAAAAAAGAATTATACCTATTCACTCCCCTTCTAGGTGTTTAGGTCATCTTGAAACCAATTCTTTCAAGTGATATCAGAGCCAGGATACTCAAGAAATAGACGTAACACTCTGAGTAAATCTATAAGGCAGATAACATTTAGACAAAATGGGTTCAGGAGAAAATCACAAGGAACTTGGATCCATGAAATTACCAATCTGTAGGAAAGAAATATTTGGTATTTGGAAAGAGAGAGTCAGGTTGTTTATGGAAGCATATGACCCAAGAATCTATATTACTGTTAAAGAAGGGCCTTTCATTCCAATGAAAATCTCAGTTCTTGATGCAAATCTCAGAACTCCAAAAGATTATTCTGAAATGACAACGGATGAGATCATCTTAGTTACTATGGATAAGAGAGCACAAAATATAATAGTCAGTGCTATAGATGATTCAACCTTCCAAAACTTGATTCACTACAAGACCTCCAAAGAGATGTGATACACTTTGATTGTCTACATTGAGGGATTAGAAGAAGTGAGATAAGACAAAAAGTCTATGCTTAATCAGGAGTATGAATGTTTTAGACAAGGCAAAACTAACAGCATAACAGAGTGCTACAAGAAGTTTTTCAGAATAGTAAATGAATTGATGTCATATGGAAGAGTTTTTAGTACATATGAGCTCAATGATAAATTCCTTAGATCACTAACTAAAGACTGGTACACCAGGATATATGCCATCAGGGAAGTGGCCAGACTTGCAGAAATTTCTCCTCCTACCCTATTTGGAAAACTTCTATCATATGAAATGCAGCTGATGGCCAGGAAAGAGAAAGAGAAAAGCAATAAGACTGAATACAGAGAAATGTCAGTGGCCTTTAAGGCTGAAGCCCTAAGAAAGAATAGGGGGATGTCTCCATCTCCTCCTAGGAAAGCTGCTGAAGTTATCTCAGAAAGTTCTGACAATCACACGTCAGACAACCATAATTCTGATGAGGACTTTGGTGCTTTCATAAGGCAATTTCGAAGATTATTAAAGAAAAAACAGTGGAGATCCAAGCCATCCTCCTCACAGTCCAAGGATGATTATTATCAGAAGAGGAAATCTTCAAGAAAGGACAGGTATGGCCCTAAACCTAGTAAATTATCTTCTACTAATATTGTTTGCTATTATTGCAATAGGCCTGGACATGTAGTTGCTGACTGTCCTGACAAAAGAAAGGAATCAAATGACAAGAAGAAATTGCAACATAAGGGCAAGAAGGAGAAATCCTTAGTAGTAAAGAAGGAGAAAAGCTGGACATACTCTTCATTATCAGATTCTGAAGCTGAAGCTGAAGCAGAAGCATATATTGGATTATTTACAACTGAAGAGGATTCAGAAGAGACATAATTCTTGGAAATAATGGACTCTATCAATGGGATTGAAGATCCTCATTGTAAAGGACTGATGGTTCTGACTGATAAAGATCAGTTCCAGGATCAGCCTGGTCCCAGTAAGGTAAACAATATGCCATAAGGTTCTGATTATTACACTAGATCATAATCAGAAGCATCTGCATCAAGAGATGTAGATGAATCTGAATCTAAAGGGGATATTCATCAACTCATTGATGAATATGGTGATTTGTTGAAAGCACTTAAGAGAAGCAGAAACCTTATTAAAAGTCAGACTAAAGAAATTACATCTCTTAAGATGGCTGCATTAGATTCAGAAAAAATGTTGGATCTAAAGATGAATGAAGTTGCCAAATTGAAAAACATAACTGTTATTCATATGGGTACATTTATATTCAAGAATGATCAAATCAAAAGTCTAGAAGTCAAACTTCAGAGAGAGAAGGATCTGGTGACTAAATTCTCTAAGCCAAAATCAGTCTTACCCTTAATTGATGACTTTATTCCTCAAAAGGGTAAGACAGGATTAGGATTTAAGGGAAATGCAAGGGCTGCCAATTCCAAAAGAAAAGGCAAAGCCCCAGTTCAGCCACTAGCCTTCAAAACCCCCATTTCCTTCAGAAAAGTGTGGTAGCCAACTAATAGATATGATCATGAATCATCAATGGTTGATGGTCTAGCCCCAGCTCTCAAGAATAGAACCACTCAACCTACAGTTTTAAAGACTACTGACAGTAATGCTGTTAAAACTATATTGAAAAGAAGATATAATATATATGAGTGCTGGTGTTGTGGCAAGGTGGGCCATTATGCCATTGACTGTTGGTACAACATAACTATCAGGAAGAATATCAGCTTACCTGTCAAAAAGACTGCTGGTAAGTTTGACAGGTTTCAGTCTAACCTGAACCTAGGACCCAATAATTATTGGGGTTCTAAGGTTAAGTAATTTTATTTGATGCAGGTGAGTCCAAGTGACCATACCCCTATATGGTACTTGGACAGTGGATGTTCCAGGCACATGACTGGAACAAGAAGAATGCTGAAGGACTACACTCCTATAGAGAATGGACCCAAAGTGATCTTTGGTGGATCTGAAAAAGGGGTCATCAAAGGGTTTGGTAACATTTCTAATAGTTCCATCACTATCACTCAAGTGGCTTATGTGAAGGGTCTGAAACATAACCTAATAAGCATAAGCCAACTAGTGATCTTGGTTATGACGCTTCATTTATTAAGAATGGGTGTCAGATTAAAAGGATAAGTGATCAGAAGGTCATCTTGTCTGGTTATAGAAAAGGAAATGTTTATTGCTTAACTTTTGTGCGTGAGAATAATGATTCTCCTGTTTGTCTTGTTGCTGATGAGAAAGCCTCTCATTGTGTCAAATGGCACAAGAGGCTAGCTCATCCTAACTACAAGACTATTGGACAACTCTTTAGTAAAGAGTTAGTGAGGAATAATCCTCAAGTCAAGTGCATTAAGGGTGGTATATGTTCAGCTTGTCAAAAAGGCAAGCAGACCAAATCCTCCTTTCATAGTCTTGATACCAAAGACTCAGTGAGGTGTTTGTACCTCTTGCATATGGATCTATTTGGTCCTATGCCAGTTCATAGTCTAGGTAGGAAAGTCTATACCTTCGTAGTTGTGGATGACTAGTCTAGATTTACATCGGTTTTCTTCCTGAGGCAGAAATCCGAAACCACAACTATCTTCCACAATATTGTTAAACAAATGCAGAATGAACTTAACAATTCAGTGGTCAAAATCAGAAGTGACCGTGGAATTGAATTTCAGTCTGAAAGTATGACAAAGTTATGTGAAGAACTAGGGATTCATCAAGAATTCTCCTCACCTAGAACTCCTCAGCAAAATGATATTGCTGAAAGAAAGAATAGGTCACTTATTGAGGCTGGAAGAACACTACTGAGTGACACTTCTATTCCAGAATATTTCTGGGCTGAGGTAATAAATACTGCATGTCATGTTCTCAATAGAGCTTCCATCACCAAAAGCCACAAAAAGACAACCTATGAGATTATGAAAGACAGAAAACCAAATATATCCTATTTTAGGATCTTTGGTAGCAAGTGCTATGTACTTAACAATGACAAGAATTACCTAACTAAGTTTGCTGCCAAATCCCAAGATGGGATATTTGTTGGGTACAACAACTGTAGTAGAGCATACAGGGTCTACAACTTGACTACACAAGTTGTAGAAGAATCTGTTCATGTAGTATTTGATGAATCTAAGCTAATTAACTATGAGCTGTCTAGCAATTCTTGGAGCTCTACAGGTTTAAAAGAAAAGATGGACATGCTAACTGTTAGTGAAGATAAACTACAAGGCAAAATGAGGAAAATGTTGGTTACTGTCCAGGGGGAGTACAAGACTCACAAGTTGCTGATGAAGATATTGAAGTACATCATGATGGGGAGAATGGAGAAGTTCAAACTGTAAAAGGATTGCCTCCAGTAATAAGACATCTAAAGGATCATCCAGCACACCAAATCATTGGTGATCCAAGACATGGTGTTCAAACCAGAAGTAAGAACATGAACACAGTTCTTTGTTCAAGCTTCCTGTCTCAGTTGGAACCCAAAAGATTTGAAGAAGCCAAAAAGGATTCAAACTGGATTGATGCAATGTAGGAGGAGCTGAATCAATTCAGGAGATGTAAAGTATGGGAGCTGGTCCCAAAACCAAAGAATCACAATGTGATTAAGACTAAGTGGATCTACAGGAATAAACTAGATGAAAATGACATCATAGTCAAGAACAAAGCAAGATTAGTTGCCAAGGGCTATAGGCAGGAAGAAGGAATAGACTTTGATCAGACATTTGCTCCAGTGGAAAGATTGGAAGCAATAAGGCTATTCCTTGCCTATGCAGCTTACCAGGGGTTCAAGGTATTTCAAATGGATGTCAAGTCAGCATTCTTAAATGGTGACTTAAAAGAGAAAGTCTATGTGGAACAACCCTTAGGTTTTGTAGATTCACTTTATCCTAATTATGTTTATAGGCTTAAGAAAGCCCTATATGGACTGAAACAAGCTCCTAGGGCTTGGTATGAAACTTTGTCTACCTTCCTTATTAAGAACAAATTCTCAAGGGGGAAAATAGATAAGACTTTATTCCTTAGGAAATCTAAAGGCAAGACTATCCTAGTTCAGATATTTGTTGATGACATTATCTTTGGATCAACAGAAAAAAACCTTTGTAGAAATTTTGCCAAACTTATGCAAGGGAAGTTTGAGATGAGCAGTATGGGTGAGCTTAAATTCTTCTTGGGACTCCAAGTTAGACAGACTGATGATGGCTTGTCCATATCTCAGTCTAAGTTCACTAAGGAGTTGATTAAGAAGTATGGCATGGAGTCAGCCTCCACAATAAGAACTCCAATGGGGTCAAGTATGCCTATAGGAAAAGATGATGCAGGGAAACATGTAGATGAGTCTTTGTATAGAGGGATAATTGGCTCCCTTTTATACTTAACTGCTAGTAGACCAGACATTATGTATGTTACATGTTTTTGTGCTAGGTATCATGCCAGCCCTAAAGAGTCTCATTATACTATAGTCAAAAGAATTTTGAGATATCTTAAGGGAACACCAAATCTTGGCCTTTAGTACCCTAGGAATAGAGATTTTCTACTGATTGGGTATTCAGATGCAGACTTTGCATGAAGCAAAGAAGACAGGAAAAGTACTACTGGTACATGTCAATTGTTAGGTGGAATATTGGTGTCCTGGAGCAGTAAAAAGCAGACTAGTATGGCAATATCCACTTCTGAGTCAGAATATGTTGCTGCAGGCAGCTGCTGTGCTCAACTATTATGGATTCAATATCAAATTGAAGACTATGGTCTCAAGGTAAGTAGAACTCCATTATTTTGTGATTCTACAAGTGTTATTTCTATTGCTAAAAATCTTGTTTCACATAGCAGAACTAAGCATATATAAATCAGATTTCACTTCATTAGAGATCATGTAGAAAAAGAAGATATATGTTTAGAATTTGTCAATACCAATTATAAAATTGCTGACATGTTCACCAAACCCCTGGATGGAACTAAATTCAATAATTTCAAAATTGAATTAGGTATGCTGAACATAGAATAGAATGACAAATTTGACTAAGTAATTCTGTTTCGACACATGAAGAAGTCTGTGTCGACACTAGTAGTTGGTGTCAACACTTCAAGAAAGTTGTGTCGACACATCCAAAAAGTTATGTCGACACTTAGAATTTGGTGTCGACACAGAGAATTTCTGACACTTATTTTGGTGTCGACATATGAAGTAAATTGTGTCGACACATCAAGAAAGTTGTGTCGACACTCAGTTTGGTGTCGACACATAGTAGTAAATACCTCTGTCGAGACCTTAGTAGTCTGTGTCGAGACTGTCTCAACAGTGTCGACACATTAAGTGTATTTCATCGCGCCTTTTGACCTTCTGTGTCTAGAAACATATAAATAGGTCTAAAACAAACACTGTCGACACGCTTAACAATTTCTCGAGACAAAATCATTGTGTCGACAAATTCTTCCCTCTTCCTAATCAAAAATTTATCTCATTCCCAATGGCGCCCAAACAAGATGACAACATTAATGAGGGAGATGAACTTGTTCATAATGCCTTTGACAGTGCGAAACCCGAAATCAAAGCTGTGATTACCCTAATCACAGTCAATGGATTAGAATACCTAGTGTCCGGACCGACAAAGATTTAGATGAAGGAGATCCTTGAATTTTATGTTGCGACATCTCTAGATTCAACAGGACTAAAGAATAGGTCCTCCATTCAAGGCACAAAGGTCAAACTCACCTTGAAGAGTTTAAGAAAGACTCTACACCTGCCTAGAGTTCAAGAAGAAGATGAGGTTGCATCTTACAAGACCAGGGAAGCTCTCCAATGGTGTGCACTGGATCCCACCACCAAGATTGGATCTTCTATGAATAGAAAGGGGATGAACTCCCAAGGAAAATTTCTTTCTGAAATAGTTGGAAAAGTGATTCTATGCAAACTAGGAGGTCATGATAGGATATATGCCTACATGTTCAGCCTCATGACCAGAGTCATCTTCAAGATCAACACTAACTGGTCTGCAGTAATTTTCGAGAAGATAAAAGAAAGCTTCAAGAAACCAAACCTAGGGAGAATACTAAGTTTATATCTGGTCGAGACTATACCTGAAGTGATGCACCAGACAGCAGGATCTAAGATCAACCACATGAGAAGGATAGATTTATGAATACTCTCTAGATGGGAAAGGGTGCTAACAAAGGATATTCCTACTCCACAAAAACAACTACCACCAAAAAAGAAGAAACAAACGCCCAAGAAACTTGAATCCTCTAGTGATTCAGAAGAACAAGTGACCTTCAGTTCAAATGAAGAACAACCAGAATCTGCAAGGAAATCACCTGCTCCTAAGAATGTATATGATAGTCAGGTGCAGGGGGAGCATATTCTAGAAAGCACCATCCAACTCGATCAAGTCTAAGAAGTTCCTTATCTAGGGGGAGCCAATGAGCTTTCTCCAGCTTCAGCTCAACAAGAGGCATTACCTCCCGAAGTTGCTCATGAGAAAGTGCAAGCTGCATTAGAGAGTGAAACAGCCACTCAAACTATCCTTGAGGTAATACATAATATTAATCAAACTACACTAGATACTGAGCCAGATACACTAATTATGCAACTGACTGATGTTGTACAGACTACCCAAGACAATGTCCCTGCACAGGATATAATAATGAAAAACACATCTGCATTTGATGATGCCCCACTATCTGTACAAGATACAGATGTTCCACCTGTACAAAATTAACAAGAATTCACTCTTGAAGAGTTATTTCCTGATATTCAAGACGCAAGGACTGAGGGGGAGTTTCCTCGGACTGAGAAGGAGCTGCCCTCTAGTCCTAAAGAGCCAGTTGCTATAGACAGTTCCTCAGCTTCTGGATATGATGAGGCCTCCAAAGCCAAGAAAAGGAAACTTATGGTTGTCAAGAAGAAGAGCTTAGCTACAAGAGGGCTTTGCAAACAATCACTCAACAACCAGCCCCAGCAGTTGACTACAATTCACTGTTGGTGGCTCTGTAGGTTAAACTGGATGAACAGAGAGCAACCATGGAGAAATATATGGATGAAAGTCACAAAGACCTCCAGTTCACCTTGGCACAAGACATTAAGTCAATCAGATTTGAAGTAAATCAGAATAAGGAGATGACAGATTGCTTCCATAAAGGAGGTAATGATGTAGTTTATCTAGCCAAGCAACAACAAGAGGCAAGGACACAGATTGATGATATAATGGTAAAGCAAGGATATGTCCTAGAAAATCAAATTAGAATGAATGACAATCTTACTGAATCTCATAATGTGATTGTCACAGAACTTCAGAATACAGCAACTTCTTTAACTACAAACATTGTTAAAGACAAGACTGAGTTTGATACACTTCTCAAAGTAAACTTGACAGATGTCAGCATTGCTATTCAAGAATCTCAGAAGTTAATTTCTGATCAGTTGCTGAAGTTCAGAGCGTTCTACAAGGAAGGAACAACTTATCTAGCTAATCAGATAAGGTTCCAAAAGGATGATGTCAGGGATCATGTTGAGAGAGAAGTCATAAAGGGGGGAGAGGTTGTTAGTCACTACAGGCTCTGATCATGCCAAATGGATAACTAATTCTATCAGAGCCACTCTTGGATATCCACCCTTGTGTGATGATGATAATACAACAGAGTCAGGCATTCAAGCTGCAGGAAATGAAGGGGGTCAGCTAGAGGTTGCTCAAATCTTATACCCCCTTCTAACTTTGAGGGAATTCAACAACTGGTTCAACAGATGTATATCCCTCCAGAGGATGCTAAAATGTTATAATTGATAAAGTGGAAATGTCTGTGGCTGCATTAAAGAGAGAGCAAGAAGCTCAACTTTCCAAGAAAAGATTTAGAGAGCAGGCTGAATCCAAGCCAGATTTTGAAAGATGGAGTCCCACTTCAAGGAACATAATACTCACTGTCTGGCAAGTTGTGAAAGATAAAATGCATGATAGAGGCAAGTGGTATTGTGAACTAGAGTGGAACAAGTATCAATAGAGGCACGATGCCATATATAAGTTTAGAAGAGATCAAAAAGCTGGGAAGGTACCTGCTACTGCTATGAAACCAAGTAAATACTTCCCTAAGCCTTACCATTATTTTGAAAGGCAGAAGACCAAGGCTGAAGAGCTTAAGAAGAAAGATCTTAAGGGAAAGAAGCCAGCTGAAGACACCAGAACTAGTGTACAAGCAAGGGTTCTATCTGACAAAGGAATAGTGATCAAGGATCCTTATCAGCCTTATGATAGTTTTACTAGATTTTAACAATGTGTAAATCTATGTAATCTTTTGATTGTTAAACATTTTTGTAATTCAACAAAACTTTGATTCTTGTTCAATACATGTTATCATATTTTGTGTTGACATAACATATTGTTTCTGGCTATGAATTACCCTGTCTGAGAAATATTTTTACATCATTATTTATGTTTTATTATAAGTGATGTATATCATTGACTAAGGGTTATGACTTCTCCAAATAGGGGGAGATTGTTGGGTACATTGGAAAATGTGTACCAGATTTGGAGAAGCCTCACCCGACTCAATGATATTCATCAATGTGTATTTGATGGTGTTTTGAGTTTCATTGTGCATGTTAAGAAATTACAAGAAAATTTTCTAAGTACAAGTGTCGACACTTGAGAAGCATTGCGTCGACACATGGGAAAGGCTGTGTCGACACCAGGAGTTAGTTTGTCTCGACACACAAAAAGTTCAGTCGACAACAACTGTGTCGACATACAGGACTTGTGTCGACACACAGAAAGTTCAGTCGACAATAACTGTGTCGACACATAGGACTTGTGTCGACACACAGAAAGCTCAGTCAACATCAACTGTGTTGACACACAGGACTTGTATCGACACACAGAAAGCTCAGTCGACATCAACTGTGTCGACACACAGGACTTGTGTCGACACACAGAAAGCTCAATCAACAACAACTGTGTCGACACACAGGACTTGTGTCGACACACACTAGAATATTTTGTTGAAGTTAACTATGTCAAGACAAGAAGTGATTGTGTCGACACACAGAACTTATGTCGACACATTCTGCAGAAGCTATGTCAAGAAGTTAGAGAAGTGCTATGTCGACATTTTGCAAGCTGTATCAACATCACCAAGGATTGTGTCGACACATAGTCTATTTGTGTCGGCACATTTAAAGGATTGTCTCGACACTTTGCTAACTGAGACAAAGTTTATTGAAGTAACTGGTTACTTGACATCTGTCATGACCAACAAGGCTGTTGCATCTGTTAGTGCTGTCAAAAGGTTGTTATGAACCGGATCAGCCGGTAACCTTGGATGAAGCCTATATAATGACATGTTATATCATCAGACAAAGAGACATTGAAGCAAAAAAGACAACCAATCTAAGAAGAAGAATTGAAGTCTTCATCCAGAAGTCATCAAGTCTCTAGCAGATCCTGAACAAGTCTGCAAGAAGAATTCAGATTTAATTCTAAAAAGAAGAAGGAAGCTGGATTGAGGATTAACTCCACTTCACAAGAAGATCAACCCTACTTTGTTCAAATTCAAGAATCTTTGAAGAAGCTAAGACAGGTTGATTCTAAAGTTATTTGTTCTATCAAGAACTGATCATGAAACCTTCATCCCTTTCTCTCTCTATCAGGGTGAAGGATTTGTTCCTTTTTATTATAAATTTACTGTAGGATCTATCATAGATCTGAGTTGTAAGCCTAAATTATTAAGGCTGAGGTAGGGCTGAGTGCCTAAGGTAGGGGATTAATATCTCTGAGTTGTAGGCCTATGGAAGAGGCTGAGGTAGGGCTTGTGTGCCTGAGTTGTAGGAGTGTGGACTCACTCTGAGGTAGGATTCTTTGAGAGAATCTAAGCTGTAGGACTTGTTGAAGTCTGAGTTGTAGGAACCATTCAGGGTTCTGAGTTATAAGATCTGAGGATCTGAGAAGGAAGAAGGAAGTTAGGCTGAATCTAGTATACTGCTAGATAGGTGAAGGGGGAAAGTGGATGTACCCATCACTTGGGGAGCCACTATAAAACTGTGTGTATTCTGTGTGTGCTGTGTTTATTTTTATCTGTGCTGTCACAGTGTGCATAATAGGTCTTATTGTCATAAATTTTTCTGCCTAAGCAATAAAAAGAATTATACCTATTCACCCCCCCTCTAGGTGTTTAGGTCATCTTGAAACCAATTCTTTCAACCTTTTTGGCACTATTGCTGTACAAAGTCTAGGAGGGAAATCTTATACTTTAGTGATTGTAGATAACTTCTCAAGATTCACTTGGGTATTCTTTCTGAGATCTAAGTCAGATAACTTCAAGGTTCTTACAGATTTTCTCAAGGACATACAGATTGAGTAATCTACTCCAGTTACATTGATCAGAAGTGATCATGGTACTGAGTTTGAGTCTCTTCTTATGCAAGAGTTTTGTGACAAGGAAGGTATCAGGCACTGCTTCTCAGCTCCTAGAACTCCTCAACAAAATGAGGTAGTTGAAAGGAAAAATAGAACCCTAATTGAATCTGCAGGCACATTACTTGCAGAAGCTTACATGCCCCTATCATTTTGGGCAGAGGCTGTGAGCACAATAAACTATGTACTGAATAGAAGTCTGATACACAAGCTTAAGAATAAGACTCTTTATGAGCTATTTAAAGGGAAGAAATCTAAAATCACCTATTTTAAAGTATTTGGATGCTTATGTTATATTCACAACAATGACAAGAAATACACTAGAAAGTTTGAAGCAAAAGCTGTAGAGAGAATTTTTCTAGGATATTCCCAAGTTAGTAAAGCTTATAGGGTATTTAATAAATCCACCTTAAAATTGAAGAAATTTTTCATGTTACTTTTGATGAGACTAACATATTTTATAAGGAGAAAGAAGTTTCTACCAATAATATTTTGCAGGTACCTTACTTGTGTGAGAGATTGGATGATCTAAAGCTCACCCAAGAGATTCCATCACATCCTTCTCCACAATTTGATGAAGAAAGTGAATAAGAAAGTTTGGAAGTGGCTGAACTTCCTCCAACAACTAACATATTTCCACAAGAGGAATTAATTCCACAAGCTGTTGCTCAACCAACTCCTCCCACTGATCTTGTCACACTTAAAGATCACCCCATATCTAAAGTGATTGGAGACATTTCAGTTTATGTGCAAATAAGGCATCAACTCAACAATGATGTGATGCATGCTTGTTTTATTTCTCAACTTGAGCCCCACTCCATCAAAGATGTAGAGCAAGATCCCCACTGGATCATTGCAATGCAAGAGGAGCTCAATTAGTTTGAGAAGTGCAGAGTTTGGGATTTGGTTCCTAGACCCAAAGACTATCCAGTCATTGGAACTAAATGGGTCTTGAGAAACAAACTGGATGCTGAAGGAACTATTATCAGTAATAAAGCAAGGCTATTAGCTCAAGGCTATTCACAGGAGGAAGGAATAGACTATCTTTATACCTTTGCTCCAGTGGCAAGGCTTGAGGCTATAAGGTTTTTCTTAGCCTTTGCAGCATATAAATGATTCAAAGTCTACCAGATGGATGTAAAAAGTGCTTTCCTCAATGGTGAACTCAAAGAGGAAGTATACGTCGATCAATCACTAGGTTTTATCTCTCCAACTCATCCTTCTTATGTCTTTAAATTGCATAAAGCTCTCTATGGTTTAAAGTAAGCTCCAAGAGCTTGGTATGAGACCTTAGCTAGCTTTCTTATAGAGCATAAGTTTTCTAGGGGCATAGTAGATAGGACTCTTTTTATTAGACATCATAAAAATAAAATCTTGTTAGTTCAAATATATGTGGATGATATTATTTTTGGCTCTATTGATCCCAAACTATGCAAAAGATTTTCTGATCTAATGCATTCAAAGTTTGAGATGAGTAGCATAGGTGAACTTTCATACACTCTTGGTCTCTAAGTGAAGCAATCACCTCATGATATCTTCATCTCCCAATCCAAGTATGCCAAGGAGCTTATTAAAAGGTTTGGGATGTGTGATGCCTCAGCAATTAAAACACCTACGGCTGCTAATACTGTGATTGATTCTGATGAACTTGGCAAGCTTGTTGATCAGAAAACATATAGGCTATTTTTGGGTTTCTATTATATCTCACTGCAAGTAGGCCTGACATAATGTTTGCCACATATATTTGTTCTAGGTTCCAGGTGAACCCTAAAGAATCTCACTATATTTTATAAAAAATAATTTTGAGATATATAAAGGGTTGTACAAATCTAGGACTCCTATATCCATCAGACTTAGAATTTGATTTAACTGGATTTTCTGATGCTGACTATGCCGGATGTAGGGTGGACAGAAAGAGCATATAAGGAACTTGCCAGTTTCTTGGTGATAGGCTTGTGTCCTTGTTTTGTAAGAAGCAAACCTCTCTGTCCACATCCACTGCTGAAGCTGAATACATAGCTACATGTAGCTGCTATTCACAGATTTTGTGGATACAAAATCAATTACTGAATTATGGTATCAACATAAATAATTCAACTATATTTTGTGACAGTACCAGTGCAATATCTATTACACAAAATCTAGTACATCATAGTAGTACCAAACATATGGAAATTAGACATCATTTCATTAAAGATTGTGTAGACAAAATGAACGTTAATCTTGTCTTTATCTCTACTGATTTACAAAGAGCAGACATCTTCACCAAGCAATCAGATAAGAGGAAACATTTGTTTTTCTTAAATCAGCTAGGTATGATAAATAGGGCAGATTCAAATTAATTTTTGTCTTTGGTCGACGATTTGGCATAGTTCGTCGAACGGAGATCGACGATCTGTAAACTCTTCGTGAAGAGGTCGTCGAACATAGATTGACAAACACTTCTTAGTGAAATAGATTTTGTCGAGCGGAGATCGATGATTTTGCTTCAGAAAAAGTTTCGCCGACCTGAGAATGACGAAAATTTTCCCCTCTTCTGCCTGAGATCGACAATATCATTTCTTCATGAAATTATTCATCGAACTGAGATCAAAGATTGCTTATTTCTCGCAGGATACCCGATGCTTCATATTCTGAAAACCTTATATCTAGGTTTTCATCGTGCTCCATCCCGCGCTTTCTGTTGTTTTGCTCTTGCTCTCTCTTTTGCTTTTGCAAGAAAAATATGGCGATTCCGTCTCTCTCTCTCTCTCAAGCATGAAGTTCGACATAGGATTCGACATTGATTTTGACTCCTTCTCCCATATAGATCAAATCTTCAAACATATTCTCAAACTGTGTGAAGAGCAGAATCTGAAGAAGTTTATGGCAACAAGGATCAAGATGTCAGGAAATGAAATCTGAGAATGGGTATTTACTTCAACATCTCTAGATGCGCATACTATGACTGACACCATAAGTGGAAATCAGGTCACTCTAACACCTGAAGTTTTATCTAAAATTTTTGATTTGGCTTCTGGCGAAGATGATTTGAAATTAGATAATGATGAATATGAGAATATGTTGAGTGTAATGGGTCATTATGAAGGAAACCCAAATAAGCTTCTGAAAAAGAACTTATCTGTCCATTATAAGTTTATGGAAGATATAGTAGGAAAGGTTGTTGGAACACTCTATTACTAATTTGGGTCAGGATCACTATGTCTCTAGGAAACCAATCTTTGACCTCCTGTATAGCTCTAAAGGTCAATTAGAATTGAGTCTAAGGGTTAGATGTCTAAGTTTGGAAGCTGCCCTCAAGACCAAGACTTTTTCAATTTGAGACTAAGTCATATCGTCGAGCTCAGCATGACGATTCGTCGAACTCCGATCGACGATCGTCTAGCTCAACTTCGACAGATCATCGAACTCCATTCGACAATCGCTAAGCTCAACTTCATCATATCATCGAACTCCATTCGACGATCGGTGAGCTCAGTTCGATGATCTTGACTCAGCTTTGGATCTCTATCTCTGAGCTCAGTTCGACGATCTTTGAGCTCAGATCGACGATATTTTGTTGCAGTATAAATCCATATCGCTGAGCTCAGTTCGACGATAGTAGAGCTCAGTTCGACGTTTTCAGATACTTCAAGGATGTTTCAAGATTCAAATTCAGATCAGTTAAGGAGTTATTCTGCATTTAATTCAGAAGATTTTCTAGCCGTTTTCATTTATTTTTGGATCAAGTTTCAAGGGATTTTCAAGGAATATTTCTATGGACTTTCCTCCAGAAGACTTTTTGCAATTAAGGATGCAATTAATGCAGACCAACGACTATTCTTGACAGAGGATGTTTTTCTATTCAGTACCAGAGAATAAAAGAGAAGAATTTTTGAATCACAAAAACACACACAGACAAGAAGAACAAACACACAAAAAATATTCTCTGTCTCAATGAATTCTCAAGAACACACATCCAAGGAGATCAAATTTTCTGAAATCCTCAGATCTCTCTTATCAAAAGTGTTCAAGGCCAACATCTTTCAGGACTCCAGACACCTAACATTTCAGCTGTTGCTGAAATCATCTCTTGCTGGAGCTCAACTTTTGAATGCCTATCACCCTACAGCAAAGCTTCTTTTCCTGAAGATCTCAAGAACTCAGTGGGAGCTTTGACACCATCAAATCCACTTAGTCTTCTCAGCTATTTGAGAAAGAGAAGACTTCCATAACTCTCTCACCCCCATCTATGTAAAGGGTTTCTCAAACTCCCTTCAAAAGTTTGAACTTGTTTTTTGAGCACCTTGTCAAAAGCTTATTGGTGGCAAGACACCTGATCAAAAAATCTGCTTTGTTTTTTGAGCACCTTATCAAAAGCTCATTGGTGCCTAGGATACCTGATCAACTCATCCTACAGTGGATTCCTACCTAGGGTGGTAGAAGAGTGGATGTACCCAAGTTTAGGGGAACCACTATATTTCCTTGTGTCTTCTGGTTTGCTTGTCTTTATTTTTGTTTCTGGCTGTGATTGTTCTGTGATTAGCTTATGATTAGTTTAGTTCTGTGATTAGATTTATTCATTGCTTCCCTGCTTACTCACATTGCAACAATTATTGTAAAAAGTTTTCAAGCACCATATACTCTATTCACCCCCCTCTAGAGTATATCAGATCTAGCTGCACTTTGAATTGGTATCAGAGGGAGGTTGGTTAAACATACCACACCTTGGTGGTTGCACAGGCTAACACCTGAACCCAAAGATCCCTAGTTAGATCTGTTTTCTTTTGAGTTTAGTATTAGATTTTGTTTTCACAAATCATGGCCCAAAACAAAAATTATGCTAGCACCAGACCTCCAGTGTGCAATCTATCCAAGTTTGCACTTTGTAAAGCAAGGATCAGATTATACATGAATTCTATTGACGAGGATATTTTAAACTCTATTTTGACAGTGTGTCCAAGACTTCCAGAGAACTCAAATACAAATGTTGTTCCACCTCCATCAGGAACAGATGCTGACATCAAGAAATGGAAGGTAGCTGATGCCAAGGCTATGAACATCTTAGCCCAGACAATGTCTGATGACATATTTCAAAAGGTGGCTGAATGCATTTCAGCAATGGAAATTTGGGACAAACTCTCTGAAATAGTCTCAGGCTCAGCTGATGAGAGAAAGGATAGGAGATCCCACCTCATATCTCAATATGAGAATTTCAAGAAGGGAGAAACTGAGTCAGTGGGAGATATGTACAACAGGCTCAGTCAAATTGTCAGTGAACTCAGGACATTGGATAAAGAGATCTCACTAACTGAACTCAATGACAAAATTCTAATGTGCTTCCAAAGCACTTAGGATTCAAGAATCTGGCCAATTAAGGATGCTAGAAGTCTGAATGAGATCACCACTGAAGCTCTATTGGGTAAGCTCAAATCTTATGAGCTACTCATCAAGAATAGAGAAGAAGAACAGAAGGCTGCCTCACCAGCCACAAGAAAAGAGAAAACAATAGCCTTCAAGACAACTGAAGATCAGCCTGAAGACAAAGTCACATGCAATGATGAACTCCTCAGTATGTTGGCCAAAAGGTTTTATAAGATGGCCAGAAAGGACTTTAGAAGGAGATCATACAAGGAACATGATAAGCCAAGGTATGACAAGTCAGTTAATAATAGAGAAATTGTTTGCTTTGATTGTAGGAAACCAGAGCACATAGTTCCTGACTGTCCAGAGAACAAAAACAAGGACAGAAGGGACAAGAAAGAAAGAAGAAAGGAGAAAGACTCCAAGAGGAATGGCAATGGCAAACCCTTATCAAGCAAAAACAAACACACAAGAAAGGGGTTTGTTGCTGAATCCTGGAGTGAGACTGAAGAGAATTCAGAAGCCTCATCCAGCTCCAGTGATGATGAAGATGATGCAGAAGAGAAAGAGTTCTGCATGATGGCAATCAATGCCTCACAACACAATTCAGAAGAAGAAGAGTCAGAGTCAGACTTAGAGACTCAGCTTGAAGAAGATCAGGTAATTAGTTCATTTGATTTTAATTCAGAGGACTTTAAATCTGAATTTAAAGCATTATGTTTAGACCTGCTAAAATCTGAGAAAGAAATTATCTCTCTCAGAAATCATTTATCTGAACATAATACTTTAAAGTCAGAAAACCTTAAACTCTCTCAGGAGTTGGAGTGCTATAGGGAGCATATAGCTTCACTGAAAAGTGAGTTATCTAAGGCCAAGAAGCTTGAAGAATCCCTTAATGGGAGAAGCATCAAGCTGATGGACATCACAAGCACAGTGAACTCCAGATTTAATAGTACACTGGGCTTGGGTTCTTCATCCAGCCAACCCATAGTTCTAACAACTCCAATCAAATTCATTTCTGATAAAGGAATGGGAGTTGTAGAGGTAGCTAGAAAAAATTCTGATCTGCCCAAGAAAACCAAGTCCCAGCAGAAATCGTCGAACGGAGATCGACGATCGCCGAACGCAGATCGATGATCTCAGGCAAAATCGTCGAACTCAGGTCGACGATCTCAAGTTCCTGAACTCAGCCATAGTCGACCGTCGAATGGAGCTAGACGATCTGACCCAAGATCATCGAACGCAGCTCCACGATCGTCGAACAGAGGTCAGAGCTCTGGAACATCTTTCAAGGGCAAATCAAAATTCAATCCTAAGGGTCCTTCATCCCAAATCTTTAACCCTTATACTGAATGGATTATACCTCCAAGGAGATATCATCCTGAAGGATAAAAGAGTCAACCTAGGATGTCTTTTATTTCAAAATTTAAAGGTTATCAACCTAGGCCCAAGGTAAACTGGGTCAAAAACAAATGAATTATCTTATGTGCAGGTGAAGACCTATCCAACATCTAACCAGCAATGGTACCTGGATAGTGGGTGCTCTAAGCACATGACAGGGAACAAGGACAACCTCACATCCTTTAGAGCCAAGCTTGGACCCAAAGTTATCTTTGGTGATTCAAACTTTGGACAGACTAAAGGATATGGTGCAATGCAGATTGGATCAGTAACATTTAAGAACGTAGCTTATGTTGAAGGACTGAAGCACAACTTAATAAGCATCAGTCAGCTGTGTGATGAAGGCTACCAGGTGAACTTCAGCAAAGCCTTATACAAAATCAAGTCAGTGGACAACACAACTGTGTTGACAGGTAAAAGGAAAGGTAACATCTATCTAGTAGATTTTCTTTCAACAAATGTAGATATTTGTCTGTTCAATTCTGTTTGTAGACCAAATATTTTATGGCATAAGAGACTAGGACACCTAAACCTTAGAACTATTGCTAGGCTATCCAAGGACAACCTTATTGAGGACTACCTTCTGGCCCCTACAAGAAGGAAGGACTCTGCAGGGCTTGTCAATTAGGCAAGCAAACTAAAAATAACTTTAAGTCACTTAATAAGAGTGATTCACCTAGGATATTGTATCTGTTACACATGGATCTTTTTGGAGCCATCACAGTACAAAGCCCAGGAGGGAAATCTTACACTTTAGTAGTTGTAGATGACTTCTCTAGATTCACTTGGGTGTTCTTTCTAAGGAAGAAGTCTGATAACTTTAAGTGTCTGACAGAGTTTCTCAAATGTATACAGATTGAGTTCAATACTCACATTGCCCTGATCAGAAGTGATCATGGGACAGAGTTTGATTCTCTTCTTATGCAAGTGTTCTGTCAGAGTGAAGGGATCAGGCGTACTTTCTCAGCTCCTAAAACTCCTCAACAAAATGGGGTAGCTGAAAGGAAAAATAAAACCCTTATTGAATCTGCCACTACATTATTGTCAGATGCTCATCTTCCTCTATCCTTTTGGACAAAGGCAGTAAACACCTCCAACTATGTGCTGAATAGAAGTTTGATACATAAACTGAAGGGAAAGACTCCCTATGAATTACTCAAAGGGAAGAAACCTAAAGTTGATTATTTTAGATTTTTTGGTTGTATTTGCTACATACATAATAATGACAAGAAATATTTAGCAAAATTTCAAGCTAAAGCTGATGAAGGAGAGTTTCTGGGATACTCTATGATCAGCAAGGCTTATAGGATTTATAATAAATCATCTCTAAGAATTGAGGAATCTGTTCACATATTATCTGATGAATCTAACATGTCTTTCAAGGAGAAGATCCCTTCTACCATAGAACCTTTGCAGGAACATTCTCATGTTGAAGACTTGAACAAGTTACAGGTTACCCAAAGGGATGAAAGCAGTGAAGATGAAGAAAGTGCTCAACATATTGAAGAACAACTTGAAGAGCCAGTTGTTGTACCACAAAAGGAAACAACAATACAGGTTTGTGAACAATCAACACCCCCTGTTGATTTAGTAACATCAAGAGATCATCCAATTTCCCAAATAATTGGAGACATCTCAGCTGGTGTGCAAACCAGAAATCAGGTCAACCAAAACCTGTTGCACACCTTCTTTCTATCTCAAATTGAACCTAAGTCCATTCAAGATGCAGAGCAAGATCCATACTGGATCATTGCAATGTAAGAGGAGTTGCATCAATTTGAAAGAAACAAAGTGTGGGAACTAGTGCCAAGGCCTAAGGATCACTCTATTGTTGGAACAAAGTGGGTGTTCAGAAACAAACTGGATGATCAAGGAGTAATTATAAGGAACAAGGCAAGGCTAGTTGCCCAAGGATATTCTCAAGAAGAAGGAGTAGACTACGACGAGACTTTTGCACCAATTGCAAGATTGGAAGCCATCAGAATATTTTTAGCTTATGCAGCACATAAAGGCTTCAAGGTATATCAAATGGATGTCAAAAGTGCATTCCTAAATGGAGACATCAAAGAAGAAGTATATGTCAGACAACCTCCAGGTTTTATCTCTCCAACTTATCCTGATTATGTTTTTAGATTGAACAAAGCATTATATGGTCTCAAGCAAGCTCCTAGAGCATGGTATGAGACCCTAGCATGCTTTCTCTTGAAAAATGGATTTATAAGGGGCAGAGTAGACCAAACTCTTTTCATTAGAACCCATAAGTCCCATACCCTACTAGTGCAGATTTATGTAGATGATATTATTTTTGGTTCTACTGACTCAAAATTGTGCAGAAGGTTCTCCAACCTAATGCATTCTAAATTTGAAATGAGTAGCATGGGTGAGCTATCCTTCTTCCTAGGATTGCAAGTCAAACAACATGCTGAAGGCATCTTCATTTCTCAAACCAAGTATGCAAATGAATTGATTAAGAAATTTGGCATGTCTGAAGCATCTTGTATGAAAACACCTATGCCTACTAATGCTGTATTGGATGCTGATGAACATGGGAAACCTGTTGATCAGACGACATATAGAGCAATGATTGGCTCCTTACTGTACCTTACAGCTAGTAGAACAGATATAATATTTGCTACATGCATATGTGCTAGATTCCAAGTAAGCCCTAGAGAGTCACACCTAACACTAGTAAAGAGGATTCTCAGGTCTGTTAAAAGTTGTCCAAATCTAGGTCTCTGGTATCCAAAAGATTCAGCATTTGATTTAACTGGATTTTCTGATGCTGATTATGCTGGATGCAGAATTGACAAGAAAAGCACCAGTGGAACTTGTCAGTTCCTTGCTGACAGACTTGTCTCTTGGTTTTGTAAGAAACAAACTTCTGTGTCAACTTCAACTGCTGAAGCTGAATATATGGCTGCAGGCAGTTGTTCACAAATCTTGTGGATTCAAAACCAACTCCTAGACTATGGCTACAACTTAGAGAAGTCTAAAATCTTTTGTGACAACACCAATGCTATTTCTATAGCTCAAAATCCAGTCCTCCATAGTAGGACAAAACACATAGAGATTAGGCATCATTTCTAAAGGGATATTGGTGAAAAGAATAAAATTAAACTACAATATATCCCAACTGATTTACAAAGGGGAGATATTTTCACCAAGCCCTTGGATGAAAAGAAACACACCTTCTTCCTAAATCAGTTAGGAATGTTAGATAGAGGAAGTCTTAAATAATATCCAAGATTTTGAAAGCTTAAAAATTGACCAAGACTAGGCAAACATCTTGATTTTTCTTAGTGTCTAGAGTTTTTCTGATCTCTGAACTGCGCTCGACGATTTTCCCCCAGATCGTCGAATGGAGATCGATGATTTCTGAAATCGTCGACCTGAGTTCAGTGTTTCTCAGATAACATGAACTATCTCTTCAGTCAACGATCGTCGAACGGCGCTCGATGATTATGTTCTTTGAACGATCGTCGAATAGAGCTCGACGCTTTCCAATATAGTCGAACGAAGATCGACGATATTGCAGCCTCTTCAGATTCCTTTAGAAGCCTCGATCGTCGAACTGAGTTCAACGATCTTTCCATTTCTACGTCGAACCCTAATATAAAATTCATTTTTCGTCGTCGTTCTCCTTTGCGCTTTCGATTTCTCTGCAAAAACTTTCTTTCCCTCCAAACATTTCTGCACTTGGTCGTTTTGTTTGTTGAATCTTTGCAGGTAACTATGGCTGTGTCTGTTGCTGTTCTCGCCGCCATGAAATTTGATGCTGGCTTCGACATCGACATGGACTCCTTCAGCACAACAGACCAGGTTTTTCAGGATATCTTAGAGTTATTCAAAGAGCAAAAACTGGCTGCAATCATGACTACAAGGATTAAGCTTGCTGCTGATGAAATTAAGGAATGGGCCTACACTGCCCACACTCAGGACAACAACACCATTGTTGGATCCATCTCTGGCACACAGGTACCTTTGACCCCAGCACTTCTAACAGAAGTTTTTGAGATGAGAACTGGTGGAGATTCTACTGATTTGTCTGGAGAAGAATTTGCTGACTTGCTTGCCAGAATGGGTCACTCTGAGGCTAACCCTAGCAAGTTATTAAAAAAGAATCTTTCTGTGGAATACAGATTCCTGGCTGATATAGTTGGGAAAGTTCTACTAGCTAAGCACTCTGCTCATGATACAATTTCGAGGTATCGGCTCTGCCTAATGGGAGCCCTAGTAGACAGGAAGAACCTGAATTGGGGAGAGGTCTTCTTTGACCTCATTAAGAAGAAAATCAACAAAAGTTTTGTAAACTTTGGAAGAATTCTAGGGGTGTTTCTGCAGAACAGGTGCCGTACATTGCTGGTCTCCTCTAGAATCCACATTAATGCATCCAAGAGACTGTCTTGTGCCCTTTTTGGTAAATGGGACAGACAGATCATTAAGCCCAGCAGGCCCTCCTCCAGCACTCCTTCAGGCACCAGGACTCTCAGAGTCACTTCCCCACAGGTCTCTGCCCCTGCAGATGACCCGCCTGCTGATGTTTCTCCTCCTCCTCCTCCAATTCCATCTCTTCCCATTCCATCTACCATTCAAAGTCCATCCACCATCATCATCTCCAGCCCCTCTCCAACATCTACACCTTCTCCAATCCCTACTGTCACAGAAGACCAATTCCATCCCTTATTCTCCTACCCTCACCCAGATGCCACTTCATCACCCTCCATTCCCTCCTTCACCCTCATTGATGATTCCTTTATGGATGACTCACCATCCTCTCCTCCTGAGCTACCCTCATCCTCAACATCTTATCAAGATCTGCTGCAAGAGATCATTGACCAACCCACATTCACACCCTCCATCTCCATCCCACTGTCCTCCATCACCACCTTACCCACACCATAACCATCTCTTTCCCCATTCTCCAGCTCTCCACTACCATCACCAACAACTACTCCTCCATCCTCTACCTCTGCTCCAGTCACTACTGAGCAAGTAGATATTCTAGCCCTTGTTGACAGGATTTATGAACTGCTAGCCCCTAGGCTATCTCTTCTCTTGGAGACCTCCTTGGCTCCATTACTCTTGTTAGTGACAACCATCTCTGCCAGGCTTTCCTCTCTATTTCCTCAGGCAGCCCCTTCAGCTGTGTGCCTTGATCCAGCCATGTCTGAATCTAGGCATGGGGAGATGCCCTATGAAGTGAGTCTGCCTGCTGCTGCTGCTGTTGTTGTTGTTGCTGTTTCAGTGAGCCTGCCTACTACTGTTTCCTCAGTTCTTGCTGCTGCTGCTATGTCTCAAGATCCAGTTCCTCCTACTGCAGTCTTTGCAATAGACCTCAAGTCTTTGCTCTCAGATTTTGATTCTATATATTTCAGATGACTGCTAGAAACAATTGCTATCCAGCCCCCAGAGGATCTGTCCAAGGCCGTTATGCCTTTCTCTTGCTGTGACCCCAGCATCATCACTTCTTTTGTTGACTCAGTCCATGCTGCTGCTACTCCTGCTGCTGAAAATTCTGTTAATAATATTGCTGATACTGCTGATGACCCAATTCCTAAGGAGATCCTTAGGATAGAGGCACATGAATTTGAGCCTTCTGAACTTTCTGCTGATATTTCTACTGTTGATATTGCTGTTAGTGAAACTGTTGCTGCTGCTGTTGTTATTTCTCCAGAACCTGTAGTATCTGCTGTTGTTGTTACTGTTTCAATTTCAACTGCCACAACTTCTGTATCTGCTGTTGTCACTACTGCTTCTGCCTCAACTCCTACTACCAGTTCTGTACCTGCTTCAATCCAGCTCAAGCAAGATTTGATGAAGAAGATTGATGCCCTGTACGATGATCAGAGTTCTGAAAGTGATGAGTTCAGAACAGATTCTGATGATTCTTGTGCTACCATTGCCAGGAAGAGAAAGGCAAGGAGCAAAGCCATGAAGAGAGTACCTCCTGCCAAGGTCAAGGATAACAATGATATACCATACTATATTCTTCATGATTGCCCCATCACTGAGCACTGGATGCAGTACTCAAAGAATCAGCTCAAAGCAAGGAGAAAGAAAAGGAAATATGAAAAGGGATCTTCTCAATTCCAACAATCTCATCCTCTTCCACCACCTCCTCCTGATGCAGGTGCAGGTGGAAGTTCTGCTGCTCAACCCCCTGCTAGAAGTCAAACCCCCTATCAGCCACATGCTAGATCTTATCATAGGGGAAGCCAGTCCAGGGGTTCTCAATCCAGGAGAGGAGGATACAGAGGCAATCAAAGAGAAGTCCAAGTTTACTCTAAGGGATACTCAAGGCAACATCCATACTCCAGGGAAGGATAAATTTCATCTGACACCACCTCTGGTCCTTTTCCCTATAAGTTGAAGGAAACTGTTTCATCCAGGCCTCCTCAGGACAATCCTTCTAATAGATATGAGCCACCAGTACCTTTTAAAGACCCTGAGAACAATCCAGCTGCTTGGACTGCAAGGATGAAAGAACTTGCTGCACTAGATCAGATCAAGAAAGCTAAAGAGCAAGGAAGAGACTCCTCTAACATCTCTACAATGTCTGAACAAAGAAAGAAAGAGTTGGAAAAATATGGGTCAAGCAAATTTTTTGATTCTGACAGGTACATGGAACTGCATCCTGAAGCTGTAGTTCCCAGGCCCAAACAGCAAACCACTATAGGTGCAGCAGATGATACTAGATCAAAGAAGGAAGCCCTCAACCATAACAGAGAAATCAAACTGATTAAGAGCAAGGAAAAGAAATGAGTATGTAAGGTGACAATCTCTGTGACTTCTGATTATTATCTGAGATGATATATATCTCTGTGGTTCTGCAATGTCCAGCTTGTTGTTTTTCTGTATTGCTGCTTGTATGTTATTAAATTTTTTAAACTCTGCAAATAGTAATCCTAACCCAAATAGGGGGAGATTGTTGGAACACCCTATTACTAATTTGGGTCAGGATCACTATGTCTCTAGGAAACCAATCTTTGACCTCCTGTATAGCTCTAAAGGTCAATTAGAATTGAGTCTAAGGGTTAGATGTCTAAGTTTTTAAGCTCCCCTCAAGACCAAGACTTTTTCAGTTTGAGACTAAGTCATATCGTCGAGCTCAGCACGACGATTCGTCGAACTCCGATCGATGATCGTCTAGCTCAACTTCGACAGATCGTCGAACTCCATTCGACGATCACTGAGCTCAACTTCATCATATCGTCGAACTCCATTCGACGATCGGTGAGCTCAATTCGACGATCTTGACTCAGCTTTGGATCTCTATCTCTAAGCTCAGTTCGACGTTCTTTGAGCTCAGATTGACGATATTTTTTTGCAGTATAAATCCATATCGCTGAGCTCAGTTCGACGATAGCAGAGCTCAGTTCGACGTTTTCAGATAACTTCAAGGATGTTTCAAGATTCAAATTCAGATCAGTTAAGGAGTTATTCTGCATTTAATTCAGAAGATTTTCTAGCCGTTTTCATTTATTTCTGGATCAAGTTTCAAGGGATTTTCAAGGAATATTTCTATGGACATTCCTCCAGAAGACTTTTTGTAATTAAGGATGCAATTAATGCAGACCAACGACTATTCTTGACAGAGGATGTTTTTCTATTCAGTACCAGAGAATAAAAGAGAAGAATTTTTGAATCACAAAAACACACACAGACAAGAAGAACAAACACACAAAAAATATTCTCTGTCTCAAAGAATTCTCAAGAACACACATCCAAGGAGATCAAATTTTCTGAAATCCTCAGATCTCTCTTGTCAAAAGTGTTCAAGGCCAACATCTTTCAGGACTCCAGACACCTAACATTTCAGTTGTTGCTGAAATCATCTCTTACTGGAGCTCAACTTTTTAAGTCCTATCACCCTACAACAAAGCTTCTTTTCCTGAAGATCTCAAGGACTCAGGGGGAGCTTTGACACCATCAAATCCACTTATTCTTCTCAGCTGTTTGAAAAAGAGAAGGCTTCCATCACTCTCTCACCCCCATCTCTGTAAAGGGTTTCTCAAACTCCCTTCAAAAGTTTGAACTTGGTTTTTGAGCACCTTGTCAAAAGCTCATTGGTGGTAAGACACCTGATCAAAAAATCTGCTTTGGTTTTTGAGCACCTTATCAAAAGATCATTGGTGCCCATGACACCTGATCAACTCATCCTGCAGTGGATTCCTACCTAGGGTGGTAGAAGAGTGGATGTACCCAAGTTTAGGGGAACCACTATATTTCCTTGTGTCTTCTGGTTTGCTTGTCTTTATTTTTGTTTCTGGCTGTAATTGTTCTGTGATTAGCTTATGATTAGTTTAGTTCTATGATTATATTTATTCATTGCTTCCCTGCTTACTCACATTGCAACAATTGTTGTAAAAAGTTTTCAAGCACCATATACTCTATTCACCCCCCTCTAGAGTATATCAGATCTAGCTGCACTTTCAAATGTGTCACTGGGCAAGCATACTGCCCATGACTATATCACCAGGAACCAGTTTCTGGTGATGAGTGCTCTGGTTGAAAAGAAATCAGTTAACTGGGGACAGATTTTGTTTCAACTGATAAAGAAGAATAATACTAAGAAAGATGTATGTTTTGGGAGGATTCTTGGAATCTTCCTCCAGTAAAAGGCACAAGGACTATTGGTTTCCCAGCCAATCTTCATTAATGCCTCAAAGAGGATCACCTCTGCCCTAGTTGGCAGATGGGAGAGGACCATTCCCAAGCCCTCCAGGGCTTCCTCTTCCTCCAGGACTTCTGAGGACACAAGGGGAGTTATAGCCTCTCCTCCACCTCCAGAAGATATTCTTCCATCCACCAGAATTCCTTCTCCTCCTCAATAACAACAATAACCTCAACAACCACATTCTTCCACCATTCTTCATGAGGATATTCCCTCTCCACCTCCTCAATCTCCACCTCAAACTTATATATCTGACATACCATCTACCTCCTCATAACCTAATTTCAATCTACTATCTCCTCCACCATCTCCACATCACTCTCCAATTCAAGAGACCTCCTCTCCACCCCCAACCACATTTCCTACTTCTACCTCTGAAATTCCATCAATTGATATCCCTCCAGTCATCACCACTGACATTCCATCCATTCCCCCTTCCACATTTCCAGAATACACCCACACAGAATTTTCTCATGCTTTCTCTGTGTGTTCTAATTGTGGACATCACACTCCCTACTCCACTTCTGCTCCTGAACCCATCTACCTCAACTTCTCTGATATAGCAAAAGATCTTCTTGCTTTCATCTCACCAACTCTTGAGCAACTTATAGCTAATGTTATTGCTCCTCTCTCTGCTTACATCATCTATCTCTCTACCAGAATTGATGCTCTCTCTTATGTTGCTTCTTCTGGAGGACTGGATTCAGGACCCTCTGAACCCAGCCAAGGGGAGATGTTCTGTGAAGAAGCTCAAGTTCCCCCTCCTACAGTAGTAGCAGCAGCAGATTCTGAGTTGTTTGATGATTCAGCAAAGGATCCAACAGAAATAATAGATTTAATTGAGTCTGATACAGACATGGATGATGTAATAATAGAAATAAACACTGTTGGTGATTTCTTTTTAAATCCCACAGTCAATTTAAATTATTTACTACATTCTTTTGATTCAGTGTACAGAAATATTCTACCAAGTTTTGATGTACAGTATTCTAGAGCTATTGTAGTATATACTGCTCCTATAAGTCTTGAAGTTGTAGAACAACTAAAGGCAATTTTGTTGTTAAAGATGTTGCTGAACCAGTTTCTGTGCTCAAAGTATTCTCTCCACCAACCTTTGGCTGGTGTGAGTCCCCTATGCCAGATCTGGATGAGATGTTGTTTGCTGACATGGAAGAAGAAGCCGAAAATATTCAGATTGCTACAGATATCTCTGCAGAGCCTACAAGCATAGCATAACCATAGATTCCTAGAATCTCAGCTGATTTGCTAAAGCAGCTAGATGATCTTTATGACAATCCTGAACTTTCTTCTCAAGATGATGATGTTGATAATGAGTCTGATGACTCTAATGATAAAAGTTTAAAGAAGAGAAAGGCTCCTGCCAAATCTGCTCCTCCAAAAGCTGTTCCTGTTACAAATCCTTCTACTAGTATCCCATACTACATCCTGCACAACATAACACTCACTCCAGATACTCCAAACTGGATAAGGTATTCTAAGAATGAGCAAAAAACTAGGAAGAATAGTAGGAGATACTCTCCTCCTCAAAAATTCAGGAGTGGTCCACCTCCTCCTCCTCCTGCAGTAGGATCCTCTGGAAGCATTTCTCAAGCTCATAAAGCTACATCTTCTCATCAGCCTAGATCTTCAATCAGCAGCAGACAGCAGCAACATTCTTCAAGCAGCAGCAGGCATCAACAGTAATACCAGAAACAAAGCAGACAACAAAAAGTAATTGAAGATGATCAATTTGATAAAGCTTCTCCTAAAAGACCTTACTCTCCACCAGTTCCCTTTATAAATCTAGAATAGGAGAACATCTCTAGAATGGCTAGATTCCAAGAGCTGGTTGGACTCTCTCAGATAAATATAGCTAAAAAAGAAGGCAAGGATGCTTCTCAATATACCACAATATCTTCTTACAGAAGAGAGGAATTAAAAAGGTATGCCAAAGCTAAACACTTTTTCAATGTTGATGCTTATATGAGCTTACATCCAGAAGCAGTTGTTCCAAGAGCAACTTCTAGCAATATCATTGGAGCAGCTGATATGACAATGTCTAAAAGAGAAGCAGCAAATCCAAATAGAGAAATCATCTTCAGATAACCATTAGAAAAGGACAAGTATAAGAAGTCTGAATAGTTTTCTGTTTAGCTTATTTTTCTTTCTGAACTATTTGTTTTGTTTTAATCTGTCACAAAACACTTGATGTATATATATCTGCTAGACTTTTCCTTCTGCCATATATTTATTGTTATGCTTTGTGATTATATTTTATGCATTGTACATAGTGACCTCACCCAAATATGTGGAGATTGTTGGAACCCCACCTGTGTTAGGGTTGATTTGGGCTAGGTTCACTATTAGGATTGCTTAGATTGACCCACAATGTATAGTCTATGGTCATAGCTCTTTGTTGAATCTTAGGGTAGGTCAACAAGGCAGTTTGATTGGACCAATCCCTCAGAAGACTTAGAAGACTGAAGATTTTAGAACAAGACAGATTTTTCTATGTTGAAGAAGTTGTTTGACGACATCTGAATGGAGATCGACGATCGTCGATCTCAGATCGACGAACTCAGAGTCCTTACTCTGAGTTGAGCTCAACAAACTTAGAGCTTAGGTCGACGATCTTCCTCTTCTCTCAAGTTCTTAGCTCGACGAACTTCTATCCCTCGTCGACGAACTTGGGGCCCAGCTTGGACAGTTTATTCTTTCCAGATCAATTCTCCTATCTCAGCTCGACAAAGACAATTTCTCAGCTTGATGAACTTAGAGTTATGGTCCACGAAATCTATTCTGAGCTCGACGAATTCTGTCAGTTCTTTATTTCAATTCTCTGCAATTAATTTCTTGTTTCACCAAGGCTCATATAATATATTATTGCCTATATTACTCTGAGTAATTAATTGCAAATATTCTTATGAATATAGTCGTTCATTGGCAGCATTAATTATTGGATTTCATAGAGTTAATATTCGGCTTAATAACTGGGACAGTTAAGGAATTAATTTATTTCCCTTCTAGCCGTTTCTCCAAGTTCCAAGATTTAAACAATTAATCATGGAGAAGAATTCAAATTCAGAATAGAATTTCTGCAGGAATATAAAAGGACTGCTTTTCAGAAGAACATTTAGAAGGAGATAAGAAGAATAAGGAAGAAAATAGACACAAGATAGTTTTTTACAGGCAAAAAGACAAGAAAGAAATTCAGTCTGCATACTCACAGTGTCATCATCTGCAACTCTTCAGATCTTTTAAGAGACAATAAAATACAATCAGTCTGAAAGCTTCTGGATATCATCATTGAAGGCCTACACCCTGCAAAGCTTCCAACCATTCCTGAACAATCATCATCTCAGGGGGAGCTTTGACATCATCAAGCAATCCACTAGTTTTCACAGTTGCTTTTGAGAAAGAGAAGACAATATCACATCAATTTTCTTTTCACCCCACTATACACAGGGTTTTAACTCCCTTCAAAAGTTAACCACCTAGTTCTTAAGTCTCATTATCAAAAGACTTAGCTTGGTTTTTGGGCACCAGATCAAAAGCCTAAAGGGTTGTGAGATCTCCCTACAAATAGATCTTGTAGTGACAGGGCATCTAAGCAAAAACATGTTGGTGGCAGGGCACCTGATCAAAAACCTGTAGTGGATTCCTACCAGGGTGGTAGAAGAGTGGATGTACCCAAGTTTAGGGGAACCACTATAAATTTCTTGTGTCGTCTGGTTTGCTTTCTGTTTTCTTATTGTTGAGTGTTGTGTGCTGTGATAGCTAGTTTTTCTTTCCTGCACTCTCTTTAGATATATTTATCACTATTTTAATTCCGCTATAAAAACCAATTAAGTTTTTAAAATACTCTATTCACCCCCCTCTAGAGTTAAATAGATATATCCCCTCATGTGGTAAAGCTCTTACCATCCTTCAGTGTTCATGGTGCACATCTACCCAAGACCACTTTGAGTCGTAGTACGCATGTGAGCTCTGATGTTGTTTTCTTAGTGTTGAGGCATACAGAGGCCTAGGATTGGTGGTATGGATGCCCGCCTAGTAGTGGAAAGGACCGTTCCACTGTCACCATCTGGACATGATGGATGACTCATGAGTGGTTAGCTACCTGCTCAAAAAGTTGGAACTTCAAGACTGTGTTGACATAACAATTGCATGTGTGTGAGTATGGGTGAGTCATTGCATTGCGTTCATTTCATCACGTTACATTACATAGACAAAATCCTTGTCATATTAGTTTGTATGAACACTCTTATATGATGAGTTACTTTACTTTTAAGTCGATCCTTAACTTATATGTCTGTATGAGCATTCATATAAGTTAAGTTACTTTTCTATTATAGATTACCTGCTTTTGGATTATTATAATTCGGTATAACTGCTAGAATAGAATGCTAATTAATTTATTATACTTTATTGTTATTTCTACTCACATGGTATATATATATTCTCCACTTGTTTGTACTACTACTTACATACTTATATATTGTACCCTTGTTCACTTCTCCGCCTGGTGCCTAAGAGTCGTCGGGGGAGCGGATGTGATAGCCACTTTATCTTTTTGACTAACGGTTGCTACATCTTCCTTTTTAGGAGGAAACCACGTATATAGAGAAACATCAGGTTATGCAGGAGGGCAGCCAGGCTAGGACGACAGGGCCTGAAGTGACGGTACCATCGCTGTCATCAGTGACTGATGTGAGCTTCTAGAGAGACTCATTTTGTAGCACTTTTGGGCATGTGTACTCTGATATTATATAAGCGTTGGTTGCTTATTATTTCTATTGTACTGTGGACTTATATACTAGTGTGCATTTTGACTTTTAATTTATATTCTTTACGTTGGGTTGGCATGGATGATATGTTTAGCCGACAGGATAGGCGTCTTGTACTACATGTTTTCCTGAGTGCTAACGATATCACAAGGTGGCTGTTTTGGGCATAAGACTTCCCTCGGCCGTATTTTATGTTCTGGGAGGGGGGTCTTACAAATGGTACCAACTTTCTACGATCCTGAACTTAAAGAAGTCATTGAACAATGGTGCCACTCCCATTTGACTAGTCAGTTTAGGGACAAACTAACTTAGCGAAAGCAGTGGTGTGCCCATTTATAATTCACACTTAGTATGTCCAATTTTGACAATACGATTAGCCAACCTGACCTTAGGTTTTACCTTATGTGTTGATCCTAGTGCATGTAGAGCCAATAGGGACACTCCCGCCCCTACCATACCCACACAGTTTCAGCAGTCAGAGCTAGGGCAGACACTATTGGTCATTTTGGATGCCTTTAGGTCCCAACAGGCTCCGGTACAATAACAAACCCCAAGTTCTAATTGGGTGAGAACTTTTTGAGCTCTCTCTCCGCCTGCCTACCTTGGGACGGAGTCAGTTGTTCACACCGAAGAGTGGCTCGACAATGTGCAAGAACTACTGGTTGGAATCAGATGTCTAGCCAATATGGCTGTGACATTAGCAGTATCAGTCCTACAATTACATGCAAAGAGGTGCTGGAAGTACCTTATGGGTTCCACCTACCAGGGCCGAGTATATACATAGATCAATTAGACAGAGTTCTCTGGAGTTTTCTTAGAACACTTCATCCCTTTGAATGCTAGAGACGAGCTCGAGGAAAGATTCCTGCAGCTGAAATAGGGATCCAAGCCAACTACTGAATATCATTGGGAGTTTCAGCATCTCGCTAGCTTTGCATATTCCTATGAGTTGGATGACCGGGGCTATGCAAAGCAATTTTACAAAGGCTTGCGAGGTCCCCTGAGGCAAGCGCTTTTGTTTATAGCGGATTCAAGCCTAGTGGAGATAATTGACATGGCAAAGAGGTTGGAAGCGGATCACTTGGGGTTCCATGCTAGTAATAAAAGACCCAATGACGAAGTAATGGAGGTCGTTCCTAGTTATAGAAGGAGGTAGGACAACAGAGGAAGAGTAAATAATAGAGGCGGAGGTCACTTCTGTCAGAATCTTAGAATGAAGCATCCGACACTGCAGACAGCACTGTATCCACCACCACAGATGTATTTGTAACCCAGGGAGAAACCAAGGGAGCAAAATGAGCGGGTCTACTTCCAGTACAACTAGCCGGGCCACATCCTGCGCTTCTGCCCATATTTAGGTGGAAATGCTCTCCCTGCCCTTCCTCCAGCAGCTCCACGAGGAAGGGTACATGTATGTGGTCGAGGACGAGGACCACGAGGAAGGAACCCCGGGCCTGCGTGGGATTAGGTGTTTGTGCTGGGCATATCATAGGAGAGGAATCCTCAACAGGTAATTGCAGGTATGTTGTGGTTTGATTAATATGTTATATGCATTTCTTTTGATATGCCAAGGATATGCTAGGAGTATAGATTTGAGTCTTTATAATTGATACCTAGGAACCGTGATGGTTGGTGTGAAACCATCTCTATACTTTGTTCGATACCGGTGTTACACACTTGTTTGTGTCGGCAGATATCATTAAAGACCTAGAAGGTGTGCAATACTTCACCAGTATTGCTCCAAGAGTACGCCTCCCAGATGGCTTTGAGATGACCGTGTCTGCCAAGTGTGAATTGGAGGTACTTCTTGGAGGAAAGATCTTTTAAACCCCTGCTACAATATCGAGAATGCTAGAATTTGACCTCATTCTGGGCATGGCATGGTTGGATTGGCACCATGCCAGGATTGATTGTGCGGAGAAACAAATTTCTTTGAGGCATGGGGACTCTAAAGTTATCTTTCAAGGTATTAGACTTGCACCCCATATGTTATTATCTTCAATTCAGACCTTAAAATCCCTTATGAAAGGGGATGAAGTATATATGATATGCTTAGAACTAAAAGAGATGCCAAAGGATATGAAAGATGTGTGCGTGGTGCGGGACTTCCATGAGGTATTTCTTGAGAAGATGCCAGGGTTACCCACGTATAGAGAGTTGGACTTTCAAATTAAGTTAGTACTAAGTGCCAAGCCCATCTCTATGACACCTTACCGAATGGCCTCGAAGAAACTCGTGGAGTTTAGAGTTCAACTGCAAGAATTAGTAGAATCAGGGTTCGTTCGCTCGAGTTCATCACCTTGGGGAGCCCCTGTTCAATTTGTTAAGAAGAAGGATGGAATACTACGGTTGTGTATAGATTACCTGGAACTCAACCATTTAACGGCGCAGAACACTTACCCTTTAACTAGGATTGATGAGTTATTCGATCAGTTGGTAGGAGTGCACTATTTTTCCATGCTGGATCTGTGCTCGAGGTACTACCAGTTGAGGATATGAGAAGAGGACATCCAGAAAATGGCATTTAGCTCGAGGTATGGTCTATATGAGTTCACTGTGATGTCGTTTGGGCTCACCAATGCCCCTTCAGCGTTCATGAGTTTGATGAATAAGGTGTCTGAGTCATACTTAAAGTTTAATTGTAAATCAATTCAACTGAATGAATCTGAATAAAAGTCATTTCTTTACTAACTGACCAAAAGTTACTTATTCTCTAAACTCTTATCATGCATTAGTACCATAGTTTTGTATATGTATCCTCAGGATCTAAATGCAGAGGTATTACCACGATCAGTCATCTATTGTTTGTGTCTCATAATAGTGGAGGTGATGGGTTATGTGCATTAGAGATGCTAACCTGTAAACCATGTCTTGTCCTTAATCGAGGAGGGGTTCCAGTAGGTCTGTGAGTGGCACTATATGGGAAAGAATGTTACGTTGAGCTGGTTCTTTTGTATGCATATGAGATTAACACCACAACCTACAACATTTGTGCAGCTCCTCGTACCCATCTGTCACTTAGTACGGGGCTATGGTGTAGATATATAGCTTAGGTATTGGATTTCAAAACATACTCATGATTCACATATACATTGCATGGATATTGTTTTACTTTTCATGTTCATTTTAATCATGCATTATATTCTATTAGGTTATCTTGTGTTTGCATAATATATCTGAAAGTAAGGGGGATAGATCTTAACTTAAGATGATTAGAGTTATAAATATCACAAAACAAATATAAAATAAGAAATGCAGAAAGAAATCAAACAACATAGAAGACACAAGGAAATTTATAGTGGTTCCCCAAATCTGGGTAGTCCACTCTTCTACCACCCTGGTAGGAATCCACTCAGATTTTTGATCAGGTGCCTGACACCAATGGGTTTTGATCAGGTCCCCAAAAACCAACTCAAGTCTTTTGGTAGGAGACTTGTAATCAGGAATCACTTTTGAAGGGAGATGATAACCCTTTGTACAGGAGGTGGTGAGAGAGTGATTTTCTCTTCTCTGTCAACAATCAGAGAGAAGACTCAAGTGGATATGATATTAGCAAAGGCTCCCCCTGAGATATTGATTTATTCAGGGAAAAACTAGAGGCCTTGATGCAGGGTGATAGGCCTTCACAGTGATGATGTCTCCAGCAGGCTTCTTAGACTGATATTGATTTGTTGTCTCTTGAAAGCCTGGAGCTTATGAAAAACTCTGATGATTATCTTCTTGATGATGCAGAGTTCCTTTCTCTGTAAAAGCCCTTTCACTTGTTCTTGTGTTCTGCGTGTATTCTATGTAACTATTCTATCTGTTGATGCGCGGAAACGTCGCGGGGCACCAGCCAGCTAACACGGAGGGGGTGTTCGGTCTCACGAGCTAGGAGAGGAGGAGAGGAGGGAAGGAAGGAAGCCTCTGAGTGCTCGAGAGTGGAGCAAACGGCTTGCCAAAGAGGGTTGCGGGGATAGAGGAGAGAAGCTTGATCAACAGAGCAGGTTGATCAAGAGAGGAGAAGGAGGTTGACCAGGAGCTGTCGAGCAGACGGCTAAGGGGACGGTTGTGCTTGCAGGTTGGATGCCGAGGAGAGCTGAGCTGAGAAGAAGTCTGCTGAGCAGAGGAGCAAGACTTGCTGAGCAGAGGAGCAAGACTTGCTGAGCAGAGGAGTAAGGCTTGCTGAGTAGAGGAGCAAGGCTTGCTAAGCAGAGGAGCAAGGATTGCTGAGCAGAGGAGCAAGGCTTGCTGAGCAGAGGAGCAAGGCTTGCTGAGCATAGGAGCAAGGCTTGCTGAGCAGAGGAGCAAGGCTTGCTGAGCAGAGGAGCAAGGCTTGCTGAGCAGAGGAGAGAAGAGGGGGCCGCTAGCAGCGGCAACAACACACTTCGCCCGCCGCGGCCTAAATGCCACTCCTGCGACGGGCTTTCCTTTTATTAATAGCTAGAGATTACAAGCTTACAAGTACACCTTTACAACAAAATCACTTAAAGGGTACAAGGAGAAGCTGGAGGCTAAGAGAGATGAAATTGCCAGAAAGCAGGGAGGAGAAGCTGCCAGAGACTAAGTAAAAGAGCCTGCTGGCAAGCTGGAGGACTGAGAAACTGAGTCTGCAGAGTTTGCTGGCAAGCTGCTGAAGAGCTGCTGGAGAGCTGCGCGGACAGGAAACTGAGTCCGCAGAGCTTGCTGGAGGAGGTGATGACGGACTGCGCGGACTGGAAAACGGAGTCCGCAGGGCTTGCTGGCAGGACTTGCAGGATCCTCCAACAGTGCAGAATGAGAGTCACCATGGGCTATTTATAGGCCCAGGGAAGTTCTTCTAGAAGCGGGGCCCAGTGACATCAGCATGACGACCTGCGCGGACTCCGCGGACAGAGATTTTGCGTCCGCCACTGTCGAGCAATGAAGCGATCGGAAGGACCCACCTGCAGAGAACTGGAGGTCGCCCCTTAGCGGGCGACCTGGGCGGACTCCGGGAGGAGTCCGCCCGGCAGGCCGGAGGCCGCCCCCTAGCGGGCGGCCTGGGCGGACTCCAGGGTGGAGTCCGCCTGGCAGGGTGCCGGGGCCGCCCCCTAGCGGGCGGCCTGGGCGGACTCCAGGGGGAGTCCGCCCGGCAGGTCTCGGCCGCCCCCTTGCGGGCGGCCTGGGCGGACTCCAGGGGGAGTCCGCCCGGCTGGGTGCCGGGGCCGCCCCCTAGCGGGCGGCTTGGGCGGACTCCAGGGGGAGTCCGCCCGGCAGGGCTCGGCCACCCCCTTGCGGGCGGCCTGGGCGGACTCCAGGGGGAGTCCGCCCGGCAGGGTGCTGGGGCCGCCCCCTAGCGGGCGGCCTGGGCGGACTCCAGGGGGAGTCCGCCCGGCAGGGCTCGGCCGCCCCCTTGCGGGCGGCCTGGGCGGACTCCAGGGGGAGTCCGCCCGGCAGGGTGCCGGGGCCGCCCCCTAGCGGGCGGCCTGGGCGGACTCCAGGGGGAGTCCGCCCGGCAGGGCTCGGCCGCCCCCTTGAGGGCGGCCTGGGCGGACTCCAGGGGGAGTCCGCCCAGCAGGGTTGCCGGGGCCGCCCCCTAGCGGGCGGCCTGGGCGGACTCCAGGGGGAGTCCGCCCGGCAGGGCTCAGCCACCCCCTTGCGGGCGGCCTGGGCGGACTCCAGGGGGAGTCCGCCCGGCAGGGTGACGGGGCCGCCCCCTAGCGGGCGGCCTGGGCGGACTCCAGGGGGAGTCCGCCCGGCAGGGCTCGGCCGCCACCTTGCGGGCGGCCTGGGCGGACTCCAGGGGGAGTCCGCCCGGCAGGGTGCCGGGGCCGCCCCCTAGCGGGCGGCCTGGGCGGACTCCAGGGGGAGTCCGCCCGGCAGGGCTCGGCCGCCCCCTTGCGGGCGGCCTGGGCGGACTCCAGGGGGAGTCCGCTCGGCAGGGTGCCGGGGCCGCCCCCTAGCGGGCGGCCTGGGCGGACTCCAGGGGGAGTCCGCCCGGCAGGGCTCGGCCGCCCCCTTGCGGGCGGCCTGGGCGGACTCCAGGGGAAGTCCGCCCGGCAGGGTGCCGGGGCCGCCCCCTAGCGGGCGGCCTGGGCGGACTCCAGGGGGAGTCCGCCCGGCAGGGCTCGGCCGCCCCCTTGCGGGCGGCCTGGGCGGACTCCAGGGGGAGTCCGCCCGGCAGGGTGCCGGGGCCGCCCCCTAGCGGGCGGCCTGGGCAGACTCCAGGGCACTCGGCCGCCCCCTTGCGGGCGGCCTGGGCGGACTCCAGGGGGAGTTCGCCGGGCAGGGTGCCGGGGCCGCCCCCTAGCGGGCGGCCTGGGCGGACTCCAGGGGGAGTCCGCCCGGCAGGGCTCGGCCGCCCCCTTGCTGGCGGCCTGGGCGGACTCCAGGGGGAGTCCGCCTGGCAGGGTGCCGGGGCCGGCCCCTAGCGGGCGGCCTGGGGGGACTCCAGGGGGAGTCCGCCCGGCACGGTGCCGGGGCCGCCCCCTAGCGGGCGGCCTGGGCGGACTCCAGGGGGAGTCCGCCCGGCAGGGCTCGGCCGCCCCCTTGCGGGCGGCCTGGGCGGACTCCAGGGGGAGTCCGCCCGGCAGGGTACCGGGGCCGCCCCCTAGCGGGCGGCCTGGGCGGACTCCAGGGGGAGTCCGCCCGGCAGGGCTCGGCCGCCCCCTTGCGGGCGGCTTGGGCGGACTCCAGGGGGAGTCCGCCCGGCAGGGTGCCGGGGCCGCCCCCTAGCGGGCGGCCTGGGCGGACTCCAGGGGGAGTCCGCCCGGCAGGCGGGCAGAGGCCGCCCCCTAGCGGGCGGCCTGGGCGGACTCCATGGGGAGTCCGCCCGGCTGGCCTGGCTGCCCCCTTGCGGGCGGCCTGGGCGGACTCCATGGGGAGTCCGCCCGGCTGGCGGGCAGAGGCCGCCCCAGGTGGGCGGCCTCGGCGGACGGCGGCAGGAGGCCGCCGCCCCTCGGGCAGCAGGGAGGTCGCCCCCGGTGGGCGTCCTCGACGGACGGCGGCTGGAGACCACCGCCCCTTGGGCGAAATAGGAGGCCGCTCCTGGCACTGCTGTTGGCGGACTCCTGCAAGGAAAAGTATTGCATGATTAGCGGACCCAACCGCATGTCCCGCGAGGGTGAGCCATGGGAATAGCCCGCCGTCCCGTAGGGCATGCGATTGCTAGTTGACCTAGGCGGATAGGGAAAACTGTCCGCCTACGCTGGGGCTCATCGCGATCAAAAAGAGAGAATGTAAGGGTCGCGATTAGCCAGCTGGCCACCTTGGGAAGGATCGCCGATTTCTGGGTTAACATAATCCCCGCACTTTTTCAAGTTCTGCAAAGAACTTCGAAAAAGTTGGAGACCCATGAAAATCGCGATCCACCCCAACGGAAGAAGAGGAGCAAGGAGAGACAGAACCTGAAGACTCTCCTTACAAGCTTGGTGCTTCCTGTCTATTTTCCTGCAAGAGGAAAGTTAGGGCAAATATGTATGGGTGGCACATCGATTGTGTACCTGAATTTGCTTTTGTAAAACGAAGAAGGCATGTCTTCTGTAAATGTTCTGCAAAACAAAAGTGAGGAAAGCAGAAGGACATAACAACCCGCAAGTACCTGTGAAGAAACTTGCAAGGGCTTGCTGATCTCTGCAAAAAGAGAGTTAGGAGCAGGTATCGTATAAAAATAAGCTGCAAGGACCTGGATGAGGCTTGCAGGTGTTTGCTATCTCTGCGAGAAGAGGAGTTAGAAGCAAATAAGATATGAAGATAACTTGCAAGTACCTGTGAAGAGAAGACTTGCAAGTGTTGACTGTTGATTGTTAACTGTCGACAAGATAAGACCGATACGACCAATTAGCAAGAAGTATGCCTGATGGATACTATCATGAAGCCCAGATCCATAAACTGTGTTAACTGCTGACAGATATGACTGGATTGCGATAGCATGGCTGGTAGCGCTTGAGCAAACAATATATAGAAGATAAGAGCAATAGAACTTATATAGGTAGAGTGCGAGTCATCATCCGATAGAGCTTTGAATAAGCAATTCATATAGGATGAGCACGAGCAAAGTGATTGCTGAAAAAAAATCCTTTTGAGATAACCCATGAAGGTTGATGAGATGGGGTCGATATGACCAAGTAGCAAGAGAAATGCCCGATGATCATTATCACGAAATCCAGATTAATGAATCGAGCGCTAGCTGCTGACATGACTGGAGGGACATGATCAAAATGAATGCCAAAATCCTTTTGATAGGTGGGATTAACCTGTTCACCTGTGAAAGGAGGGAAGAGAGAAAAGGAGGGCTGCACCCGGAATGATTAAAGTGGGTTGAATGCTGCCACAGGTGTTCCCCGTAGGCCTTATGCATCACTTGCCCGAGAAATCATCCCGAGTATAGTCCTACTCAAAGCGGGCTGGCCGCGCATCCTCAAGGAGGGGGGAAAAGGAAAAAAGAGGTCCATGTTCGGAATGACTACAGAGGGTTGAATGCTGCCACAGGTGTTCCCCGTGGGCCTTATGCATCACTTGCCCGAAAAAATCATTCCGAGTATGGTCCTGCTCAAAGCGGGAAAGAAAAAAGAGGTCCAAGTTCGAAATGACTAAAGAAGGTTGAATGCTGCCACAGGTGTTCCCCGTGGGCCTTATGCATCACTGGCATGAGAAAGTCATTCCGAGTATGGTCCTGCTCAAAGCGGGCTGGCCGCGCATCCTCAAGGAGGGCACAAAGCAAGGGAAGGTCCTGAGAAGGACCGCTGGAAGCAAGGAAGATCCTGAGAAGGATCGCTAGAAACTCTGCTCTCTTGCCCTTGGCACAAGCATCACTGATCAAGGAGACAGGTTGCACCAAGAGGCCTATATTGTCTATGTATTGATCAGTGGAGTTGTGAGAACCCGAGAGGCATGGATCGAGGATACCGGAGAGTTATTCGGCCACCACAGTTGAAGGCTGATCTAAGAGACAAGGCTACGCTTGATCGCCATTGCTTGTCCAGCGAAGATCATCCTAACCATAGTGTTTCCTATAAGACGCACAACAGAGCTAACACATGGGGCTCCCCTAGCACACACTCTGTGTCAGATGCTGGCTAGGATCCTAAGCCTGAAGCCCATAATCGTAGATGAACTGCTCCCACTACACACATGGGTATACTCCCGCCATATGTGGTCGAAGCGGTAGTGCGAGAACAAACTACGGAGGGAACGTTTCAGACTCGGCGAAATCTCATTGGCGTATTGATCCCAGAGAGAGAGAGAGAGAGAGAGAGACAACAAAAAGGGAACTGTGTCAGTACAGGATCTCTGAATAAAAGCTTTGCAGAAAAGCAAGAATAAAACACTGAGAAGTGTTGTAAAGAATGTTTGAAAGAGGGAGAGAGTAAGGGTTGAGATAACCCCTGAAGGTTGCAAGGAGCTCTGGAGGACTGTGAAGTCCATGGCTTTGGAGGACTGTGAAGTCCTTGCTAGTTCAGAATAGCCTTCCCAGCACGCCCTCATCGTCGGCGTCGAAGCATTCGACTTCTTGGTTGACAATGAGGAGAGGAGGCTCTTCGACGTGATTCACTCCCCTTGAGGAGCAAGGAACATCTGAAATTTCTTTGCCCTTTGAAGTTGCTTGATCAGGGCGATCTTCTTTAGGGAGCAAGTCATGCATCTTGCCCTGCCGGGGCATCCTTTGCACAAGCTGACGGAATGCTCGGCAGTTTTCTGTTTGATGGCCTGGCTCTTTGTCGAATTCACAATAAGGCTCTGAGTCTCTAGACCTCTGATCTGCTGGTCGATAGGGCTTCTTGTAGCTTGCCCTATCTTTCATGATCTGGATCACTTCTTGCATGACGTCGTCAAGATCAGACTCGTGCAAGTCATCGTCTTGCTGTTGTTGGACAGCTGCTGTTTGAGAAGGAGCTAGCGGTAGCAACGGATCTTGAGCATCACGGCTCGGGAAGGAGTATCGCTGGCGATGAAGCCTTCTCTCCTTCCTTGAGTGAGCTGGGAAACGATTGTAAGGAGACCTTGGAGGTTGCTTGCGAAACGGATCGTTCTCCGATACGAGCTTGGAGACAAAGCCTGGATTGCTCTTCTCGCCTCGGATGTATGAGTTGGCTAGAGCGATCAGCTCTTGGTATGTCCTTGGAGCACGGACATTAGCTTCAAACTTGAGAGGCCCTTCGCGAAGACCATGGATAAGAGCCACTCGGTACATATCTTGATCAACGATTTCGATGTCCAGAATCTCTCTCTGGAATCGATCAACAAATTGAGACTAGGTTTCATCACTGCGCTGTCTGATCTCAAAGAGGGCTTCAGGACCGCCCTTTCTCTTGGAGGAGGTAGAGAATCTGAGAAGGAACTCTCTACGAAGATCAAGGAAGGAAGAGATGGAGTGAGGACGGAGGCCATAGAACCAATCACTCACTTGCCCATCAAAGGTTGTAACAAGAAGTTTGCACTTGGTTGCATCTGATAGAGTCTTGAGAGCAACGGCTGATTCGAAGGCTTGAAGATGCTTGACCAGATCAGTCTCTCCAGTATAGATTGGCAGTCGAGGCTCTCTGAAGTTTGCTGGAGTAGGTTCAAGGCGAACGCTCTCAATAAAGGGTGACGGCTCTTCCTGCTCTCCCACAACATAGGGATTAAAGGGAGCATAGGCTGCAGCTGCAAAAGAAGCAGGGGGGTAGAAAGGAAAGGTTGCTGCAGGGGGAGCAGAGGCAGGAGCTGGGGGGGCAAGGATGACTTCCTTGAAAGTTGAAAAGTCTAGCAGGACTTCCCCGGGCTGCTTGCCGGAAGAAGTTTTGGCGAGCGGCAAACTCTTCATCTTGAGTTCGCAGAGGAGCAGCAGGACCTTGCGGGAAGGTCGGGGTATAAGGCGGATAGAACGGAGGACAAGCTTGAGAATAAGCTTGCTTATGCTCTGATGTTGGCGTTGGGTTGATTGGAGCAGCTGGAGCAGCTGCTGGATGAGAGTCTAACCGCTGCGTGATCGCAGCAAGGACTTGGTTGATGGCTTGGAACTGTTGAGCATTCTCACGGTGCGACTGCTCAAAAGCTTCCCAGAGAGGATCTTCACTGGGACTTGGAGCAAAGTTCTCGGCTGATTGATCTGACATGGCTAACTGTCGCTGTTCACCGTCTGACCGGATCTGAAGGTCGCGTGTTAACTGTTGATGCGCGGAAACGTCGCGGGGCACCAGCTAGCTAACACGGAGGGGGTGTTCGGTCTCACGAGCTAGGAGAGGAGGAGAGGAGGGAAGGAAGGAAGCCTCTGAGTGCTCGAGAGTGGAGCAAACGGCTTGCCAAAGAGGGTTGCGGGGATAGAGGAGAGAAGCTTGATCAACAGAGCAGGTTGATCAAGAGAGGAGAAGGAGGTTGACCAGGAGATGTCGAGCAGACGGCTAAGGGGACGGTTGTGCTTGCAGGTTGGATGCCGAGGAGAGCTGAGCTGAGAAGAAGTCTGCTGAGCAGAGGAGCAAGACTTGCTGAGCAGAGGAGCAAGACTTGCTGAGCAGAGGAGCAAGGCTTGCTGAGCAGAGGAGCAAGGATTGCTGAGCAGAGGAGCAAGGCTTGCTGAGCAGAGGAGCAAGACTTGCTGAGCAGAGGAGCAAGGCTTGCTGAGCAGAGGAGCAATGCTTGCTGAGGAGAGGAGCAAGGCTTGCTGAGCAGAGGAGCAAGGCTTGCTGAGCAGAGGAGAGAAGAGGGGGCCGCTAGCAGCGGCAACAACACACTTCGCCCACCGCGGCCTAAATGCCACTCCTATGACGGGCTTTCCTTTTATTAATAGCTAGAGATTACAAGCTTACAAGTACACCTTTACAACAAAATCACTTAAAGGGTACAAGGAGAAGCTGGCGGCTAAGAGAGAAGAAATTGCCAGAAAGCAGGGAGGAGAAGCTGCCAGAGACTAAGTAAAAGAGTCTGCTGGCAAGCTGGAGGACTGAGAAACTGAGTCTGCAGAGTCTGCTGGCAAGCTGCTGAAGAGCTGCTGGAGAGCTGCGCGGACAGGAAACTGAGTCCGCAGAGCTTGCTGGAGGAGGTGATGACGGACTGCGCGGACTGGAAAATGGAGTCCGTAGGGCTTGCTGGCAGGACTTGCAGGATCCTCCAACCGTGCAGAATGAGAGGCACCATGGGCTATTTATAGGCCCAGGGAAGTTCTTTTAGAAGCGGGGCCCAGTGACATCAGCATGACGACCTGCGCGGACTCCGCGGACAGAGATTTTGCGTCCGCCACTATCGAGCAATGAAGCGATCCGAAGGACCCACCTGCAGAGAACTGGAGGTCGCCCCTTAGCGGGCGACCTGGGCGGACTCCGGGAGGAGTCCACCCGGCAGGCCGGAGGCCGCCCCCTAGCGGGCGGCCTGGGCGGACTCCAGGGTGGAGTCCGCCCGGCAGGGTGCCGGGGCCGCCCCCTAGCGGGCGGCCTGGGCGGACTCCAGGGGGAGTCCGCCTAGCAGGGCTCGGCCACCCCCTTGCGGGCGGCCTGGGCGGACTCCAGGGGGAGTCCGCCCGGCAGGGTGCCGGGGCCGCCCCCTAGCGGGCGGCCTGGGCGGACTCCAGGGGGAGTCCGCCCGGCAGGGTGCCGGGGCCGCCCCCTAGCGGGCGGCCTGGGCGGACTCCAGGGGGAGTCCGCCCGGCAGGGCTCGGCCGCCCCCTTGCGGGCGGCCTGGGCGGACTCCAGGGGGAGTCCGCCCGGCAGGGTGCCGGGGCCGCCCCCTAGCGGGCGGCCTGGGCGGACTCCAGGGGGAGTCCGCCCGGCAGGGCTCGGCCGCCCCCTTGCGGGCGGCCTGGGCGGACTCCAGGGGGAGTCCGCCCGGCAGGGTGCCGGGGCCGCCCCCTAGCGGGCGGCCTGGGCGGACTCCAGGGGGAGTCCGCCCGGCAGTGTTCGGCCGCCCCCTTGCGGGCGGCCTGGGCGGACCCCAGGGGGAGTCCGCCCGGCAGGGTGCCGGGGCCGCCCCCTAGCGGGCGGCCTGGGCGGACTCTAGGGGGAGTCCGCCCGGCAGGGCTCGGCCGCCCCCTTGCGGGCGGCCTGGGCGGACTCCAGGGGGAGTCCGCCCGGCAGGGTGCCGGGGCCGCCCCCTAGTGGGCGGCCTGGGCGGACTCCAGGGGGAGTCCGCCCGGCAGGGCTCGGCCGCCCCCTTGCGGGCGGCCTGGGCGGACTCCAGGGGGAGTCCGCCCGGCAGGGTGCCGGGGCCGCCCCCTAGCGGGCGGCCTGGGCGGACTCCAGGGGGAGTCCGCCCGGCAGGGCTCGGTCGCCCCCTTGCGGGCGGCCTGGGCGGACTCCAGGGGGAGTCCGCCCGGCAGGGTGCCGGGGCCGCCCCCTAGCGGGCGGCCTGGGCGGACTCCAGGGGGAGTCCGCCCGGCAGGGCTCGGCCGCCCCCTTGCGGGCGGTCTGGGCGGACTCCAGGGGGAGTCCGCCCGGCAGGGTGCCGGGGCCTCCCCCTAGCGGGCGGCCTGGGCAGACTCCAGGGGGAGTCCGCCCGGCAGGGCTCGGCAGCCCCCTTGCGTGCGGCCTGGGCGGACTCCAGGGGGAGTCCGCCCGGCAGGGTGCCGGGACCGCCCCCTAGCGGGCGGCCTGGGCCGACTCCAGGGGGAGTCCGCCCGGCAGGGCTCGGCCGCCCCGTTGCGGGCGGCCTGGGCGGACTCCAGGGGGAGTCCGCCGGGCAGGGTGCCGGGGCCGCCCCCTAGCGGGCGGCCTGGGCGGACTCCAGGGGGAGTCCGCCTGGCAGGGCTCGGCCGCCCCCTTGCGTGCGGCCTGGGCGGACTCCAGGGGGAGTCCGCCCGGCAGGGTGCCGGGGCCGCCCCCTAGCGGGCGGCCTGGGCGGACTCCAGGGGGAGTCCGCCCGGCAGGGCTCGGCCGCCCCCTTGCGGGCGGCCCGGGCGGACTCCAGGGGGAGTCCGCCCGGCAGGGTGCCTGGGCCGCCCCCTAGCGGGCGGCCTGGGCGGACTCCAGGGGGAGTCCGCCCGGCAGGGCTCGGCCGCCCCCTTGCGGGCGGCCTGGGCGGACTCCAGGGGGAGTCCGCCCGGCAGGGTGCCGGGGCCGCCCCCTAGCGGGCGGCCTGGGCGGACTCCAGGGGGAGTCCGCCCGGCAGGGCTCGGCCGCCCCCTTGCGAGCGGCCTGGGTGGACTCCAGGGGGAGTCCGCCCGGCAGGGTGCCGGGGCCGCCCCCTAGCGGGCGGCCGGGGCAGACTCCAGGGGGAGTCCGCCCGGCAGGCGGGCAGAGGCCGCCCCCTAGCGGGCGGCCTAGGCGGACTCCATGGGGAGTCCGCCCGGCTGGCCTGGCCGCCCCCTTGCGGGCGGCCTGGGCGGACTCCAGGGGGAGTCCGCCCGGCTGGCGGGCAGAGGCCGCCCCGGGTGGGCGGCCTCGGCGGACGGCGGCAGGAGGCCGCCGCCCCTCGGGCAGCAGGGAGGTCGCCCCCGGTGGGCGTCCTCGACGGACGGCGGCTGGAGACCACCGCCCCTTGGGCGAAATAGGAGGCCGCTCCTAGCACTGCTGTTGGCGGACTCCTGCGAGGAAAAGTATTGCATGATTAGCGGACCCAACCGCATGTCCCGCGAGGGTGAGCCATGGGAATAGCCCGCCGTCCCGTAGGGCATGCGATTGCTAGGAGACCTAGGCGGATAGGGAAAACTGTCCGCCTACGCTGGGGCTCATCGCGATCAAAAAGAGAGAATGTAAGGGTCGCGATTAGCCAGCTGGACACCTTGGGAAGGATCGCCGATTTCTGGGTTAACACTATCTTCTTTCATGTATTTGAATTTCGTAGATTTGATGGCAGAAGAAACATTCCCGAGAGTGAAGATGCTTTGGAAATTGATCCTAACTTAATTCTTCTGTAACTGACCGTTTGAACGGCTATTTTCACTGGGAATGTTGACTGTAATTAATCCTCAATTAATTCTGCCAACTGTTACTGATTGCTCAGAAATCGTCGACCTAAACTTTTGTCGAGTTCATTAATCGTCGACCTGAGTTAGACATTCGTCGAACTCAGCTAGATTCGTCGAGCTGAATATCTTGCCTGCGTTCATCGACCGGAGCGTGCAGTTCGTCGAGCTCAGTTTCTGTGTTCGTCGAGCTGAGAAACTGACTTGATAATTTTATCGAGCTGAGCAAGTGTTGTCCACCAATCGTCGACCTGAGTTCGACGTTCATCGATCTCAGCTTCTATCATCATTCGTCGACTGGAGATCGCCGTTCGTCGAACTGCGTTCGATGATCGTCGATCTGATTCTCTGACTTTGTCTTAACTGCATTTCTTGGACTTCTTTTCTACAATGATGGAGAGTCCTTCTGAATGACCAAACTTGGAAATAGTCCTATGACCCATGACTATACATGTTGGGTCAATCTAATATTCCTAATAGTTTTCCTTGCCCAAATCAGAACTAGGGTTCCAACAATCTCCCCCTATTTGGGTAAGGACACTATTTACATCAAAAGCAAATAGAGTGCAAAGAAAAAAAATGATCTGCTTGATTTATATGGTATCATCAGATGTACAATGGTGCTTTCAAACAAAATAAATAATACAAGAACTAAAATACTGCAACTAGCCAAACTCCCCTTATATACATGACCTTGCTCAAAGTGTTCAGCCACTGATATCCTCTGTGTGGGCTGAACAGAATCCTTTACCTACAAGGAAATGTTAGGATTTCTGGACCCAGATAACCTTGGGTCCTGGATCTTTTTTATAATAATCAGAAATAAAAGAATAAAAATTTCTGTTTTGAAATTCAGAGTTCGACGAAAAATATTTTCGTCGATCTGAGTTCGACGAATGATATTGAGATCGTTGATATCTATTCACAGAATGATAATAATTGTTTTCTGTGATCCATTTTCGTCGATCTCTGTTCGACGAAGTAAATTTGTTTCGTAGAGCACAGAGTCCTGAATAGTTCAAAGCAAAATCTTTGTTCATAGTTTGTCGATCTGAGTTCGACGAATAGTATTGATGTCGTCGATCTCTGTTCGACAAAATATTTTGAACTAAGATTTTCTGATAATTTTTATGAGATAATCTGAAATCAGTGTTAAGTTTAGCTGAAGGAGAGTCAAGGGAAGAATTAATAACCTGATCCTCTTCATCTGATTCACACTCTGATTCTTCAGATTCTTCAGCATAGTTGCTGCGAGAAGCATCTATTGCCATTAGGCAAAATTCTCTTTCTCTTGCTTCTTCTTCATCCTTAGTTGTGCAAGATGAAAAATTTGAGTCACTCTAAGATACAGCTTTAATTATTCCTTCTTTTGTTGATCCAGCAGCCATTGCTTTGATGGAGTCCCTCATCTCTTTTGCAGATGAACATTCAGCAAGTTCTTCAAAAATGTCATCAGACATTGATTGAGCCAGAATGTTCATTGCTTGTGCATCAACAATCTTCATCTTTTTCTGGGCATCTGTCCATTGAGATGATGGAACATCATTTGGACTTGTTGTTTGTTGAGGTTGTGCTGGACCTGACAAAATAGATTTAAAGATATTTTCATTAATGGAGTCCATATAAAATCTAATCCTTGTCTTCCATAGTGCAAGCTTATCTAGATTGCACATGGGCAGTCTGGTGCTTGAAAAATCTGCAATTTGTGCCATAATAAAACTCAAAATATTTTTAAGATCTATCAAAGGAACTTTTGGTTCAGGTGTTATCCTATACAACCAATTAACCTCTTAAGGTGTGGTAGTTTAACCAACCTCCCTCTGATACCACTTGAAAGTAAGGGGGATAGATCTTAACTTAAGATGATTAGAGTTATAAATATCGCAGCACAAATATAAAATAAGAAATGTAGAAAGAAATCAAGCAACACAGAAGACACAAGGAAATTTATAGTGGTTCCCCAAATCTGGGTAGTCCACTCTTCTACCACCCTCGTAGGAATCCACTCAGATTTTTGATCAGGTGCCTGACACCAATGGGTTTTGATCAGGTCCCCAAAAATTAACTCAAGTCTTTTGGTAGGAGACTTGCAACCAGGAATCACTTTTGAAGGGAGATGATAACCCTTTGTACAGGAGGTGGTGAGAGAGTGATTTTGTCTTCTCTGTCAACAATCAGAGAGAATACTCAAGTGGATATGATATTAGCAAAGGCTCCCCCTGAGATATTGATTTATTCAGGGAAAACTGGAGGCCTTGCTGCAGGGTGATAGCCCTTCACAGTGATGATGTCTCCAGCAGGCTTCTTAGACTGATATTGATTTATTGTCTCTTGAAAGCCTGGAGCTGATGAAAAACTCTGATGATTATCTTCTTGATGCTGCAGAGTTCCTTTCTCTGTAAAAGCCCTTTCGCTTGTTCTTGTGTTCTGCGTGTATTCTATGTAACTGTTCTATCTTCTTCCCTGTATTTGAATTCTGTAGATTTGATGGCGGAAGAAACATTCCCGAGAGTGAAGATGATTTGGAAATTGATCCTAACTTAATTCTTCTGTAACCGACCGTTTGAACGGCTATTTTCACTGGGAATGTTGACTGTAATTAATACTCAATTAATTCTGCCAACTGTTACTGATTGCTCAGAAATCGTCGACCTGAATTTTCGTCGAGTTCATCAATCGTCGACATGAGTTTGACATTCGTCGAACTCAGCTAGATTCGTCGAGCTGAATATCTTGCCTGCATTCGTCGACCGGAGCTTGAAGTTCGTCGAGCTCAGTTTCTGTGTTCGTTGAGCTGAGAAACTGACTTGATAATTTTGTCGAGCTGAGCAAGTGTTGTCCACCAATCGTCGACCTGAGTTCGACGTTCGTCGAACTCAGCTTCTGTCATCATTCGTCAATCGGAGATCGTCATTCGTCAAACTGCATTCGACAATCGTCGATATGATTCTCTGACTTTGTCTTAACTGCATTTCTTGGACTTCTTTTCTGCAATGCTAGAGAGTCCTTCTGAATGACCAAACCTGGAAATAGTCCTATGACCCATGACTATACATGTTGGGTCAATCTAATATTCCTAATAGTGTTCCTTGCCCAAATCAGAATAGGGTTCCAACAATATCTTTTTGAGCTTTCATGTTTTTAGAAAAACACAAGTATTTTTAATATATATAATTATAAAATTATTTAAAAGAACAAAAACAATTTTTATATATCTTTTTGAGTTTTTATTGTTTGATATTTTTATTAAAAATAAAAAATCAAGAATTATAAAAACTGCTTATTTTTCATTGTCATTGTAAAGGATAAATAAATTATATGAAATAAAGATTAAATACAATGTTTGATTTAGTTTTCAAGTTTCTTAAAATATTATTTTGGTTATGTCATGCCTTGAATATTATCTTGTTATGTGCAATGAAATTGATTATAGAAAACATATGCATGATTGCTTAGTGTGCCTCTGAGTATCAGTAATGTTTTATGTTTGATAATGATTTTTTTCACTTACTTATTTTAATAACCTATATGTGATTTTAATCTTATATTTGCATGGTTGTGTACTGTAATAATATAATAATTAAAATGCATAAATAGATTACTTATAATATACTGAATTATTTATTCCAATTCTTTATTTTTCATGCACTTATTCATTGGAGAAAAGTGATTTTTTTAAAAAAAAGTCTATTGTTTGCGTAACAAGTGAATTCAGAGTCTTTTGTCACTAAAATAAAAATCAAATAAAAATTAATAAGGAAAACTCCACCAAACACTACTCACCCTCCTGATAAGTCTTAATGAGCATTGTGAGGTTGAACATCTTGGAAAAAATGTAAAGTGTCTTGTAGCAAACAAAATATTGACCTTTTCTCTTAGTATACCGGATTAAAAAAAATAAAAATAATACTTATAAAGACATAAATGTGATCCCCCAAGCACTAATCTAATCCCTGATAAGCCTTAATAAGCATTGTGTGTGTTGACACCTTAGTAGTTGTACTTCTAACTCATGTTCATTGAAAAGAGTGGAAGTAATATTATTTTTGTAGTTTAATGTTATGTTATTCATTATATATGTCATGTGTTTTGGTTAATTCATTTGTAAACTTTATCAAAACACTATTTGTACGTATCATTATTTCTTATAAAACTTCTACTCATAGGAATTGGATCTGAATGTAGACATATACTATTCTCTAAAGTTTTAAGTAAATGCACTTAAGGTTGTAGATGTCTAATGTCGGGTTCATGTCGGTTTGAGTTTGAAATATCAGATGTCGGATTGCGGGGGATATATCGGGGATATTTTACAATGTCGGATTTTAATATTTAAATAAATTTATTTATATTTATTACACAGTTTTTATAAATATGTATAATTGTGTACATAATTTATTCGAAGTAGCCCCAAGAACTTCCCCCAACTGGCCCCAAAAATGCACTTCAGGGGGGTCAGCCGCATCTTATATTTGTGAGGGATGGTGAAGGTTTCCTCTAGATCCTGGAGGTGAGAGTCCATGTCTTGACTCTTGATCATGAGGTCATCTACGTAAACCTCCAAGTTCCTCCCCCTCTGTTCCCGGAAGACCTTGTCCATCATCTTCTGGTAAGTCATCCCTACATTCTTCAGCCCAAAGGGCATCATTTTGTAGCAGTAGCACCCATCCACCGTGATGAACGAGACATCTTTGATGTCCGGGTGGTGCATCCTAATCTGGTGATAACCTGAAAATACATCTAAGAAGTTAATTAAAGGAAAACTGACGGCTGAGTCAACCAATGCGTCGATCTGAGGTAAGGGATAACAGTCCTTAGGGAATGATTTATTAAGCAAAGAAAAATCAGCACACATATGCCATTGGTCGTCTCTTTTTTTAACCATCACAACATTGGAGACCCAGCCGGGGTATTGTATTTTGGATACAAAGTCGGCCTTGAGGAGTTTGGCCACCTTCTCCCTGATGGGCTCGGCTAGCTTGTCCGTTGAGGACCTCTTCTTCTAATGGATGCGGCGAGCTCTCGGGTCCAGGTTGAGGCGATGACAGGCCACGTCTGCATCAATCCCTAGCATCTCTGCTACGCTCCATGCAAATATGTCCGCATTCTTTTGGATGCTTGTCAGCATCCTGTCCTGACCCTCCAGGGTCAGCCGCCCACTGATGCGAATCTTCTCCACCCTTCCTCCAAGTGTGAGAACCTCCATCTCCACCACCTCTTCCGCAGCCTCCATCCTAGACTGTTCCTCCCATTTCCGACGTCCCTGTCCTCTGGGACAAGAAATTCCTCAGCTTCTTCCTCTTCTCCCACGTCCAATACCTCGGCCAACTCCTCTTGGTCTCCTACTGCCACCTATACCTCGGTGCAGCTCTCCACCTCCATCTCCTCTCCTCCCGCCTCATGTTATGCCTCCTTGAAAGTCCACCTAGTGTCAACTAGCTTCACCTATGGGGGGGAATAGGTGACGTGCAGTATTTTTGCAGAATTAAAATTGTACCTGCACACAAAAATAAAACAGCACAGCAAACAGAGTACATAAACTATTTATAGTGGTTCCCCGATTTGGGTACATCCACTTTCCCCCTTCGACCTATCTCCCAACATGGGACGACTCGGTCTCTTCACCAACAGGATTGAAATCCAATCCTTGCACTATCGGAAGGAACCCTTCCACACGTAGGAGTCAATACTCCCACAACCCGGGTTGCACTCAACCCTTACAACTAGGAACCACCGTTCCTTTACAACAAAAGTAAACTAGAATGTACAAGAAATACAAACTACGTTTGGAGACTAAGGCGTCCCTCTTCGTTGACGACGTGTTCTTGAAGTCCACGAAGAGTCCACAACCCTAGATCTCTCTTGGAGAGAATCTCCCCGGAACCGGCGGCGGCAAGATGAACGGCGGCTTGGTTCACGGGATCGGCGGCGACACGGTGTGTGGCTGCTTTACTTTGGAGATCCAAAATTCGTAGCAAAGCTAGCTCGGTCTTCCAACGGTCATACTAGGATCGATCATATCAATCGATTCGGACGGGGAAGGTTTTCCCCATCAACAAATCAAGAGACAAGGGATCTCCGGTTAGACACGTGAGACGCTAAGCTTGGCTAAGCTTCTATCGCCGGGAGATCTGGAGGGAACCACGATCAAACGACCGGCGATCGACTTGCACGAGCGGCGACGGCGGCGGAGCTGTTTCGTGATTCTAGGTCAAAGTCGGCTGCTCGATTTTTCGTCCATTTCTCTGTATCTTCAATGTTCAAAAATACGCCTGTATTTATACTGTAGACAACTTCAAGATGACCGTTGTGGGTCCCACAAGAAGAAACCCTAAATCCGGTTCAAAATAGTGCCAGCGGCAGAATCCAGTTCAGGGGGTTCCAGAAAATCGCCCAAGTCAAAATCGGCGAGAATCGAACGTGATTCTCGACGAATCGGCGAGAATCAGTTTGGGATTCTCGACGATTCGTCGAGAATCACTAGTGATTCTCGCCGAATCACTTGATGATTCTCGCCGAATCACTTGTTGATTCTCGACGAATATTACTTGGCCATGATCTGCTCAACGATGGGTTCGGCGAGAATCACTAGTGATTCTCGCCGAATCTTACTTGGCACAGCTTTGAGGTAGCCGGATAGAGTCGGCGAGAATCACTAATGATTCTCGACGATTTGGCGAGAATCACTAGTGATTCTCGCCGAATCGGCGAGAATCACTTGGTGATTCTCATCGATTTATACTTAGACGATTTTTCGTCTTTCCACCCAAGAGCTGCTCCTTGACCCATACTTGCTCCTTGTCTGCTCTTGCATAGTTACAGCCCTGTACTTGAAAGTAAGTACACTCCAATAGAGAGAGTACACGTAGGCCAACACACTGATCTGCTCAACCAGGGATTACGTCGTGCAGACCCGTGTATATTGACCTACTGCACCCTGACATTGGTGTGCACTTAGCGTGGAATAACTGCAAGCACAACTTGAAATGTTTTGTCAAATACATTGTCTATTTACCTTAGCTTGTTCAGGGGCTTCTTCAAATCAGGTACATTGTGGATACAATACCCAACAATCTCCCCCTATTTGAAGAAGCTAAACCCTACAAGCTAAGGTGAATAAAGCATATGGAAATGAAAATCAGAACCTTGAAATTGAGTTGAGAGAGATATCATTACCAATACCAAGTTCGTGAGAGCAAGCCACCTTAGCCTTAGCCGAGAGGGTAATTCTCCCCCTTTTCGGCTTCTGCAAATCTGGGCCTGTAGAATTTGACCCCTTGCTCCCCCTCAGTACTTGCACCTGTGCTCACACTTGAGTTCCTGGCAGAGCCTCCTCATGGAAGCATGAGCCTGGAGCTTCGGTAGTCTTCATGCCTCATAATTTAGCATTCCCAATTCAGTTTTGAAGAGACTGAACTTGGCTTCGTCTAAGGGCTTTGTGAATATATCTGTAATCTGCTTGTCCGTGGGGACATAACAGAGAGAGATGTCCTTGTTCTCCACGTGCTCCCGAATGAAGTGGTAGCACACTTCAATATGCTTCATTCTGCTGTGCGATACCGGATTGTTGGCAATCGCAATTGCACTGGAGGAGTCGTAGTACATCGGCACTTCCTTGAACTGAAGGTCGTAGTCGGCTAACTGGTTTCTGATCCATAGGAGTTGTGCGCAACATCTGCCAGCCGAGATGTACTCAGACTCTGCTGTGGAGGTAGCTACACAATTCTGCTTCTTGCTGTTCCATAAGATAAGCCTTCTTCCGAGGAATTGACACGTCCCGGAGGTGCTTTTCCTGTCATCCCTACTCCCTGCAAAATCAGCATCTGAAAAACCTATTAGCTCGACATCATTGTTTCTCGGGTACCACAAGCCAAGATTGGGAGTACCTTTAAGGTATCTTAGAATTCGCTTTGCAGCGACATAGTGAGATTCCTTAGTGTTCACCTGATATCGGGCACAGACACATGTGGAGAACATAATATCCGGTCTACTGGCAGTAAGGTAGAGCAGGGATCCAATGATGCTTCTGTATTTGGTTTCATCGAAAGGTTTACCTTTCTCATCCTTATCCAGAGACATAGTGGATCCCATTAGAGTCCTCATAGAGGTTGCACTCTCCATCCCGAATTTTTTGAGGAGTTCATTTGTGAACTTCGTCTGAGAGATGAAGATTCCATCCTCAGACTGTTTCACTTGAAGTCTCAAGAAATACTTTAGCTCTCCCATACTGCTCATTTCAAACTTTCCTTGCATAAGTTTGGAAAACTTTTTGCAAAGATTGTTGTCCGTTGAGCCGAATATTATGTCCTCGACATAGATTTGCACCAGCAAAATCTTGCCTTTGACTTCCCTGAGAAACAATGTCTTATCTATTTTACCTCTAGAGAACTTGTTCTCAAGAAGAAAACTAGATAAAGTCTCATACCAAGCTCGTGGAGCTTGTTTTAAACCATATAAAGCTTTATTAAGAAAATATACATAATTGGGATAAGTAGGATTGACAAAACCTGGGGGTTGAGCGACGTATACTTCCTCTTTCAGGTCTCCGTTCAAGAATGTTGATTTCACGTCCATTTGATAGACGGTGAATCCTTTGTGCGAAGCATATGCCAGGAACAATCTGATTGCCTCGAGTCTTGCTACTAGTGCGAAGGTCTGGTCAAAGTCAATCCCCTCCTCCTGTCTGTAACCTTGAGCCACCAGCCTTGCCTTGTTCTTTATGATGACACCACGTTCATCCAGTTTGTTTCTGAAGATCCACTTGGTGTCAATCACATTCTGCTTGTGTGGTCTGGGAACCAGCGTCAAAATATTACAACGTTCGAATTGATGTAGTTCATCTTGCATGGCCAGAATCCATGCCGCATCTTTATTCGCTTCGTCGAACTTCTTTGGCTCAACCTGTGACAGGAAGCTAAGATGCAAAATTTTGTTAATAGTACCTCTTCGAGTTCTGACACCGACATGAGGATCTCCGATGATCTGATCTCTAGGGTGATCCCTCACGTGCCGGAGCTCTAGAAGTCTGGCGTCTGGAGCTTCGACTACTTCTTGGGCTTCTCCTTCTTCTAAGAGATTTGTTCCAGTTTGATCTTCAACATTCCCAGATGACGTGGAGGTGGCAACTTTGACGTACTTAGGAGTTTCATCTTTAGCTGTCTCATCGAGATCCAGCTGTTTAAGTCGTGCACCTGCATCTTCAAGAATACCACTGGAAGAATTGCTGTTAAGCAAACTTCCTTCATCAAATACAACATTAATTGATTCTTGTGCCACTAGGGTTTCTTATTGAAGACCCTATATGCCCGACTGTGGGAACTATAGCCCATGAATATGCCTTCGAAGCATTTTTCACCAAATTTAGTACGTGGGTACTTCCCATTATTCAGTACATAGCATCTGCAACCAAAGATCCTTAAGTAGGACATAGTTGGTTTCCTGCCTCTCAGTAGCTCATAAGGTGTCTTACGATGATGCTTGTTGATCAATGTTCGGTTTTGTACATGACAAGCTGTATTGACAGCCTCTGACCAGAAGTATTCTGGGAGAGAAGCGTCTTTCAACATTGTCGTGCAGGCTTCAATGAGAGTTCTATTTCTCCTCTCCGCAACTCCATTTTGCTGAGGAGTCTGCGGGGAGGAAAACTCATGAAAGATACCTTGTTCTTCACAAAACTCTGTCATAGCACCAAATTCGAATTCTGTTCCATGGTCACTTCTGATTTTGACCACTGGGCAGTTAAATTCGTTCTGAACCTGCTTGACAAAACTAGAGAAGATGTCAAATGTATCCGACTTTCGTTTTAAGAAGAACACCCATGTAAACCGAGAATGATTATCAACTATCATTAGCGTATAGGACTTGCCTCCCAAGCTATGAACTTGCATTGGACCAAACAAGTCCATTTGTAGAAGATAAAGACATCGGGAAGAGTCTTTGTCTACAATGCCCTTAAAGGTAGCCCGAGTCTGTTTGCCCATCTGGCATGCAGGACAGGGGCTATCTTTGATGCACTTGATAATGGGAGCATCCCTTACTAAGTTTTTAGAAAACAGCATACTAATTGTTTTGAAATTAATATGTGCCAATCTCTTGTGCCATTGTTCACAAAGAGATGCACTGCCTGTTGCCACAAGGCATATGGGGGTAGATGAATCTAAACTGAGAAAATTTAAGCAGAAGATATTTCTGCTCCTAATGTCTGTTAATACCGTCTCAGAAGAGGCAAATGAAATTATCAGACATTTATCCTTGCAGAACTTAACGTCATAACCTTTGTCGCATAACTGACTTACGCTGATCAGGTTATGGTTTAACCCTTCAACATAAGCCACGTCGGTGATAGAGATTATGCCGTTGGAAATCATACCGTAACCTCTGGTGACTCCTCGATCTGACCCTCCAAAGATGACTTTGGGTCCATTCTCGACTGGAGTGTAATCATGCAGCAGGCTTCTTGTCCCAGTCATGTGCCGAGAGCATCCACTGTCCAAGTACCAGATTGGCGTTTTGGTGGCCTTTGGACATTCCTGCAAAACAAAATTAATTTCCCTTAGGAACCCAATCGAACTTGGGTCCTAGATTCCTGGTTAGCATACTCCCCCTCGGTTGGTTAACCTTACGAGTGGTCGACCTCACAGTGCTAACATAGGGAGTCTCGTTATACCTCGGGTTAAACCAACAATCCACGGCAAAGTGACCGACTTTGCCACAACACCAACAGTCAAATCTGTTGTACCTCTTCTTAGGCTCATGCATTACCCTGGGAATGGTGGGTACAGCCGGGGCTTTGGATCTGGAGGAGGGGGCCTTACAGTGATTGCAGTCACATGACTTCTTCACCTTCTGTATAACAGGCTTGGCTCTTGGTGCCTGCTTTCCATTATGGCCGCTAGAGAATTGACCATAATTTCCCATGTGGATTTCCTCATAAGGTGCCTTGAAGGCACTCTCACCGAAGTTCCGGGGAAAGGTCCAACCCTTATATCGGCTCTTTGGCTTTGCAACCGAGGGCCGGAAATGATGACCAAAGGTTGATTCAAAGTCATATTGGTTGCAAGAAAAGCTAGGCTTTCTGAACGCAACAGGACTGAGCGGAGCCTTTCCCTTTTCAGCAGCAGAGGCCTTCTTGGCGGCCTTACTCTTCCTCTGGTTCCTGTTTCTCCTGGATGAGGACCCAGATACCCCTACATGGCCCAAGCCAGCTCCTTTGGCCTGAGCAGCGAAGGTATCAACAACTGGAAGAACTATTTTTGGCATAGAGAAGCTCTTGAGGATCTTCCTTTCTGCCGCAAGTTGTTCTTCCAACTTGTCGACTTCCTCCTACTTAAGATCAAGGAGCTTATGAGACTCTGGATCAGAGTCAGAGTCGGAGAGAGGGGTGTGAGCTTTTACCTTCCCAGTAAATGGGGGATATTCTCCTTCTGAGTCGGAGCGACCCACCAGCCCGAAGTAGGCTTCCTCATCATCACTGGAGTCTGAGGAATCCGACTCACTCAGTGTCTTTGGCCTTTTGGCGATGTAGCTCCGCTCTTTCTTCTTATCTCTAGAGGATTTGTGCTCCTCTCCTTTCCCTTTTTCTCTCTTGCTGAGGTAGCAGTCGGCCACGACGTGTCCTGGCTTATTGCATCCAAAACAAATAATGTCAGAGGAGCGATGTTTGTTCGGTTTAGAAGTATACCTGTCAGAAGAGTAATTTTTCTTCTGATGCCTGGAGGAGGAGCCATCTTTCTTTCTTTGATTCCTCATCTTGAGGAACTTCTTGAATTCTCGGGTGATGAGGGAGAAATCCTCCTCCGACAGCTCTGAGCTGGAGGAGCATGGCTCGGAGTCCTCCTCCTCATCCTTTTTCCTGGCACGGTATGAAACCTCACCCTTGCCTTTTCTGGAGTGAATGGCTTTTAGAGCCACAGTCTTTTCTTTGGCTGCAGCCTTCTCTGCTTCCTCTTCAGCTTTCCTGGTGTTCAGTTGAAGCTCATAGGACATCAGCTTCCCAAACAGAATTTGCGGGTCTGTTTCAGCTAGTCTGCCAAACTCTCGGATGGCGCAGATCTTTGTGTCCCACTCCTTAGTGAGGGACCTAAGGAATTTGTCATTAAGTTCACCATCAGTGAACAGTCTTCCATATTCTTTGAGCGCATTGATAATCTTGAGGAAGTTCTCGAAGGTGACTCCGATCTCTTCCTTAGGCCCTTGTCTGAAAGCCTCATATTTCTGGTTCAGGAGGGACCTCCGATCATCCCTCACTTCATCAGTGCCCTCCATTAGGATAATCAGGCAGTGCCAGATCTCCTTTGCGGTCCTGCAGTTGCAGAAGTTCTACATCATTGAGTCATCGACCGCGCTGACCAGAATGTTCTGCGCCTTCTTGTCCAGTCCCACCAGCACCATCTCATCCTTGTCCATTTCAGAAATTTTCCTTGGTACTTTCTTGGTAGGATCTATGGAGGAGACCTTAGTGGGGACATAAGGTCCCTCCTCCACGATCATGAAGAGTCTAGGATCAACTGCTTCCATGTAGAACCTGATCCTTTCCTTCCAGATAGGAAAGTTGAGTCTGGTGCATACTGGGATCTTGCCTGTGAACTTGAGCCCGTCCATAGTAGATGACACTAGCGGCAGGATTCAACTCAAGGTGTTAACCTTTTTGATGAGTAACCTCCCTCTGATACCACTTGAAAGTCCACCTAGTGTCAACTAGCTTCACCTATGGGGGGGGGGAATAGGTGACGTGCAGTGTTTTTGCGGAATTAATATTGTACCTGCACACAAAAATAAAACAACACAACAAACAGAGTACACAAACTATTTATAGTGGTTCCCCGATTTGGGTACATCCACTTTCCCCCTTCGACCTATCTCCCAACACGGGACGACTCGGTCTCTTCACCAACAGGATTGAAATCCAATCCTTGCACTATCGGAAGGAACCCTTCCACATGTAGGACTCAATACTCCCACAACCCGGGTTGCACCCAACCCTTACAACTAGGAACCACCGTTCCTTTACAACAAAAGTAAACTAGAATGTACAAGAAATACAAACTACGTTTGGAGACTAAGGTGTCCCTCTTCGTTGACGACGTGTTCTTGAAGTCCACGAAGAGTCCACAACCCTAGATCTCTCTTGGAGAGAATCTCCCCGGAACCGGCGGCGGCAAGATGAGCGGCGGCTTGGTTCACGGGATCGGCGGCGACACGGTGTGCGGCTGTTTTACTTTGGAGATCCAAACTTCGTAGCAAAGCTAGCTTGGTCTTCCAACGATCACACTAGGATCGATCGTCTCAATCGATTCGGACGGGGAAGGTTTTCCCGATCAACAAATCAAGAGACAAGGGATCTCCGGTTAGACACATGAGATGCTAAGCTTGGTTAAGCTTCTATCGCCGGGAGATCTGGAGGGAACCACGATCAAATGACCGGCGATCGACTTGCACGAGCGGCGATGGCGGCGGAGCTGTTTCACGATTCTAGGTCAAAGTCGGCTGCTCGATTTTTCGTCTATTTCTCTGCATCTTCACTATTCAAAAATACGCCTGTATTTATACTGTAGACAACTTCAATATGACCGTTGTGGGTCCCACAAGAAGAAACCCTAAATCCGGTTCAAAATAGTGCCAGCGGCAGAATCCGGTTCAGGGGGTTCCAAAAAATTGCCCAAGTCAAAATCGGCGAGAATCGAAGGTGATTCTCGACGAATCGGCGAGAATTAGTTAGTGATTCTCGACGATTCGTCGAGAATCACTAGTGATTCTCGCTGAATCACTTGATGATTCTCGCCGAATCACTTGTTGATTCTTGACGAATATTACTTGGCCATGATCTGCTCAACGATGGGTTCGGCGAGAATCACTAGTGATTCTCGCCGAATCTTACTTGACACCGCTTTGAGGTAGCCGGATAGAGTCGGCGAGAATCACTAATGATTCTCGACGATTCGGCGAGAATCACTAGTGATTCTCGTCGATTTATACTTAGATGATTTTTCGTCTTTCCACCCAAGAGCTGCTACTTGACCCATCCTTGCTCCTTGTCTTCTCTTGCATAGTTACATCCCTGTACTTGAAAGTAAGTACACTCCAATAGAGAGAGTACACGTAGGCCAACACACTGATCTGCTTAACGAGGGATTACGTCGTGCAGACCCGTTTATATTGACCTACTGCACCCTGACATTGGTGTGCACTTAGCGTGGAATAACTGCAAGCACAACTTGAAATGTTTTGTCAAATACATTGTCTATTTACCTTAGCTTGTTCAGGGGCTTCTTCAAATCAGGTACATTGTGGATACAATACCCAACACTCCTCCATTCTCCGCTCCATCTCCTCGTCCCCTTCCTGCCAGAAGATAGAGTTCATAGCGGTGACGTAGCACTCCCTCGCTACTTTGGGGTCACCCCGAACCCGGACCTTGATCCCCTCGGCGTTGTATTTCAGGCATTGGTGGAAGGACGAGGGGATGCAGTGGAAGGAGTTGATTAGGGGCTGCTCAAAGATGTCGCTGTAGCTGCTGGGGATATCCACGATGACAAACCTGCAGTTTCGGGACTGCCCCCCCTCGGTTAACATGGAGCCCCACTCCTCCTTCTACCTCCTTCCTCTCCCCTGAAAATCCAAACAGGGGCCATCTGAAACCAGCACCCTCTTCACCTCCACCTTCATCGCGTCGAACGCCTTTTTGAAGATAACGTCGACGGAGCTCCCATTGTCAATGAGGATCATAGAGACTGTGAAATTATCGATGGTCGTCTGGATGACCAGCGCATCGCAGAAGGGATCCTTATGATCCGGCATATCCTTCCTTTAGAAGGTAATCTTCTCTTCTGGGGGTGGGGTCTGGGATATGGAGCCAACGCTCTGGCAGTACATGGTGTGGAGGCTCGCCTTCTGGGAAGCCTCAATCCCCCCCCATGGATCACTCTGATCCCTCCACGGGTCCCGATGTCTGCCCGATATTCATATCGATCCTCCTCCACCCGAGGCAGGACCTCCTCAAACCTCACCTCTCGACGGCCTTGCTGCTAATACTTCTCCCTGTTTCCTCTCATGTTGAGGAACTCCGGGCACGTGGTTGTGGCGTTCCCTTCCTCTTCGTGGAAGTCGCAATAGGGCAACTCCACCTTGGCTTCTCTCCTCCTTATCTGTGCCGCTCTCCTCCTCTCCCCCATGGCTATAGCCATAGCCTGATTTTGATCGAGGAGGGGAGGTCTTTATGCTTGGCTCCAACCTAGGGGTGTGATGGGCCCGCGAACAGACTCTTACTGTGGTTGGTTCGTTGAGTCGATCGCCGCGGGCTTGCTCGGGTAGGCAAGTGCACCTATCGCAAGTAGTACTCGATATTCGGGGGAATACCGAGGTCGTATTGTTCTCGGGGTCGCGTTGACTATTCTTACTCCTCCGGGAGGACTATTATTTTACTGAAAATAAGGTGGATTTTTTTACTTAATAAAAGGCGAAAAAGCAAAGGAGCGAAAAAACGGTTTAGAAAATATTCGATGAAGGGTTAACGCTCGGCATCGAATCGGATTAAGACTAAAATAATTTTTAATAATAAAAAGACTTAGTTTTCAAATTAATAATAAGACAACTTGGCCGTGGAGGTTCCACAAATGTGAGCTCACCTAGCTATAGGGATATCGCTCACCTAAACGTTAAGACTATTCGACCGAACGTTAGTCCGACGAAGGATTCCTCTTAACGCCCGCTTTACGCTAAGAACCCCGCTATTGGGTGGGGGACCCAATCCGGTAGAATTACGCTAGTCCTCTCTCGAGGGTATGCACGCAACTCTATTTACCCAGGGGTGATCGGTCCATATGCACGGCCTCTCGGCTAGCTAGCATATGGACTACGGAAATAGGGCCCACACATCGATTATGTGGTCCTACGCGTCGTAAACCCGGGGTAAACCCTAAGTGCTTAAATTAAAATGAAAATGAAGAGCTTTAATTATTATAAATCATTTTAAATGTCCCAATGCTCTTCGATGCCGAGGCTAATAGCGATTAGCCACACATCGGTATGGGGACGGCTTATAATTTAGTGAGGCGCGAGTTCGAATTTTAATGCTAAACGATTATAAGAAAGAGACAAAAGAAAAATAACAATATTTAGAGAGCTAAAAAGTTAACTAAACGAGAACTCACGCACACTCCAAATTATAAATTAAACAAAAGCTAAGTTACACATGAATGAAATTTGCATAATTTAAATTTGCGAGTCCCACTCAAACGAGTGGGGGCGGTAAATAAAGGCTGAAAATTGCAAGTCCTACTCAAACGAGTAGGACTGAAATGAAAGCGAGTCCTACTCAAATGAGTAGGAGAAAATAAATGCGATTACATGGCTAAAAAGTCCGGCCATTTAACTCAAGTGAGTAGGCGGAAAAAATAAAGAAAGTAAAATTGCAAGTCCTACTCAAACGAGTAGGACTGAAATAAAGTCCGGCCATTTAAACTCAAGTGAGTAGGCGGAAAAATAAAGAAAGAAAAATTACAAGTCCTACTCGAACGAGTAGGACTGAAAATGAAAACGATGCGCCATTTAACTCTTAACGAGTAGGCGGAAATAAATGCACACGAACACACACACTCCAAATGAAATTCAAGAAAGCAATAAAATTATACACCTACACTCACACACTCTACATAATTTGAATCAAAGCATTAAAAGGAAGCATTAAAACAAAGCATGAAAATTTAACACCTACACTCACACACTCTACATAATTTAAATCAAAGCATAAAAATTATACACCTACACTCACACACTCTACATGGAAATTTAAGAAGAACAAAAAGAAATTTAAGCTCATACACTCACACACACTAATAACAAAGAAAAATTAAAGTTACCTAAAAATGAAAATAACAAGATTTCTACTCCTAAAACTTACCCAAAACACATAAAAAGAACAAACAAAAATAATATGAGCAAAAAGTTTTACAAAATAAAGTCAAAATCAAAGGTGCTCAAAAATTAAAACTTTAACTTTTTCATGCTTAGGTTTTGCCAAAAATGAATAAAAAGAGAAAATTACAATTTTTGGAAGACTAAAGTTTTTCAAAGTAAATCAAAAATCAAAGTTTTTAGAAAATTAAAATACCAACATTTTCATTCTTATGATGTTATGAAAGTGATAAAAAGTGAAAAAGAACATGAAAAGAACAAAATAGGTTTTACAATCCTAAAAAAAAACTAAGTAAAAAGAAAGAACAAATTCACTTTTTTAAATCTCTTTCAAAAAATCATAAGAATGAAATCAAAATCCTAAGCATGAAGATAAGTTAAGGGAAAAAAAACAAGGAAAGTAAATACATTACACTCATACACACACACACACCTTTCCTAAGTGAAGAACAAGTGAAGAACAAAGAATAAAAAGGTGAAGGAAAAGTGGGCACAAGTGTTCATTCCAAAGCCATATATGAAGAGAAATTTTAACATTTTATTTGATCAAAATGAAACTATTACAAGCTATTACAAGTGCTAAAACTAAAACAAAACAAGAAATGAAATAAAAAAGGGAGAAATCTCCTTACATAGCCTTGAAAATCACGGATGCAGCCCACAAAAATACACTAACTTGGCCCAAAAATCTGAACCCTTGGACCTTACAGAACTGGGCTATTTATAGGAAAAAAAATCTAAGTACACGCCCTCGGTCACGGGCGTGACATGGGGGCGTGACAGTACTATTCATGAAGGCGGCTGGCGATTGGACAGCAAAGTTGACTTCGGGCTGAGTTCGCAGCAGTCACGCCCCAGGTCACGGGCGTGACATGGGGGCGTGACGGGGAGGTAGAACCGGGCGCGGGTTGCGTCAAATGTCCTCGGCAGCGTCTTGTCGGGCCAGCTGGAAAGGTCACGCCCCATGTCACGGGCGTGACTATGGGCGTGACAGTCGGGGTCGACACTCGACGAATGTCGAGCGGAAAGTGTCGAGTCGAAATCGTTGAGCTGAAATTGGGTCACGCCCCAGGTCACGGGCGTGACACTGGGCGTGACAGTTGGTGTCGACACTCGACGATCGTCGAGTGGAATTCGTCGAGAGGAGAGGACACGGGCTTGGGTCACGCCCCGTGTCGGGTGACACGGGCGTGTCGCCAGGCGTGTCAAGCCTTTTCTTCAGAAATTTTCCGATTTCACGGGAAATGCACAGTCACGGCTTGGTCACGGGCGTGACCCATGTGTCACGGGCGTGTACTTCCCAAAATTTGGCAGATTTGGAATTTTTCTACAAAATAAAATAAAACAAGTTAGGAGAAAATTTACAAGAATAGGAACATTTTATTGAACAAAAATAAGTAAAAACGACGAAAATAAATGAAAATGACTAAATTAATGTGCATAAAAATACGCATATTTACAGTTCATCAAATACCCCCATACTTAGGCTTTTGCTATTCCAGAGCAAAAGTTTGAGGTGAATCTATAAGGAATAAAAAAAACTCTAAGTTTTGGCTATCGCTTAATTAATTATAAGAGAGATCGAAATAAATATACGGGGTGTAAGAGTTAAGTCCTAAAATTATGTAGATGATTTAAATAGCGCAAAAGTTTTGGCCAAAAGACTTCTTGATGTAATCAAATAGAAGGCAACATTTGTAATGGTTAGGTTAACGAAAATAGTTTGGAATTATAAGAATTCTAGCTTATACGAGTGCTACCGGAAATAATACAATTTACTAATTATGCTCTCAAAAAGATTTTTGAATTAATTCTAGAATCGTGTAATTGGCTAAGGGGGTAGTGTGGTTTATGAAGAGGGTTTTGATATTTGAGGTGAGGTAATTTTTTCTCGAACCTCCATTTTTTTTTCTTTTGGATTATTAGGAAAACGAAATCTTATTTTCCTAATATGATTTTTGTTTTTCAACTTCATAATAAAAAAAATTAACCCAATGTATATTTGTAGGAGTAATGAATTTTATCCTCTTACTCCCTATATAATCTTTTTAAACTTATTGGGTGCCTATGTTTACGGAACGAAATCTTGTTCCCATTGACATAAGATCTTTTAAGGATAAAATTTTTCATGCCAAGTAGGTCATGAAAAGTGAGGGGAGAAAGGAAAACTAGATTGTAATCCTAAAAATTTTTGAGAGCAACCTTAATAATTTGTACGTTCCAATGTTTTCAGAAAGCTAAAAGTAAGTATAATTGAATTCTATAGTCGTTATTTCCTAACATAATATACGTGCTCCTATTAATGAAAAATTAGAAGTAGTGCCTAAAACGAGTCCGCTAGTTTTAACAAAGCATAAAGAATTCTTTAAAACTTAACCCCGGCTATTTAAATGTTTCAATCGATAATTAACAAACGGGTAGTAAACAGAGAATTAATAGTATTCACATATAAATAAACTCAAAACAGAATTTTTGGATAGCAGAAAAGTTAAGTATGGAATATTTAATTTATTTGTTGCAAAACATTTTTTTGTTTTTTTTATAGTTTTTTTTGTAAACATTTTTTGTGTTTTTCATTTATTATCTTTTTTTTTTGTATTTTTGTTTTTCTCGATTTTTTGTTTGAAAATTTTTTGAACTATTATCTTTTTTTTTTTGTATTTTTTAAGAGAATTTTCATAATATGTACAAAAATAAGGGAGAAAAAGAAAAATGTTTGTACAAGAATGAGGAAGGGGGAGAGAGAAAAAAAAAATATTTACAAAGAGAAAAATTTTTTTGGATTTTTGTTTTTTTTTTTTTTCATAAAAATTTTTTTGTTTTTTTTTTTTTTTTCATTTAAAAATTTTTTGTTTTTTCATTTTAAAAAAATTTTTTTGTTTCATTTTAAGATGTTTTTTTAAATTTTTTTGTTTTTGTTTTGTTGTTATATGTATTTTTTTGTATTTTTCTTTTTTTTTGAGATGCAGAAAAAATTGAAGTGCAGAAAGTAAAGCACGAAAATACCCCCATACTTAAGTCCAACATTGTCCCCAATGTTGTATCGTAAGTATGCGGAACAGAAATGAAAGACAATATGTACAAACGAAAAGAAAGGGAAGGGGGTAGAAGCTTCCCTGAAACGCGGAGGGGAAGGGAGGCCGATCAGAAACCCTGCGTTTATTAGAAAAAAAAAATAACAAAGATAATAAGGAAAGAGCGAAAAAGATAAGCGAGGGGTGCCTCCCAGGAGCGCTTTGTTTATAGTCGTGTAGCTTGACTATTTTGGCGGGTTTATAATGTGGAGGAAAGTTATGGTTTCGCTAAAACCGATCACTGGGTCGCCCGCGATGTAAGACTTTAACCGATGACCGTTTACTTTAAAAGAGCCTTTGTCCGGGTGGGAGACGAGTACGGTTCCATAAGGAAAAACTTCTTCAACTAAGAAGGGACCGGACCATCTAGATTTTAATTTACCTGGAAAAAGCCTAAGGCGTGAATTGTAAAGAAGGACAAGATCGCCCGGAGAAAATAATTTTTGGGACTTGATTTTTCGATCGTGATATAACTTAGAGCGCTCCTTATAGAATTTATTGCTCTCGTAAGCGTTCGCACGCCATTCATCGAGCTCGTTTAGTTGCAGTTTTCTATTCTGAGCGGCTAAGTTGGAGTCGAGGTTTAAGAGTTTTAAAGCCCAAAGTGCGCGATGTTCTAATTCTACGGGTAAATGGCACGCTTTGCCGTAGACTAACCGGAACGGCGTACATCCAATAGCGGTTTTGTATGCCGTCCGATACGCCCACAACGCATCGTCGAGTTTAACGGACCAATCTTTCCTATTTAGCGAAACGGTTTTTTCTAAAATTCGCTTAATCTCTCGATTTACTACCTCGACTTGGCCACTTGTTTGCGGGTGGTAGGGGGTGGCAAGCTTGTGCGTGACTCCGTATTTAGCTAACGTCTTAGCCATAAGAGCGTTACAGAAATGCGTTCCCCTATCACTAACAATTGCGCGAGGCGTGCCGAAGCGAGAAAATAATTTTTTAAGAAATGTAACGACGACTCGCGCATCGTTGGTGGGGAGAGCTTGCGCTTCCGCCCACCTCGATACGTAGTCGACCGCCACTAAAATATACATATTTTTGAAAGACGGAGGTAGGGGGCCAACAAAATCTATGCCCCACAAATCGAAGACTTCGCATTCTAAAAACATGTTTTGGGGCATCTCGTCACGACGAGAGATGTTACCCGACCGCTGACAGCTATCGCATGCGCGCACAAAATTATGCGCGTCTTTGAAGAGAGTGGGCCAAAAGTAGCCCGCCTCTAGCGCCTTCCGAGCGGTCCGGTTGGCTTGATAATGCCCACCGGCTGGACCCTCGTGGCAGTGCTTAAGAATTTGCAAGCACTCCACACCCGCAACGCATCTTCGGACCGCTTGGTCCGCGCAGATACGAAAAAGAAATGGGTCCTCCCAAAAGAAATTTTTCAAGTCAGAAAAGAATTTCTTCTTTTGATGACCGGAAAATTCTTTTGGAAGGACCCGCGCTACTAAAAAATTTGCAAAATCTGCGAACCAAGGCGAAGATGACGAAGATTTATTAATGGCAAGAAGGCGTTCCTCGGGGAATCTGTCATTTATTTCAGATTCGACGAGCGCTTCCGCACCCGGATTTTCTAAACGGGAGAGGTGGTCGGCCGCTAGATTTTCCGCTCCCCGCTTATCTCGGATCTCCAAATCAAACTCTTGTAGGAGGAGAATCCATCGAAGAAGGCGGGGCTTCGCATCATTTTTAGCTAATAAATATTTAAGCGCGGAGTGATCGGTAAAAACGATAACTTTAGATAGCGTTATATACGAGCGAAACTTATCGAAAGCGAAAACGACGGCTAAGAGTTCCTTTTCCGTTGTCGTGTAATTTACTTGTGCGGAAGTGAGCGTCTTGCTAGCGTAATAAATAGGATGAAAATGTTTTTCTACGCGTTGGCCAAGAACGGCACCTAAGGCAATATCACTAGCGTCGCACATTATTTCGAACGGAAGGGACCAATTAGGGGCCACTAATATTGGTGAAGAGATAAGTTTTTGTTTTATCAAATTAAAGGCGGACTCGCATTCGCTACTAAAGATGAAGCGTGATTCCTTTTCCAAGAGGTGAGTTAGCGGCTTTGTTATTTTTGAAAAATCTTGAATAAAGCGTCGATAAAAGCCCGCATGGCCTAAGAAACTCCTAATAGATTTTACGTTTGTTGGATGCGGAAGTTTTTCTATAATTTCTATCTTGGCCTTATCCACCTCTATCCCCTTAGACGAAATCATATGGCCGAGGACCAAACCTCCTCGAACCATAAAGTTGCATTTTTCCCAATTTAAAACAAGGCTTGTGTCCTCGCACCGTTGAAGGACACGATCTAAATTGTTAAGGCAATCGGGAAAAGAGCGTCCGAAAACAGAGAAGTCATCCATAAAGACTTCCATAATGTCTTCTACTAGCTCGCCAAAGATCGCTAGCATACATCTTTGGAATGTAGCTGGCGCGTTGCAGAGTCCAAATGGCATTCTTCGATATGCGAAGGTGCCGAACGGGCAAGTAAAAGTTGTTTTCTCTTGATCATCGGGGGAAATGGGGATTTGGAAAAACCCCGATAAACCATCAAGAAAACAATAATACGGATGACCGGATAAACGCTCTAAAATCTGGTCTAGAAATGGCAGAGGGAAATGGTCCTTGCGGGTGGCGTCGTTAAGTTTCCTATAGTCGATGCACACTCGCCAACCCGTAACAGTACGAGTTGGGACAAGCTCGTTATGCTCATTCGCCACTACGGTAAGACCGCCCTTCTTGGGCACGACATGCACGGGACTAACCCATGCACTGTCCGAAATAGGGTAGATAATCCCCGCATCTAATAACTTAATGATTTCGGCTTTAACGACGTCTTTCATGTTTGGGTTAAGACGACGCTGCGGCTGTATCGTTTTGCGGCAATTATCGTTTAGGAAAATCTTATGGGTGCAAAAGGAGGGGCTAATCCCCTTTAGGTCAGAGATTTGCCACGCAATTGCGTGGCGATGTTTAAATAAAACTTCCAATAAATCGGAAGTCTCCGAATCACTCAAGTCCGAAGAAATGATAACGGGGAGCGTATCACCTTTTCCCAAAAAAGCGTACTTGAGCGAGGCGGGTAAGGGTTTGAGGTCTAGGATGGGCGGTTCTTCTAGGGAGGTTTTAATTCCTATGTCTTTCTTACCAATTGGTTCGAAAGGCAAGTCTATAGACGTATCCTCATCGCAGTTAAAATTTTCGAGCGCATAAATATCGTCATTTAAAAATACGGACTCGAAAATGGGAGAAGAACGATCTCCGAAAAAAGTATTAAAGAATAGCAGAAATCGTCGCTCGATGACAAATTGTCCATCGAGGGATTAATAGAGAAAGTAACCTGGTCATCGCCTACTCGGAGGAGAAGGCTACCATTACTAACATCTATTAGTGCGCGGGAGGTGGCGAGAAAAGGGCGACCGAGTATTATTGGTACCTCGGCGTCCTCCTCGATATCTAAGATGACGAAGTCTACCGGGAAGGTAAACTTGTCGACTCGGACAAGGACGTCCTCCACTACCCCGATAGGGAACTTAACCGAGCGATCCGCTAATTGGATGCGCATATTCGTAGGACTAGGAGTACCCAAACCTAAACGCGAAAAGAGCGAGAACGGCATCAGATTAATGCTAGCCCCTAAATCAGCTAAGGCGTACTTTACTAATATATCGCCAAAAAGGCACGGGATGGAAAACCGTCCCGGGTCGTTTTGTTTTGCGGGCAATTTATTAGTAAGGGCCGCCGAGCAGACAGCGTTGAGAGATACATGCGAAATATCCTCTAATTTGCGTTTATTAGAAAGTAGTTCTTTTAAAAATTTCGCATATTTGGGCATTTGCGAGATAGCCTCGCAAAAAGGAACATTAATGTGAATTTGTTTTAATAATAAAATAAATTTTTCATATTGCGCGTCCTTACGCTCGTTTTCTAACTTATGCGGATACGGAAGAGCCTTGTTTAAAATAATTTTTTCTTTTATAATAGGTAAAGGCGGCGTGAGCGAAGAAAGGGGAAGAGGGGTCGGAGGTGAAATATGTACCTGAGGGTCGGTCCGTTTTGGATCGACCACCTCCTTTCCGCTACGGAGGGTTATAGCGTTGGCGTTCTCCCGCGGATTGGGCTCCGTGTTTCCCGGCAGTGCCCCGAGCGCGCGCTCGGACATCATCCTCGCCAGCTGTCCAACCTGTTGTTCGAGTGTTTTTAGCGATCCGGTGATGTTCCGGATATTTGACTCGTTGGACGCAATATACTTCGAAAAATTTTCCTCCATCGGGGAGGGTTTCGGAAGAGGAGGGGGAGGAAGAAATCCGGGCGCATAAGAAATAGGGGGACGCTGAGCATTATTCGGGTTGCTCCACGAGAAGTTGGGGTGATTCCTCCAACCCGGGATTATAGTTATTACTATAAGGGTTGTTGTTGGGGTTGAAGGGAGGACGACCCGAATTTCCCATGAAGTCCACGAACTCTTCAGCTACGCAGACATTAGGGGGAATAAAACAAGGCGGAGTGGAGGAGGCAGCAGACATCTCCGCCACCTGCTTTGTTAACCTTTCAACTTGAAGGGTCAAGAGAGCAGTGGCATCCACTTCAAAAAGACCAGCCGCCGGCTTTGGCCGTCCCCGCGGGACGTTCCATTGATAGGCGTTCATAGCCATCTCTTCGAATAAAGCCTGGGCGGCCTCGGGGGTTTTGTTGTTAAGCGTTCCCCCGGCAGCCGCGTCAATCATTTGACGCGTCTGAAAATTCAGCCCATTATAAAAAATTTGAACTTGCAACCACGTTGGCAGCGCGTGGTGCGGGCAACGGCGGAGGAATTCCTTAAATCGTTCCCAAGTCTCGTATAGAGACTCGGGATCGTTCTGCACAAACGAAGAAATGTCCGCCCGCAACTTTGCAGTTTTGGCGGGCGGAAAGTACTTCGTTAGGAACCGTTCCGTCAACTCAGCCCACGTGGTGATACATCCTCGCGGGAGGGCATTCAACCACGCCTTGGCTTTGGACTTAAGGGAAAAAGGAAATAAGCGCAAACGAATGGCGTCATCAGTGACGCCATTGATCTTGAAGGTGTCGCATATCTCCAAGAAATTGGACAAGTGGACATTCGGGTCCTCATCCGGCAGTCCATCGAACTGCACGGCGTTTTGGACCATTTGAATGACACTTGACTTTATTTCAAAATTATTATTGGCCACCGCAGGGCGAACAATACTCGACCCTGAATCATCCAGGTTAGGCCGGGCGTAATAAGACATAGTACGCTCGGCCGCCGGGGGAAGGTTAGGGGCGGCCATAACTAAAACAGTGGGTTCTCCGATAGATTCCTCGGGATCTAAAGAAGGATTTCGGCGATGAGATCGGATACGCGCAAGAGAGCGTTCGATCTCAGGGTCGAAGTCTAAATCTTCAGACTCTGAGGGTTGTCCTCGGGTCATACACCCAAACAAAAATAAAACAAAAATAAAACTTTTTTTGTTTTTTTTTTTTTTTTTTTAAAATAAAGTTTTTAGTTTTTTTTTTTTTTTTAGAAAATAAGTAAAATTAATAGACTCCGGAATTCGAAATAGCAACTCGAAAAGAGGTTCCCCGGCAACGGCGCCAAAAACTTGATGGGCCCGCGAACAGACTCTTACTGTGGTTGGTTCGTTGAGTCGATCGCCGCGGGCTTGCTCGGGTAGGCAAGTGCACCTATCGCAAGTAGTACTCGATATTCGGGGGAATACCGAGGTCGTATTGTTCTCGGGGTCGCGTTGACTATTCTTACTCCTCCGGGAGGACTATTATTTTACTGAAAATAAGGTGGATTTTTTTACTTAATAAAAGGCGAAAAAGCAAAGGAGCGAAAAAACGATTTAGAAAATATTCGATGAAGGGTTAACGCTCGGCATCGAATCGGATTAAGACTAAAATAATTTTTAATAATAAAAAGACTTAGTTTTCAAATTAATAATAAGACAACTTGGCCGTGGAGGTTCCACAAATGTGAGCTCACCTAGCTATAGGGATATCGCTCACCTAAACGTTAAGACTATTCGACCGAACGTTAGTCCGACGAAGGATTCCTCTTAACGCCCGCTTTACGCTAAGAACCCCGCTATTGGGTGGGGGACCCAATCCGGTAGAATTACGCTAGTCCTCTCTCGAGGGTATGCACGCAACTCTATTTACCCAGGGGTGATCGGTCCATATGCACGGCCTCTCGGCTAGCTAGCATATGGACTACGGAAATAGGGCCCACACATCGATTATGTGGTCCTACGCGTCGTAAACCCGGGGTAAACCCTAAGTGCTTAAATTAAAATGAAAATGAAGAGCTTTAATTATTATAAATCATTTTAAATGTCCCAATGCTCTTCGATGCCGAGGCTAATAGCGATTAGCCACACATCGGTATGGGGACGGCTTATAATTTAGTGAGGCGCGAGTTCGAAATTTTAATGCTAAACGATTATAAGAAAGAGACAAAAGAAAAATAACAATATTTAGAAGAGCTAAAAAGTTAACTAAACGAGAACTCACGCACACTCCAAATTATAAATTAAACAAAAGCTAAGTTACACATGAATGAAATTTGCATAATTTAAATTTGCGAGTCCCACTCAAACGAGTGGGGGCGGTAAATAAAGGCTGAAAATTGCAAGTCCTACTCAAACGAGTAGGACTGAAATGAAAGCGAGTCCTACTCAAATGAGTAGGAGAAAATAAATGCGATTACAGGGCTAAAAAGTCCGGCCATTTAACTCAAGTGAGTAGGCGGAAAAAAATAAATAAAGTAAAATTGCAAGTCCTACTCAAACGAGTAGGACTGAAATAAAGTCCGGCCATTTAAACTCAAGTGAGTAGGCGGAAAAATAAAGAAAGAAAAATTACAAGTCCTACTCGAACGAGTAGGACTGAAAATGAAAACGATGCGCCATTTAACTCTTAACGAGTAGGCGGAAATAAATGCACACGAACACACACACTCCAAATGAAATTCAAGAAAGCAATAAAATTATACACCTACACTCACACACTCTACATAATTTGAATCAAAGCATTAAAAGGAAGCATTAAAACAAAGCATGAAAATTTAACACCTACACTCACACACTCTACATAATTTAAATCAAAGCATAAAAATTATACACCTACACTCACACACTCTACATGAAATTTAAGAAGAACAAAAAGAAATTTAAGCTCATACACTCACACACACTAATAACAAAGAAAAATTAAAGTTACCTAAAAATGAAAATAACAAGATTTCTACTCCTAAAACTTACCCAAAAACACATAAAAAGAACAAACAAAAATAATATGAGCAAAAAGTTTTACAAAATAAAGTCAAAATCAAAGGTGCTCAAAATTAAAACTTTAACTTTTTCATGCTTAGGTTTTGCCAAAAATGAATAAAAAGAGAAAATTACAATTTTTGGAAGACTAAAGTTTTTCAAAGTAAATCAAAAATCAAAGTTTTTAGAAAATTAAAATACCAACATTTTCATTCTTATGATGTTATGAAAGTGATAAAAAAGTGAAAAAGAACATGAAAAGAACAAAATAGGTTTTACAATCCTAAAAAAAAACTAAGTAAAAAGAAAGAACAAATTCACTTTTTTAAATCTCTTTCAAAAAATCATAAGAATGAAATCAAAATCCTAAGCATGAAGATAAGTTAAGGGAAAAAAAACAAGGAAAGTAAATACATTACACTCATACACACACACACACCTTTCCTAAGTGAAGAACAAGTGAAGAACAAAGAATAAAAAGGTGAAGGAAAAGTGGGCACAAGTGTTCATTCCAAAGCCATATATGAAGAGAAATTTTAACATTTTATTTGATCAAAATGAAACTATTACAAGCTATTACAAGTGCTAAAACTAAAACAAAACAAGAAATGAAATAAAAAAGGGAGAAATCTCCTTACATAGCCTTGAAAATCACGGATGCAGCCCACAAAAATACACTAACTTGGCCCAAAAATCTGAACCCTTGGACCTTACAGAACTGGGCTATTTATAGGAAAAAAAATCTAAGTACACGCCCTCGGTCACGGGCGTGACATGGGGGCGTGACAGTACTATTCATGAAGGCGGCTGGCGATTGGACAGCAAAGTTGACTTCGGGCTGAGTTCGCAGCAGTCACGCCCCAGGTCACGGGCGTGACATGGGGGCGTGTCAGGGAGGTAGAACCGGGCGCGGGTTGCGTCAAATGTCCTCGGCAGCGTCTTGTCGGGCCAGCTGGAAAGGTCACGCCCCATGTCACGGGCGTGACTATGGGCGTGACAGTCGGGGTCGACACTCGACGAATGTCGAGCGGAAAGTGTCGAGTCGAAATCGTTGAGCTGAAATTGGGTCACGCCCCAGGTCACGGGCGTGACACTGGGCGTGACAGTTGGTGTCGACACTCGACGATCGTCGAGTGGAATTCGTCGAGAGGAGCGGACACGGGCTTGGGTCACGCCCCGTGTCGGGTGACACGGGCGTGTCGCCAGGCGTGTCAAGCCTTTTCTTCAGAAATTTTCCGATTTCACGGGAAATACACAGGCACGGCTTGGTCACGGGCGTGACCCATGTGTCACGGGCGTGTACTTCCCAAAATTTGGCAGATTCTGGAATTTTTCTGCAAAATAAAATAAAACAAGTTAGGAGAAAATTTACAAGAATAGGAACATTTTATTGAACAAAAATAAGTAAAAACGACGAAAATAAATGAAAATGACTAAATTAATGTGCATAAAAATACGCATATTTACAGTTCATCAGGGTGGAACTGATCCTGGCCTCCCCTAGCGATTGTCCATTCCCTGGTAACCTCTCTGTGACCTCTGGTCCTGCCACTCAGGCCTCCAGCCCAGCCAATGCTCCTGCTCCTAAAGCCCCCATCGAGGCTTCTGCTTCCCCTGCAGTTGCCGCTATTCTCTTTGCTGAGGTTTGACTCTCCTTTACTCCTGCCCTCTGCAGCCTCTCGGCTCCTTCTCTCCTCTATGTCCCACCTGGCCAGCTTCCAGGAAAACTCCGGATTCGACGCCTCCCCATCGACCTCCCTTGCCTCCCTCTCCATCAGCTCTTTGTAGGAGAGGAATGGTACTCTTTTCACCTCCATTCTGAAGAGTCCCTATTGCAGCCCCATGGTGAAGGCCATCATCATGCTATGGCTTGGCATCTCCTAGACTTGGGTGACCTCTTCCTGAAACCGGTCAACATAACTCCCCAAAGTCTCATTCAACCTCTGCTTGATGTGGAACAGGGACTCCAACTCCTTCCTACTCCTCTTGGAGGTGGTGAACCTCAACATGAACCCCCTGCGTAGGTCCTTGAAGCAGTAAATGGAGCTGACCGGCAGCTGGTGAAACCACTCCCTTGCCTTCTACTTGAGGGTGATGGCGAAGAGCCGACACTTGAAGCAATCTGATATTTGTCGGATCGAGACCACGTCCTCAAACCACTAGACGTGCTGTACCGGGTCTCCTTCCCAGTGTAGTAAGACATTTCGGGTTCCCTGAACACCTCTGGAACTGGGGAGGACTAAACCAGCTTATTGAACGGGCTGCCTCCCCCTGCCGGGCGAGCTGGAGGATCTCGCGCACCCATCTCGCTGAACCGGCCTCCGCTTGTCGAGCCGGGAAGAGCACGCGCCAGGGGAGCTCGCATCCCCTTCCTTCTTCGGTGACCTCCTTCCCAGTTCGCCTGCCGGCAGCATCCTCGCCTAGAGACAGGGCGGCGATGATTGGAACTGTTGGAGCTGAGCACTCGTCCTGCACACCGAGTGCGAACTTGACGAGGCTGAGCACCTCCTTCCTGAGGTCTTCGAACATCCCCACCGTGGCCAGAGGTAGTGGGGGCGACTAGTCGGACTTGTCCAAGCCTTGTCCTTCTCCTCTTGCCATCTAGCCTATTGAAGATTTTCTATGCTGAACACTCTCCACGCTCACCGCACCAAGATGTTGAAACCAAAAACTGGGTCACTTATGGATGTTCACCATTGGGAAAGGGGTGATCGCGCACCTACTTATGTCCTGCAAGCCAAACAACAAAAAGAAATAGAAACTAACCCAAGGGCTCGGCGTGGAGATCCCACCACGCACCTGAAAGATCTTTTAGCGCTTCCCCTCCTTAGCCAATGACTGAGCTAAGGCTACCTCAGAAAGCGCAAGAAGATCTGAAAATTGATAAGCGTCCTCTCTAAGGTGCCCCTTGAGTCTTATTTATAGAATTTTGAAAACGGTCTGCCAATAGCCAACCTCCGCTATTTTGAACAGCTATGTGCAACCCAACTAAGTCTGCTAACAACATAACTCTGCTGTTCTATCAAGCTATTCGCACCCTTGACAAGGGGAAAATGGTAAAATAAACACCTCATAGGAGGCTGGGCGAGTGGAGCAACATCACTCAATGCCAAAGACAGGAGAGCGCCGAGAGCGTCGAGTCTAGCAACATCACTCAACGCCAAAGCCAGGAGGGTGCCGAGAGTGTTGAGTGGAGCGATGTCACTCAACGCCAAAGCTAGGAGGGCGCCGAGAGCAACGAGAGGAGAAACGTCACTCAATGCCAGGGCTAGGAGGGCACCAAGAGCATTGAGTGGTGCAACGTCACTCAACACCAAAGCTAGGAGGGCGCCGAGAGCGTCAAGTGGAGCAACGTCACTCAACGTCAAAGCTAGGATGGCACCGAGAGCGTCGAGTGGAGCAACATCACTCAAAGCCAAAGCTAGGAGGGCGCCAACGAGGGTAAAGTATAAATGAAGCCTCATAAAATAGCTGGGAGTGTAGCCCTCTGATACCTTCACTCGCCCAGGGCGATCTGGGATTATTACTACAAAAGGAATTCTAGAATACTTGAGTTTGCTGAGCTTTGTTTGACGAATCTAGTATTCTAACTCACGACGTCGCTCGAAGAATGCTGATCTCCGTTTGACGAATGTCGAGCTCCTTTCGACGAACGTCGAGCTCCGTTCGACGAACGCCGAGCTTCGTTCGACGAACGTCAAACTCCACCTGATCTCAGTTTGGCTAAGTTCCGCCTCAGCTCGACGAACTCCAGGTGGACGCGGGATGGGTCAGCCAGCTCGCGCAGCTCGCGCTCCTGGCTTTGGCGGGAGCGGGCTAACCAGCTAGCACAGCTCACATGCCTGACTTTAGAGGGAGCGGGCTAACCATTCTGATCATGCCAGTGTAACACCCCCTATCCGTCACATAGCATATAGCAGTAGGTCTGGCCGGGGTCCGACGCCATATACTACAGACAGACCAGGCGGTTACTCAATGGAAACCATGCAACTAGTAACCAACGCCCTATACAGAGTCATTCTAGTGGAAGCAATTATTAAAAGTTGCAAATTAAAGAACCCAGCCACAAGCATGAATGTCCACTACAAAACACAATAGGAATGAAGTACAATACACAAGTACAATGGCCTTAAGGCCTTACATTTGTTTACTCAAATTACATGTTTTGCAAACCTCGGCACGCAGGCCGGTCACACATGAATAATGCAAGTAAACACTCAATATTTAGGCCTTCGAGGGCCGGCTCAGCAACATGGGCTTTTGCCCGCTATTTACCGCTTGGTCCTGCAGCACCTACAAGCAACAACCCACCACAACTGTGGCAAACAAAGGCAACGGTCAACTATGCTGACCAAATTGTAACGATCCCGCCCTAAAACTCGGGGCGACGATGCTCCTTCCCTGCACTTTATTAGCATAACCATGCATTATAGAAAAATAACACTACATCACAGGCATAGGCACGCACGACCATACACACCGTGCTCTCAGGGTGTAAGACCCCCTTTTTTTTCTTTTTCGACACCGGGGTCTTAGGCCCAGAACCGCCGTTTTGCGGTGACTCCTTCACGCCCTGAAGAGTCATCACCACAAAGCGCCGATTCTGCCGGCCATCTCGATCACATAAAAGTAGCAAAATAATGGAATAAAGGTAAACTATCTGTCCACAGAGAATCACATGACATAATAAATATAACTCCACGAAGGGAGTGTCCACAGAAAACGACATCAGAGTAGCAAAACGGGCTTATGCCCGGTACATCAAATCCTCACTACCAGATCTCTCATATGGAAACAAAAGTAGAAAACTGCTCAGGGTCGAGACTCACGGTCCCGGCTGTGTGTACTCCGGAGCTAGACTGCCCCACCTCCAAGCGCACCGGTCTCTGGGGCTGCTCCTCCATGCTGGTCTCCGCGATCCCCTAAATGATGCAGTTCGAAAACCGTTAGTCTAAAAGACTAAGTCCTATCATCCCCCACCCCTTCCCCCGTGGCTCCTAGGCACCGAGCGGAGAGGAAGAAAGGGAGGACTTGAAAGTGGAGAGTATATCAAATGCAGGTGACGGTGGACCTAAAACTAGCAATTTATATAGTAACTAATCATTTTTGTAAACAAGTAAAGTAAAGTAACCTTAACTTATATGGGTACATATAAGCAAGGGGTCTTTTGCAAGGCTCCCATCGTATAAAATGTCCCATACCAGTTTATACGATGGGGTGTCGGTTGTCAAACAGCAGCAATTATATATATCCAAATTTAACCTTAATTTATAAACTTGCCCACACAAGCTTATAGACCAAGGGGTCGTTTTGCAGGGCCTAATGTATAAGTGTCCCATACCACTTATATTTTAGGTGTCAAAGGTTAAATGAATCGCTTATGCTATGACATGCAAGTGGGTATGATGGATCAAGCAAGTGCAACACACGCACCCGACTCTGTGCACACAGACCTTTAGTTCCCCCTTTCTGGAGCCTCACCTCCCAGGATACCTCCGTAGTGGCAGACGGAAGCGGTGGGTTGGGCCTCGCCCACCTCTAAACCAGTATAGCACTACTGGTCAGACCTATCGTACGCCTCAACGCTGGTGCACTAAGCGGACTCCTGCGTACTCTTGTCGGCTGGCGCACCGGACTTCTGTTGGCGAAGTGCTGTCACAACACTTGCCGAGTCAACGTATTGGTGTCTGTGCTAAGATCCTCCAATACCGAAGACCCACCACCTTAATTTCCTTCCCTTTTATGCACATGCAAATTTACGTACCAACACCGAGCCGAAGCTCACCGGGCCATCCTGCCCTCTTACCACAACGACCGAGCCTACTGCTTGATCATCTGGCCAAAAACTACTTCCCGTAACCTCGGGGTGTGTGAGAGTGAAACCCTAATTATTCTAGTTACTCTTGAAGTTTCATTATTCCTATGAGTTACGTTATCCCAGGACTGCCCAAGGTATTCCCCGTGAAGGGCTCTCGAAGGCACTAGGAACTACGATGGGATTACGCCCAAAGCTCCCTTTCGCAAGGCACTTATTATTATTGGTTACTACACAAATCTCTCAATCCCTTAGGGTTATAATTGAATTCTAACCCAAGTGTATATGACTCCTTCTTTTCGAGGAGGATGAGTGATCCTTTGACGATCCCGAACCCCACACAACTCTAACCAACCTCCACTACTCATCTACACTTCTGATGACAAACCTAATTCACCTACCAGACTAATGCCCCATTATTCCAACTTCCTAAACTCATTGTGCACTTTAATTTGATTTCTACTGTTTTTACTAATTGCAGACCACCCTAAGCTAATATGATGTACTCAATAGGTGATACTCTAAATTCTCCTCCAATAACTCTACAAATTTTACCAGAGGTCTATTATGATAGATATAGTCTAAATTCAGAAAATCATATTTTTCCCAATTAATCTACTATTTATTGAATTTTCCTCAAAAGCTAGGCCATAGTCAATTTGAACATGAACCATAAGATTTTCTCAGGTAAAGGCCTCCTAAAATTTTTATTCACTAAATAACAGAGAAATATTATTGGTTGCCAATTTTCACAATTTTCCAGATAGTTCTTGACCTCTAAAAGATTTATTAAAAACAATTCCTAGAATCAAATATAATGAAGGAAGTGCCACAAATATGTCTCCAATAATTATGTAAAAATTACTAGGGCTTCATAAGGAACTAGAAACATCATGATGAAGAAATTAAAATTTTTCAGACAATTTAGATGCCATTATTAAATTTACCAAAGTTCCATAGAATTAAATAATTAAAGAAGCAACTACTAAATATCATTCTTCCAAAATTTCATAAAACTTTACAGAGATGGGTACCATGATTATAAGCCCCTTTGCTAGGTTTCATCAGATTTATTCAAGTATATTTTTCTCCAAAAATTCCTAAGTGAAACTTGTAAAACATGACTTTGTGAATAAAGTACCAAAAATATTCATCCAAAATTTATTATAAAATTTCCAGAGATATATATACCCTAAACAACTACCCATTCAAAAACTCAGCCCTTTTCAGAAAGTTTTGGTATTAGAGCTTATGATTTCCAAGCTAGTGCCCTAAACTAGGGTTATAGATTTAAGGGGTTTAAATTCTTCCAAATGCCCTAAAATTTTAACCACAGGACCATAGTAACCCTATGGACCTCATTCCCAAGTTTCAAGTCCATCCAAGGTCTTTTGACCCCAAATTCTTCAAACCCTAGAAATTTACCCTAAAGGGCCTACCCAAAAATTCTAGGGCTACCCTAGTCCAAACCACTCCAAACTTCATAGGTGAGTGTAAAAAGTCTAATTATATCAGTGGCCAAAATTTCAGCCTCTGATGAGGGAATTTGGCCACTCAACCATCAATAGTGGCTTTTTACCAAAATACCCTTATAAGGTCATATATAGGGTGGGTAGATTACCTATCCTAAACATCTCCAAATGAGCTAAAGTTTTAACCCTATACCTATCATGACATCTAAGACCACCCACCCAAATTTGGGGGAGTTTTAAATTAATTGGGTCACATAATTAAATTAATCATGATTTATTAAATTTTTCTAAACACTATAGAAAAATATTCTCCAAAAATTCTAAATTTTGGACAGGTTCTAGATATGACTAAGACTTTCTCACTGCCCAAATCTCAACTTGTTTGGACAAGGAATGAAGTGTGGGCACCCAAAACAATTTCTGTTTAGGCCTAGGTATAGGTCCTACCAAAAAGGGTACCCTGGTCTAACCAGTGGCCCAAAAGGGTCCAAGCAATTTTTGCTACAAACTAGACACCCTAAGCTACAATTTTCATGTTGGGCAGATTTCCATTCAGGGTCCCTAAGTATTTTTAAAAATTAAATACATTAAATACATCCAGTGTGACAGAAATGAAATGATTTTTATTTAAATCCTATAGTATATGATTTGATGCCGCGCGAATCTTGGCGCAGATCGAAGGCATCTGGTCATCGTCCCCACTGAGCCAACGACTGAGATTCGTCCCGCCTGGAGCGATTTCCAAGCCCTGCCGCCGGCGATCCAGCCCCTTCCCCGGCCGGTCACCGCCACCAACACCTCCGTTGAGGTGGTGGCTATCGTCAGGCGGCGGCTCCGCCGCCGGAGAGGCGTTTTCCGGCGGATTAAGCAAGAGATTTCCTTGCCGAAACCAGGAGAAATCCCGGATCGAATCGGGCTCAATTGAGCCCGAAACTCAAGCCTAATGATTCCTAGGATCTACCCGCGAGTTAAGGAGAGGAGGAGGACCTTCCTGGCGGCCTGGATGTGAGAGGAGCGGCGGGATGCCATTGACGACGGCGGCGGCGCTCGGCTTCTGCAACTGCACAGTGGAATGGCCCGTCTCCTCCAGGTGAATGCTCTAAAATGATCCCCTCGGCTCCCTGAAGGTGCTTAAATGGCAAATGGGGGAGGGGAGAGGCTGGTTCTTCAATAGCCATTAACACCATTAAAGGTGTGGCTCGGGTTGTGTGGAGGGGGGCTGAACCCACCCCTTGGTGGCCGGGAAACGGCTGGAATCAACTCCTCTCCCCTAGAGGAGTTGATTACAGCCATAACTGGTGGCTGTTGGCCTTCCTTGGCCGGCTTCTCTCTTCCCTTTCCTCTTCCCCATTTTCTCTCTCCTCCATTATCATGGAGAGGAGCTCTTTTCTCTCTCCTAGTCACCTCTGGTTGACTAGTCAACCTCACAAGCTAAAGGCAGCCCACTGGATTATGATGGTCATGGGAATGGGTTTAGCCTAAGGGAGAAGTGGCTTGAGCTTGGGTTAGCCCTTTTTGGGCTAAGTTGACCTAACACTAGAATAGAGTTGACCTTGATCAACAAGACCATTTGAGTTGACCCCAATGGGTCCTTGGTGACCCATTGGACTCCCTTAAGGTCTAGGAAGACTTGAGTAGGGTTGGTTGGGCATCTTGGGGGTCACATGCCCCTTGGTAAGGTCACTTTGACCATTTTAGGGCTAGAGTTGACTTGGGTCAACATGACCATTAGGGTTCACCCCTATGGATCCTTGGTGACCCATTGACTTCCCTTAGGGTCTAGGTAGGGTTATGTAGGGTTACCCTGCACTTTGGAGGTCTCATACCCTTAGTAAGGGTACTTTGACCAGATTATGGCTTGAGTTGACTTGGGTCAACCTGGCCTCTAGGGCTGACCCCAATGTGTCCTTAGTGACCCATTGACCTCACTTTAGGGTTAGGAGGGCATAGGTGGGGTCCTCTAGACTAGGAGTGGGTCAATTGGCCCTATGTAGGCTAGGTTGACCTATTCAGGGCTAGGGTTGACCTTGGTCAACTGGGCCTCTTGGGTTGGCCCTAATGGGTCCTTTTGGCTCTAGTGGGTCTCCCAAAATGTTTGGGAGTGTTGTGGTAGGGTCTTGGGGCCATGGTGAAGCCCCATTGTCATTCTAAACCATTGTTCAAAATTCTACTATTTGCAGACCATGGTGATCCCCACCTTGGCCTCCTATCTCTTGGCTCATTTCTGGCTTCCTAGGGTTTTGTCATGACCTAGTCATGGCCAAAACCACTCTTAGGGGTCTAGTTGGAAATGGGATGTTACAAATCCCAATAAACAAAATAAAGATTTCGTCCCCGAAATCAAGGTTGCGCCCACGGGTCTTACTACCGAAGGAAAGAGTCTTGTAACATCCCATTATGACGCCTTGTTTGTTAAATTTGATTTTATGGGAAAACTTAGATCTAAGACCCCTTTTGCCCAAACGGCGAACCAAAATCCCAATAAACAAGGTTAAGCCCCCAATAAACAAAAGATAAGCCCCTATCTACCTAGAGCAGCCCTTAGTATACTTAAAGCAGGAAAAATAATTTAATATCTTGAGGGGTCTGAGAGGTATACCTGACTGAATAGCTCGGGGTATCTTTGTCACATCAGGTCCTGTGGCTCCCAGGTATGCTCCTCCTGGCCGTGGTTCCTCCACAGGACCTTGACTAGTGGGACCTTCTTGCATCGCAAGACCCGCACTCCTCGGTCGTCGATCCTCACAGGCTCCAAATGAACCGACCGGTCTGAAGCTACCGGCCCTTCGGTAGTCAGAATCTGCTGCTCCGGGCGTAGCAGAGCCCTCCTCAAAGAAGAAATGTGGAAGACGTCGTGCAGCGCTTCCAGCTCTGGTGGTAACTCCAGCCGGTAGGCTAGGGGTCCGATCCGCTCCAGGATCCTGTAAGGGCCCATGTACCTAGGGCTGAGCTTCTTCCTCCGACCCCGCACCCGTGAAACTCCATGCATGGGCCGGATCTTCAGAAACACCCGGTCCCCCACCTGGAACTCCACCTGCCGATGCCGGGCGTCATAATACTTAGCCTGTCTACTCTGTGCCTCGACCATCCTGTCCCTGATCAGCCTCACCTGTGCCTCGGTGTCTTCAACAAACTCTGACCCCAACACTTTCGGATCCTCGTTCTGCACCCAAGAAAGCGGGGTCCGGCATCTCCTCCTGTACAAGGCTTCGTAAGGCGCCATCCTGATGCTGGACTGGTGGCTGTTGTTATAGGAGAACTCGACAAGGGGCAAGAGTTTCTCCCACGGTTCCCCACGGTCCAAGATGCATAGCCTCAAAAGGTCCTCCAGCGTCCGGTTGGTGCGTTCTGTCTGCCCGTCTGTCTGGGGGTGGAATGCAGTGCTGAAAGTCAATCGCGTGCCTAAGTAAGCTTGCACGGATCTCCACTCCCTGGAGGTGAACCTGCCATCCCGATCCGACACTATCGTCCTGGGCATGCCATGTTAGCGAATGAACTGCTCCACAAACTTCCGCACCAGTACTCCTACTGAATCATCCTTCCTGATCGGTATAAATCGAGCCACCTTGGTCAACCGATCGACGATTACCCAGATCGAGTCATTCCCTGTCCGAGACCGGGGAAGCCCATGTATGAAGTCCATGTCTATGTCATCAAACTTCCACTCCGGCACCGGGAGTGGTTGCAATAATCCCGCGGGGTTCCTGCACTCCGCCTTTACTAGCTGACATGCCTCACAATGGGTCACGAAGTGTGAGACATCCTTCTTCATGCCCGGCCAGTACATCGTCTTCTTCAAATCAGCCGTCATCTTTGTGATCCCCGGGTGTACAGAATACCGGCTGCAGTGCGCCTCCATCATAATATCCTCCCGGATCTGGCCTCCCTCCGGTATATACACCCGTCCTCTGAAGCACACCAGGTCGTCCCTCAGTGTGTAGTCTCCTGCAGTGCCTGCCTCCAGAGCTTGGAAGATGGGCTCTAACTTGGCATCCTGCCTCTGCCCTTCTCTGACTCGGTCTCTGATGTCATCGGTAATGCCTATCGCGGCCAAGTACTCCTCATAGAGCTCAGGATCATCGGACGATACCAGGGTAATGTGCATGTCCTCTAGTCTCTGCAGCAGCTCCATAGACATCAACTGAGGCTCTGCTCCTGCTGTGGCAGCTCTCCTACTCAGTGCGTCCGCTACCACGTTCGCCTTCCCCGGGTGGTAATGCATCTCATACTGATAGTCAGAAAGGAACTCCACCCACCGCCTCTGCCTGATGTTTAGTTCCTTCTGCGTGTCCAAGTACTTAAGGTTCTTATGATCGGAGTATATATCACAGTGGACTCCATATAGGTAATGCCGCCATATTTTTAGTGCGAATACAACTGCTCCCATCTCCAGGTCGTGCACTGGGTAGTTCTTCTCGTGGGTCTTCAGCTGGCGGGAAGCATAAGCTATGACGTGTCCGTTCTGCATCAGTACTGCTCCCATCCCCTGATATGATGCGTCGGTGTAGACCTGGAATCCCTCCCTCCCCGAGGGGAGAGTAAGAATGGGAGCCGAGGTCAGCCGATCCTTCAGCTCCTGGAAAGCTGTCTGGCACTGCGGGGTCCACACGAACGGTACCTCCTTCTTCGTCAAGGATGTGAGCGGGAGGGCGATTCGAGAGAATCCCTCCACAAACTTCCGATAGTAACCGGCAAGTCCTAGAAAACTCCGTACGTTAGTGGCTGTTTTCAGCTGCGGCCACTCCGAAATAGCTCGAATCTTTGCCGGGTCCACTGCCAGCCCGGCTCCGCTGATAATGTGACCTAAGAAAGCCACCTCCTTCAGCCAGAACTGACACTTACTAAACTTCGCATAAAGGCGATGCTCCCGCAATCTTTCCAAGGTCAGGGCCAGATGTCGTGTGTGCTCCTCCTCCGTCTTAGAATAGATAAGGATGTCGTCTATGAACACTATGATGAACACATCCAAATAAGCCTCGAAGACCCGGTTCATGAGGCTCATAAATGCCGACGGAGCATTCGTGAGCCCGAAGGGCATCACGATGAACTCATATAATCCATATCGGCTACTAAAGGCCGTCTTCGGAATAGCCTCCTCCTTGATCCGCAGCTGGTAATAGCCTGACCTCAAGTCCAGCTTCGAAAAATAATGGGCTCCCTCCAGCTGATCGAACAACTCGTCTATCCTGGGGAGCGGATAGGTATTTCGGACGGTCAGCCTGTTTAGTGCTCGATAGTCAATGCACAGGCGAAGAGTGCCATCCTTCTTCTTCACGAATAGGACAGGAGCTCCCCATGATGAGGAACTCGGCCTAACAAATCCTGCTTCCACCAGCTCCTGCAACTGTGTTCGAAACTCCGCCAACTCCTTCGGGGCCATCCGGTAAGGGGCCTTGGATACCGGCTTAGCCCCTGGTACCAATTGGATCTGGAAGTCCTTTTACCTATGCGGAGGTAGTCCTGGCAGCTTATCCGGAAAAATGTCGGCATAGTCACGAACCACCGGAATGTTAGCAATCAGGTCCTTCTCCTCAGTCATCTCGAACAATACTTGATATACCTCGTCCCCTTGCATATGAGCCTTAATGGCCTGAATAGATGAAAGCAGGCGACGGGAGACCGGTGTAGTACCTTCGAATGTCGCATAAGTATCGCCGTGGCTGAGCACGACCCTCCTTGCCGGGCAATCAATCTGGGCATGGTTCCAGACAAGCCATGTCATGCCCAAGACGAGGTCGAAGTCCGGCATCCTCAGGATCGTTGCCGGGGCCTCGAGTGTCAACCCGTCTATGACAACCTCCAGGAGGCACTTTTCTGTGGACTGGATCTCCATCCCATTGGGGAGGCGCACCCTCCTGGGTAGTCCCGTATAACATCGAATCTGATCCAGGTCCTTGACGAAATCCTCCGACACAAAGTTGTGCGATGCCCCCGTGTCGAACAGGGTATGGGCAGGCTTGCCGCACACCATCACCATTCCTAAATCAGTTTGGAAGAAACTCTGGTGTAAGGTTTTCTAACCTAGGTCGTTTAGTAGTTCTATTAACACTTAACATGAGTAATGAATGAATCCAAAATTAAGATTGCTCTCATACCTGCAATAACCCTGTCCGGGTTCCGGGGCTGTGCTAGGTCCAAAGCGTAAATCTGCTCCCCATTCTGCCTGCGGTCGCCTCCCTGGTAACCACGACCTCGGCCGCGTCCTCGGCCTCCGAAATGCTGGGCCGGTGGGCCATCCCGTGGTGCTGGAGGTGGTGCCCCCCTCATAGGGCAGTCTCTCCGGAGATGTCCCACCTGGTGACAATGGAAGCACTCCGGCGGGGGATACGCCATACCCCGGGGTCTCTACATCTCCTGGGTCCGGAGAGGTTGAGGGGCCAAGACCACCTGCTCTCTCGGCTCCTGCCTCAACTCCTGACGAGGCTGCTCCTCTGCCCTTCTTCCATCTGGTACGGTGCCTCGCCGCTGATCATTTCGGGCCCTCCGGCCCTGGTCCTCCGCTTGCCGTTTCCGGCCCCGAGTGGTGTGCCAGTCGGCCTCAATCCTCTTCGCCATCTCCAAAATCCGGGAGATGGGCCCGTCAGAGACAAAAAGCAGGGCCTCCCTCAACTCCTCTTTTAGGCCCTTATAAAACCTCTTGACGTAACCTGCTTCATCCAGCTGATAGGAGCCCGCATATCGGGCCAAATGATCGAACTCTCGGTGGTACTCCACCACTGTCCTGGTGCCCTGCCTCAGCTGCAAGAACCGCTCCTCCAACTCGTCCCTGGCCGACTGAGGAACAAAGTGCTCCAGCAGCGTGGCCCTGAACTCTTCCCAAGTGATTTCTGCAATCTCTCTATCAGCAAAAGTCGTGTCCAACAGCGTCTTCCACCACCGCTTGGCATGTGACTCCAAGCAAGATACCACTAGGGCCACCCTCTCCTCCCAAGGGCATCGTATCCCAGTCAACATCTCATACATCACATCCAGCCACTCCTCTGTCCGTACTGCCGACTCTGTCCCTAAGTAAGATGGGGGAGAGAGTCCTCGGAAGGTGCTCATCCAGTTGGCCCCTGGGTTTGGCTGCTGGGCTGGGGCTTGCTGAGCCCGGAAGGCCTCAAGGATAGCTGTAAGGGTCTGCCCCATGTCTGACTGGAGGAAAGGTGTGGGGACCATGGGAGGTGGTGCAATGTCTGGAGTCTGCTGAGCTCCACCTTGTGGGGTGGGCTGAGCCGAGGGCTGCAAAACGAACTACATCAGTAGGTAATCGACGCAATGCCTAATGATAGTGGACAATTTACATGTGATTCCCCCCATATGGGCACACCACTGCTTCCGCTGCTTAGTTTGTCCCCAAACTAAACCCGCGCGGGGGTGACCCAGGGTTGTGGACGGCTACTTTTCGATCGAGGTCTGCCTCTGATACCACTTGTTACCCCCTTTTTTTTCTTTTTCGACACCGGGGTCTTAGGCCCAGAACCGCCGTTTTGCGGTGACTCCTTCACGCCCTGAAGAGTCATCACCACAAAGCGCCGATTCTGCCGGCCATCTCGATCACATAAAAGTAGCAAAATAATGGAATAAAGGTAAACTATCTGTCCACAGAGAATCACATGACATAATAAATATAACTCCACGAAGGGAGTGTCCACAGAAAACGACATCAGAGTAGCAAAACGGGCTTATGCCCGGTACATCAAATCCTCACTACAAGATCTCTCATATGGAAACAAAAGTAGAAAACTGCTTAGGGTCGAGACTCACGGTCCCGGCTGTGTGTACTCCAGAGTTAGACTGCCCCACCTCCAAGCGCACCGGTCTCTGGGGCTGCTCCTCCATGCTGGTCTCCGCGATCCCCTAAATGATGCGGTTCGAAAACCGTTAGTCTAAAAGACTAAGTCCTATCATCCCCCACCCCTTCCCCCGTGGCTCCTAGGCACCGAGCGGAGAGGAAGAAAGGGAGGACTTGAAAGTGGAGAGTATATCAAATGCAGGTGACGGTGGACCTAAAACTAGCAATTTATATAGTAACTAGTCATTTTTGTAAACAAGTAAAGTAAAGTAACCTTAACTTATATGGGTACATATAAGCAAGGGGTCTTTTGCAAGGCTCCCATCGTATAAAATGTCCCATACCAGTTTATACGATGGGGTGTCGGTTGTCAAACAGCAGCAATTATATATATCCAAATTTAACCTTAATTTATAAACTTGCCCACATAAGCTTATAGACCAAGGGGTCGTTTTGCAGGGCCTAATGTATAAGTGTCCCATACCACTTATATTTTAGGTGTCAAAGGTTAAATGAATCGCTTATGCTATGACATGCAAGTGGGTATGATGGATCAAGCAAGTGCAACACACGCACCCGACTCTGTGCACACAGACCTTTAGTTCCCCCTTTCTGGAGCCTCACCTCCCAGGATACCTCCGTAGTGGCAGACGAAAGCGGTGGGTTGGGCCTCGCCCACCTCTAAACCAGTATAGCACTACTGGTCAGACCTATCGTACGCCTCAACGCTGGTGCACTAAGCGGACTCCTGCGTACTCTTGCCGGCTGGCGCACCGGACTTCTGTTGGCAAAGTGCTGTCACAACACTTGCCGAGTCAACGTATTGGTGTCTGTGCTAAGATCCTCCAATACCGAAGACCCACCACCTTAATTTCCTTCCCTTTTATGCACATGCAAATTTACGTACCAACACCGAGCCGAAGCTCACCGGGCCATCCTGCCCTCTTACCACAACGACCGAGCCTACTGCTTGATCATCTGGCCAAAACTACTTCCCGTAACCTCGGGGTGTGTGAGAGTGAAACCCTAATTATTCTAGTTACTCTTGAAGTTTCATTATTCCTATGAGTTACGTTAGCCCAGGACTGCCCAAGGTATTTCCCGTGAAGGGCTCTCGAAGGCACTAGGAACTACGATGGGATTACGCCCAAAGCTCCCTTTCGCAAGGCACTTATTATTATTGGTTACTACACAAATCTCTCAATCCCTTAGGGTTATAATTGAATTCTAACCCAAGTGTATATGACTCCTTCTTTTCGACGAGGATGAGTGATCCTTTGACGATCCCGAACCCCACACAACTCTAACCAACCTCCACTACTCATCTACACTTCTGATGACAAACCTAATTCACCTACCAGACTAATGCCCCATTATTCCAACTTCCTAAACTCATTGTGCACTTTAATTTGATTTCTACTGTTTTTACTAATTGCAGACCACCCTAAGCTAATATGATGTACTCAATAGGTGATACTCTAAATTCTCCTCCAATAACTCTACAAATTTTACCAGAGGTCTATTATGATAGATATAGTCTAAATTCAGAAAATCATATTTTTCCCAATTAATCTACTATTTATTGAATTTTCCTCAAAAGCTAAGCCATAGTCAATTTGAACATGAACCATAAGATTTTCTCAGGTAAAGGCCTCCTAAAATTTTATTCACTAAATAACAGAGAAATATTATTGGTTGCCAATTTTCACAATTTTCCAGATAGTTCTTGACCTCTAAAAGATTTATTAAAAACAATTCCTAGAATCAAATATAATGAAGGAAGTGCCACAAATATCTCTCCAATAATTATGTAAAAATTACTAGGGCTTCATAAGGAACTAGAAACATCATGATGAAGAAATTAAAATTTTTCAGACAATTTAGATGCCATTATTAAATTTACCAAAGTTCCATAGAATTAAATAATTAAAGAAGCAACTACTAAATATCATTCTTCCAAAATTTCATAAAGATTTACAGAGATGGGTACCATGATTACAAGCCCCTTTGCTAGGTTTCATCAGATTTATTCAAGTATATTTTTCTCCAAAAATTCCTAAGTGAAACTTGTAAAACATGACTTTGTGAATAAAGTACCAAAAATATTCATCCAAAATTTATTATAAAATTTCCAGAGATATATATACCCTAAACAACAACCCATTCAAAAACTCAGCCCTTTTCAGAAAGTTTTCGTATTAGAGCTTATGATTTCCAGGCTAGTGCCCTAAACTAGGGTTATAGATTTAAGGGGTTTAAATTCTTCCAAATGCCCTAAAATTTTAACCACAGGACCATAGTAACCCTATGGACCTCATTCCCAAGTTTCAAGTCCATCCAAGGTCTTTTGACCCCAAATTCTTCAAACCCTAGAAATTTACCCTAAAGGGCCTACCCAAAAATTCTAGGGCTACCCTAGTCCAAACCACTCCAAACTTCATAGGTGAGTGTAAAAAGTCTAATTATATCAGTGGCCAAAATTTCAGCCTCTGATGAGGGAATTTGGCCACTCAACCATCAATAGTGGCTTTTGACCAAAATACCCTTATAAGGTCATATATAGGGTGGGTAGATTACCTATCCTAAACATCTCCAAATGAGCTAAAGTTTTAACCCTATACCTATCATGACATCTAAGACCACCCACCCAAATTTGGGGGAGTTTTAAATTAATTGGGTCACATAATTAAATTAATCATGATTTATTAAATTTTTCTAAAAACTATAGAAAAATATTCTCCAAAAATTCTAAATTTTGGACAGGTTCTAGATATGACTAAGACTTTCTCACTGCCCAAATTTCAACTTGTTTGGACAAGGAATGAAGTGTGGGCACCCAAAACAATTTCTGTTTAGGCCTAGGTATAGGTCCTACCAAAAAGGGTACCCTGGTCTAACCAGTGGCCCAAAAGGGTCCAAGAAATTTTTGCTACAAACTAGAAACCCTAAGCTACAATTTTCATGTTGGGCAGATTTCCATTCAGGGTCCCTAAGTATTTTTAAAAATTAAATACATTAAATACATCCAGTGTGACAGAAATGAAATGATTTTTATTTAAATCCTATAGTATATGATTTGATGCCGCGCGAATCTTGGCGCAGATCGACGGCATCTGGTCATCGTCCCCACTGAGCCAACGTCTGAGATTCGTCCCGCCTGGAGCGATTTCCAAGCCCTGCCGCCGGCGATCCAGCCCCTTCCCCGGCCGGCCACCGCCACCAACACCTCCGTTGAGGTGGTGGCTATCGTCAGGCGGCGGCTCCGCCGCCGGAGAGGCATTTTCCGGCGGATTAAGCAAGAGATTTCCTTGCCAAAACCAGGAGAAATCCCGGATCGAATCGGGCTCAATTGAGCCCGAAACTCAAGCCTAATGATTCCTAGGATCTACCCGCGAGTTAAGGAGAGGAGGAGGACCTTCCTGGCGGCCTGGATGCGAGAGGAGCGGCGGGATGCCATTGACGACGGCGGCGGCGCTCGGCTTCTGCAACTGCACAGTGGAATGGCCCGTCTCCTCCAGGTGAATGCTCTAAAATGATCCCCTCGGCTCCCTGAAGGTGCTTAAATGGCAAATGGGGGATGGGAGAGGCTGGTTCTTCAATAGCCATTAACACCATTAAAGGTGTGGCTCGGGTTGTGTGGAGGGGGGCTGAACCCACCCCTTAGTGGCCGGGAAACGGCTGGAATCAACTCCTCTCCCCTAGAGGAGTTGATTACAGCCATAACTGGTGGCTGTTGGCCTTCCTTGGCCGGCTTCTCTCTTCCCTTTCCTCTTCCCCATTTTCTCTCTCCTCCATTATCATGGAGAGGAGCTCTTTTCTCTCTCCTAGTCACCTCTGGTTGACTAGTCAACCTCACAAGCTAAAGGCAGCCCACTGGATTATGATGGTCATGGGAATGGGTTTAGCCTAAGGGAGAAGTGGCTTGAGCTTGGGTTAGCCCTTTTTGGGCTAAGTTGACCTAACACTAGAATAGAGTTGACCTTGGTCAACAAGACCATTTGAGTTGACCCCAATGGGTCCTTGGTGACCCATTGGACTCCCTTAAGGTCTAGGAAGACTTGAGTAGGGTTGGTTGGGCATCTTGGGGGTCACATGCCCCTTGGTAAGGTCACTTTGACCATTTTAGGGCTAGAGTTGACTTGGGTCAACATGACCATTAGGGTTCACCCCTATGGATCCTTGGTGACCCATTGACTTCCCTTAGGGTCTAGGTAGGGTTATGTAGGGTTACCCTGCACTTTGGAGGTCTCATACCCTTAGTAAGGGTACTTTGACCAGATTAGGGCTTGAGTTGACTTGGGTCAACCTGGCCTCTAGGGCTGACCCCAATGTGTCCTTAGTGACCCATTGACCTCACTTTAGGGTTAGGAGGGATAGGTGGGGTCCTCTAGACTAGGAGTGGGTCAATTGGCCCTATGTAGGCTAGGTTGACCTATTCAGGGCTAGGGTTGACCTTGGTCAACTGGGCCTCTTGGGTTGGCCCTAATGGGTCCTTTTGGCTCTAGTGGGTCTCCCAAAATGTTTGGGAGTGTTGTGGTAGGGTCTTGGGGCCATGGTGAAGCCCCATTGTCATTCTAAACCATTGTTCAAAATTCTACTATTTGCAGACCATGGTGATCCCCACCTTGGCCTCCTATCTCTTGGCTCATTTCTGGCTTCCTAGGGTTTTGTCATGACCTAGTCATGGCCAAAACCACTCTTAGGGGTCTAGTTGGAAATGGGATGTTACACAGGGCACATTCTCAGTGAACCTGGTCAAAACCGTTGTCTCACCACCGCCACGTGGACGACACAACTCGTGAGCATTTGAGTCTTTCAGGTAGAAGTCACGTCACTTGAAAACATCGACAGCCTAAGACCCGACCTCTATACCCTCGTAGGCCTCTAACACCGAACTGCATAGAGTAGGAACGGTTCCTGAAAGAAAACGGTTGTCAACCTAAATCACCTAGCGGGGGTGAATAGGTGAGTTGTGTGTCTTTTGCGGAATAAAAAAAAATTAGAGCACAACACAGAACTATCTACCAATATCAAAGACGACACAAGATTTATAGTGGTTCCCCAACCTTAGGTACATACACTTTCCCTCACCGATCTAGCAATCAACTAGACTCGGCTACTCCACTATCGCGGATCAAAAATCGATCCTACCCTCGGAACAAAGTTCCTACAAACTCGATCCAAACAAAAGGATCTACACCTCAGAAGATAACACTTCCTACAAACTCGGAGTGAAAAACTCCTACGCTCAGAGAAACTTTCTCCTACAAGATTATTAAAGTGTTGGAAAATTATACAAACAATAAATCCAATCAGATCTGAAGAAACGGCCTGAAAACTTCTTCTTATGGACTTTGCAGCACTATCAGAAATCGGTGAAGAGAGTCTCGGCCCAGATCTGGATCTTCTTGCCTTTATAGAAATCAGAGAGAGAAGATGAACAGTGATGTCGATCTCGATCTGTAACTTTCCTCAGAATGAATCCTCTGAACTTAGAAGTAGTGGCCGGAGAAGATTGTGGTGGCGGCAGCTTCTATTTCGGGAAAATAGGGAGGTGTCTGCTGAAGAATATTTCTCGAAATAAAATGACAAGAAATCTTGGAGAATACTTAGGGTTTGTCATTTTCTGATAAGACCTTATATATAAGAGACTAACGGTCATAATCGGTCATAATGATGTACACGTGGACCAATCATGTCGCGTGATTTCAAAATCCCATCAGAAAAAAGACTTAGCAAAATTTCAGAGAATGTTCAACTATATACACGAGTAAGTGAATAGCTACTCGAGTAGTTGAATAACTACTCGAGTACATGAAGGAAAACATACTCGGGTATACAAAGATGGGCTACTCGAGTAGGTAGAAATCAACTACTCGAGTAAGCAGACAGAACTACTCGAGTATGTAGAGAGACTTACTCGAGTACATAAAGGATCTACTCAAGTACTGGAAAAAATACTCGAGTATATTTCATAAACTACTCGAGTACATGAAGTACTACTCGAGTGGGATACTTAGAATAAATTCTGAAGATGTCAGCAAGAGCTACTCGAGTAGTTGAACTAAACTACTTGAGAGGAAGTAATCTACTCGAGTAGGCGAAATATCTACTCGAGTAAAAGACTTAGAAAATCCTGGAGTGGGAAAAGTTCAAGATACATGAGTGAAACATGATCTACTCGAGTAGGTATAATGAACTACTCGAGTATGATTCTATCTACTCGAGTAAGTGAGTATACTTACTCCAGTCCATGACTTAGAAAAATTTTGATAAGAGAAATCTTTAATACTATGGTATAAAGAGTAATCTACTCGAGTATATAAGTATGCTACTCGAGTATATGACTATGTCTACTCGAGTAGGTGACTTAGCTACACGAGAGATACACTTAAGTACTCGAGTACAAGGTTCCTTTACTCGAGTAAATTATACCCAAACTACTCGAGTAGTTATAGACCTACTCGAGTAAAAGACTTAGAGAAATTTTTGATGTTGGAAAACTGTTTCTTCTATTATAGTCAACTTCCAATTCCTTTCCCATAGTCCAATAGCTTGAATATGAAGTGTATCCCAATAGAGAGACCACACATGAGTCAACACCTTGGAATATGCAATGAGGGATTACATTGTACAATTCCTGTGTTTGGTGACCCACTGTGGACTGACATTGGTCTACACTTCCCAGTGAAATTCCTGCAAACATATAACTCAAACCAAGCATCAAATACAACTTAATTCATCTTAGTTCCAGGGTGACTTCATCAAATCTGGGTTAATGTGGATGTAATACCCAACAATCTCCCCCTATTTGTTGAAGTCAGAACCCTTTACACTAAGGTGAATTATGGACATAAAAGAAACTAAATAGAAAAACATGAGCAGGTAAGCAATAGACAATGAAAAGGATAATTAGACAGGAATGAAGAATTGTATATAGGTAAATTTCCAAAAACATCAAGTCTACAGCTTGTCATTTCAATCTCTCATCGTCTTTTAGGTTTAGGCTTGGGATTACTGCTTATCCATCTTTCTTGCTGTCTTCTTAGATAGCTGAATGGCTTAGGGAAATATTTAGGAGGCCTTGGAGGAGCAGCAGAGTTATTTCTCCCAAACTCTCTGTCATGGATCTTCCTTTTTAGCATTGATTTCTCATATAACTCCCATTCCTGGGAACTCTAGTGAATGCTTCTGTTCTCATTGTGATCCATAACTATCCTGAGTGTGTCCAAAATTAGAGACTTGGAGGTTGGAGACCAAGCTTCAGCATGTTCAGTGGCTTTGGAAGGAGCAGTCCTGCTAGCAGAGGGGCCTTCACCATACTTCCTTTTCTTCTTGTGGATTCTAATCTCTGGAGGAGATTGAAGGAATATATCAGCAGAATCTTCTTCTTCCCCGCCTGGAACATAAGTATCTGGAGGAGCAACTGAGTCTCCAGGCTTGGGAGAGAAGGTAGGTTGCAGAGGAACAACTCGGGCAGTGATATCTGTAGCTAGAGGGTTGAGATGATGGGAAATGATGTTGGGGTCAACTGCAAGATCTGGCAAGATCTGATTGTGTATCCAGACAGCAGTGTCATATGTGTGAAATTTGACACTCTATATTTGGGCTAGCACATCAGCATGAATGGTCTGCACATGAGCTTGCCATTCATCTGTCTTCTGAGCAGTAGATTTTTCTACCTGTTCTCTGAGTTCTTTTATCAAACCCTTCCCCTTTCTGATTTCAACAGATAGCTGGGCTATAACATCATCTTTGAAGATACCCACTTCTTCACAGATCTTCATCTTGTTGGCTTCATGCCTCTTGTCTAGTTCCATCTGATTGTTGGCCAGGGTGACACCTTGTTCCATAACATTGCCCACACTAGTGATAGTATGGTCAAGGGCTTTGCCACCAAGTTGGAATAGGTACTTGAGCTTGTCAGTGTTATGCTGAATTTCAGCAAAGCCTCTGCTCATCTCAGACTCAAGAGTAGTTACCTTATCAGTGACCACCTTTAGAGAGGTGTCAAAATGATGTCTTTGTTCTTGAAGAAGAATTTTGATGTGTTGCAGCAAATCTGAGGACGAGGAGACTGTAACAGCAGCAGTAGATGGAGCAGCAGTAGGGAGAGAAGGAGGTACCCAAGGAGCTAGTTCTTCAATTATCATAGAGCTGTGAGCTCTGGTGGTAGGAGAGAGAGAAACCCCTTCTTTTGTATCCTGAGGAAGAGAGAAGTATAGATTTCTGAGAGGGGCCTCAGCTGGCTCAGGAGAAGGCTCATCAGAAATAAGAATGGTGTCTTGCTTGTCTGCTGGAGGATATGGAGAAGGTGTTGGAGTCCTGGCTGGAGAATGGGCAGGAGACTGTACTGGAGAGAAGTCCTTGTAATATTTAGTGGTTGGAGCTGGAGGAGATACAGGAGGAGGAGGGAGCCCTTCTTCATAGAGCTATGCAATCATAAGATCTATGGCAGCAGCTGTGGACAGAAGAGTGTCTTGAGGTACTTGATCTGAAGGAGTGGCTGGACTCTGTGGAGTATTAGGTAGGGATGGAATTTCTGGCTTAGGAGAGGGCTGTCTGATTGGGCTAGAAGGAGCAGGCTCCCCCTCACTTGGTGCACCAGAGGAGCTGGCCACATGATGAGGAGAGGGAGATGGAGTCCTGTCCTCTACAGCTGGAACTTCTGGAACTTCTGGAACTTCTGAAAGCTTGGCAGCTTGGGCAGAATTATTGAGCTTGAGATCCCATCTCTGAATGGAAGAGATGGAGACCTTCTTCATGTGGTGAAGTGGAGTCCCTTTGGAGATGTTGAAGACTTCAGGATCTGTTTCATGGAGGAGCAGAGAGATAATTCTTGCGTAGTTGGGGGATTTCGAGCTATCCTTGATTTTATCCAGAATCAGCATACCAAATTGATATTTATTACGACAGACAATTGCTTGCATCATATCAAAGAAATATGATGGAATTTCTCTGATGGAGTGTGTCTTGTAGAGTATAATTTTGCCAATAATGTCAACTAGAAATTTTCCTTCAGCGTTCATGTCTGACCTTTTAATATACTGAGCTTCAGGAGAAATGCCACAGAAAAGGGCTATTCGGTCAGAGTCTTCATCATCTAAATCATCTTCTTCATCGACAATCGACATTCGGAGAAGCTGAGAGACAGAGGTCTTGGTGAACTTAAGTTTCAAACCCTTCACTTTGGATTTTAGGACTTTGCCATTCCATTTGACCTTGAGATTGAAGAAGAATTCAGCAACTTCGGGGAATAGAATGCGACAGGGTTCCTGGAGAATGAAGGAGAGGCTGGCGGTGTCGAGAAGGATGAGGAGGTTTTGGAAATCATCGGAGAGCTCTACAATACCTACGGTGACTAGTTCTGAGCCAACGCCGATCTTGTAAGAAGTCGCCATGGATGCGATTGACTGGAAGAAGTGAGAGAGGCGGCTCTGCAACAACGGCGGAGGAGAGTAGGCGAGTCGGCAGGGTAGGCGAAGAGGCAGAGGGTACTCGAGAGAAAGAAATGATGTTGTGTATGTTTGAGTTTTCGGAATTTCATATATATATAACTCTTAAATTACCGCTAATTAATTTAAAGAAAGAGGCGGCATTTAGCCTTGGGTGACGAATAGAACAAATTTCAAAATCTGAGAAACAGTACACGAGAAAGAGATAGACTACTCGAGTAGGTAAGTTAGTTACTTGAGTAGGTCGCCAGGAGTTACTCGAGTAGGTGGAGAAAAATACTCGAGTAGATAGGTGACTTACTCGAGTAGGTAAGTGACTTACTCGAGTAGGTCAGTAGATACTCGAGTAGGCACATTCTTATACTCGAGTAAGTAGAGAAGAGTACTCGAGTATGTTAGTTGTTACCCGAGTAGGTCTGCCTTGACTCGCGTAGGGAAGTCACATACTCGAGTATGTCTCATGCTTCTCGAGTTGAATTTTGAAAAAGTTGAGAAAAAGTAGATTTTGACAAACCCCTTGCAATTACTTGCTTCTTAGTCATCCAACCTTCTTTAGTCCTCTTTGTTGAGCATCCCAAGCTCTGTCTTGAAGAATGAGAACTTGGTCTCGTCCAGCGGTTTTGAGAAGATATCTACAACTTGCCTATCTGTAGGCACATATTGGAGATCTATGTCTCCATGCTCCACATGTTCCCGGATGAAGTGATACCTTAGCTCGATATGCTTTGTCCGGCTATGGGAGACTGGATTGTTGGCTATTGCAATTGCACTAGAGGAGTCACAGTACAAGGGAATATCCTTGAACTGCAGTTTGTAGTCCTCGAACTGATTCTTTATCCATAGCAACTGTGCGCAACAGCTTCCTGCAGAGATATACTCTGACTTGTCCGTTGAGATTGCGACACAGTTCTGCTTCTTTCTACTCCAGGAGATTAGCCTTCTTCCGAAGAATTGGCAAGTTCCGGAGATTAGCTTTTCCGGTCGTCTTCGCTACCTGCAAAATCTGCATCTGAAAATCCAATTAATTCGCTGTCATTACTTCTTGGGTACCATAAGCCAAGATTTGGTGTGCCTTTAAGGTATCTCAGGATCCGCTTTGCAGCAGCGTAATGAGATTCCTTAGAGTTCACCTGAAATCTAGCACAGACACATGTTGAAAACATTATGTCAGGCCTACTGGCAGTAAGGTAGAGCAAGGATCCAATTATGCTTTTTTACTTGGTTTCATCAAAAGGTTTCCCTTTTTCATCCTTATCCAGAGACATAGTTGAGCCCATTGGAGTCCTCATAGAGGTTGCGTTCTCCTTTCCGAATATCTTAATTAGCTCTTTGGTGAATTTGGTCTGTGAGATGAAAATTCCATCTTCAGATTGTTTCACCTGAAGCCCTAAGAAATACTTCAGCTCGCCCATACTGCTCATTTCAAACTTCCCTTGCATAAGTTTTGAGAACTTTTTGTAGAGGTTGTTATCTGTAGAGCCAAAAATAATGTCGTCGACATAGATTTGCACTAGCAAAATCTTGCCTTTTATTTCCCTAAGAAATAATGTCTTGTCTATCTTTCCCCTCGTGAACTTGTTCTCAAGTAGAAAGGTAGACAACATTTCATACCAAGCTCTAAGAGCTTGTTTTAGACCATATAGGGCCTTGTGCAGAAAATAGACATGATCAGAAAAGTTAGGATCAACAAAACCTGGAGGTTGTTCCACATACACTTCCTCCTTTATGTTACCATTCAGGAAGGCCGACTTCACGTCCATCTGATAGACGGTGAAGCCTTTGAAAGCAGCATATGCTAGGAACAACCTTATTGCCTCCAGCCTCGCCACTAGAGCATATATCTGGATGAAGTCGATTCCTTCTTCTTGACGATAGCCTTTAGCGACGAGTATGGCCTTGTTCTTTATGATAGTTCCATCTTCATCCATCTTGTTCCTGTAGACCCATATTGTTCCAATGATATTCTTTCCTTTGGGTCTTGGAACCACCATCCACACATTGCAGCGCTTGAACTGATTTAGCTCTTCTTCCATTGCCATTATCCATGATGCGTCTGAGATTGCTTCCTCAAATTTCTTCGGTTCAACCTGTGAGAGAAAACTCAAATGAAGATTCTCATTAGTTGTACCTCTCCGAGTTCTGACACCATCCCGGGGATCTCCTATGATCTGGTCCATTAGGTGATCTTTAAGATGTCTGAGCTCTATAGTTCTTGCATCTGGATTATCTTCAAGCACCAGAGTGATTTCTTCATCCTGGATGACTTCTTCATTTTGATCATCAGCCTCTCCAATGGGAGTTGGAGTGGTGATCTTAATGAACTTCTCGCCTTTGTCTTCAGACTGATTATCCAAGCTAGTTTCTTTTAGCTTTTCACCTGCATCTTCAATGAGCACACTAGACGGATTGCTTTGCAGCAAGCTCGTCTCATCAAATACAACATGTATCGATTCTTCCACCACCAGGGTTTTTCTATTAAATATCCTATATGCCTTACTATGGCTACTATATCCTACAAAAATACCTTCAAAGCTCTTTTCGCTGAACTTGGTGGTATGATACTTACCATTGTTAAGTACGAAGCATTTACAGCCAAAGAACCTATAGTAAGAGATTGTTGGTTTCCTGCCTTTCAGAAGTTTGTAAGGTGTCTTATTGTGGTCTTTGTTTATGAGTGCTCGATTTTGCACGTGGCATGCAGTGTTGACGGCCTCAGCCCAGAAGTACTCCGGTAGTGAAACATCACTCAACATGGTCCTGCAGGCCTCTATGAGTGTTCTGTTCCTTCTCTCAGCCACTCCATTTTGTTGTGGAGTACGAGGAGAGGAAAACTCATGAAAGATACCTAAGCTTTCACAGAATTCTGTCATGGCCCCAGATTTGAATTCTGTTCCATTGTCACTTTTGATTTTGACTATGGAGCAGTTGTATTCATTCTGGACTTGCCTGACAAAATTAGTAAAGATGTCGAAGGTATCTGACTTGTGTTTTAGAAAGAACACCCACGCAAAGCGCAAGTAGTCATCAACAATTACCAATGTATAGTCCTTACCTCCCAAACGTCTAATCTGCAGTGGACCAAACAAGTCCATGTGCAATAGATGAATACATCTGTTAGAGTCTTTGCCAATAATGCTTTTAAAAGTAGCCCGTGTTTGCTTGCCTTTTACGCATGCATGACAAGGTCTGTCTTTGACGTATTTGACATTTGGGGCATCACGTACTAAGTTCATTGAAAATAGTTTATTAGTTGTTTTGAAATTAATATGTGCTAGTCTCTTGTGCCATTGGTCACCAAGAGACGCACTATCTTTTGCTAAAAGACACACTGGTGTAGAGGATTCTATACAGATGAAATTTAAACAGAAAATATTCCTACTTCGAGTGCCGGATAGAATCGTTTCCATATTGTCAACGGATTTTATCAAGCACTTATCAGCATGGAACTCAACTATGTATCCTTTATCGCAGAGTTGGCTTATTCTAATGAGATTGTGTTCCAATCCTTCGACATAGGCCACATCCGAGAAGGATACATTGTCGTTAGTAATCATACCATAGCGTCTAATAATTCCATGGTCTGAACCTCCAAAGATGACCTTTGGTCCGTTCACGACTGGAGTAAAGTTCTGAATGAGGCTTCTCGTCCCGATCATATGCCGAGAGCATCCGCTGTCAAAGTACCAGATAAGCATTTTGTTGGCCTTTGGACATCCCTGCAATCACAATCAATATGCCTTAGGAACCCAAACATGTTTGGGTCCTTGGTCTCGGGTTAGAGTGCTCCCCCTACGAGTGATAGCATTATGAGCGGTCTTTCTCATATTGCTGAAATGAGGGGTAACAACATTTCTGGAATTGAACCAACAATCTATGGCGAAGTGACCAACCTTGCCACAGCACCAACAGTCAAATCTGTTGTGCCTTTGCCTCAAGATCTCCTGCTTGACCTTTTGGAACTTTGGTCTAGCAGTGGTGGAATTCTTGGAGGAAGATGTCTCATGATGATGGCAATCACATGGCTTCTTCTCCTTTATGGGCTTCTCTACAACAGGCTTTGTCTTTGGTGCTTTCTTGAAGTTATGCCCATGATAGTAAGGGCCATAGCTCTAAGGAACAACTTCTTCATAAGGGGCCTTAAAGACACTTTCGCCAAAGTTTTGGGGTCGAGCCCATCCTTTATAGCGGGACTTTGGCTCTACATATGTAGGCCAAGCAAAGTGCCCGTATGATGAGTCAAAATCAAACTCATTTGATGGAAAGATGACCTTTTTGAATGTGGTTTGATTTTGAGGGGCTTTTCCCTTTTCTTCGGCTGAGGCCTTTTTGGCGGCCTTATTTTTCCGTTGATTATTGTTTCTCCTAGAGGATTTAGTAGGAGCCTCTTCATGGCCTTGTCCAGCTCCCTTGGCCTTTGCTGAGAATTCAGCAATGAATGGAAGAACTGTTTTGGTCTTCGAGAAACTCTCAACAAGTTTCCTTTCAGCCGCAAGTTCGGCTTCCAATCCTTTGATGATCTTCTACTTCAGGTCAAGGTGCTTAAGAGCCTTGTTATATTCTTCAATAGTATTATTGAAGTTTTCCTCGAGGGAGTCAGTCTTTGCGACTTTCTCTCTCAAGTTTCTCTCTTCGGCTTTTAGAGATTTGATCTCTTTAGCCTGAGTCTTCACGACTCGACGACATTTGTCGTAAGCCATGATTAACTCCTTGTACCGGGCCATCAATTCTGACTCATCGTCAGAGGAGCTACCCTCGCAATCATGTTCAGAGACTTCAGACTCTGAGAGAGGGGTATGAGAGTTTACCTTCCCAGTGAACTGGGGCTCTTGTTCATCATCTGTTTGAGCCATTAGCCCAAAATAAGCTTCTTCTTCTTCTCTTGACTGAGATGAGTCTGAGTCACTAAGAGTCTTGCTCCTTTTGGCTATGAGGCTCTTCTCTTTCCTTTTCCTGGTGTGTGAGGATTTCTTATATTCTCTTCTGCCACCCTCCTTCTTCTTGTGAGGGCAGTCAGCAATGACGTGACCTGGCTTATTACAGCAGTAGCAAATGATGTCAGTTGAAACATATTTGTTCTGTTTAGTATTATACCTTTCGTGGCTGCTTGAGCCTTTTCTTTGTCGTTCGTCATCGCGCCGCTATCTTCTGTATGTGGAATCCTTGCCTTTCCATTGTTTCTTTTTATTAAGAAACTTCTTGAATTGCCTTAAGAGCAAGGAGAACTCTCCTTCAGATAGTTCAGACCCTGAGGTGCTCGGTTCTGATGTTTCTTCTTCTTCATCAACTTCTGGAGCTGGAGCGGGGGATGCAGCCTTGGTCTTTCTGGAGGTGTCTGCCTTCAGAGAGACAGATTTCTCCTTTAGTATAGACCTGCCCTTCTCTTCTTCAGCTTTTCTTGTATTGATTTGGAGTTCATAAGACAAGCTTTCCAAAGAGATTTTGCGGGTCCGTTTCAGCTAGCTTCCCGAACTCCCTGATGGCGCATACCTTGTTATCCCCTTCCTTGGTTAGGGATCTCAAGAATTTGTCGTTCAGTTCTCCGTTGGTGAAGACACGGCCATACACCCTTAGGCCATTTACAATTTTGAAGAAGTTCTCAAAGGTGTCGGCAATTATTTCCTTGTTCCCTTGTCGGAACGCTTCATATTTTTGATTGAGAAGGGATCTCTGATCATCCCTTACTTCTTCAGTTCCTTCCATCAAAGTGACTAAGGAATGCCACATCTCCTTAGCTGATTGATAGTGAATCAACTTCTGCAGCATCGAGTCATCGACTGCACTTGCTATAATGTTCTTAGCTTTCTTGTCGAGAGAGACAAGTGCAATCTCGTCTTTGTCGAGATCCATTAGCTTTTTGGGAACTTTCTTGGTAGGGTCGATAGTGGACACAGTCATTGGAACGTAAGGACCTTCTTCAATGATCATGAAGATCCTTGGATCCACAACTTCCATGAAAAATTTTATCCTTTCTTTCCACATGGGAAAGTTATTTTTGTTGCACAGTGGAAGCTTGGCGAAATCTTTGCCCTTGTCCATTTTATGATAGAATCTTTCAGACAACAGATTTGGAATTTGGATCTGATCAAGGAGTTAACCTTTTGATGATCAACCTCCCTCTGATACCAATTGAATGAAAATGGTTGTCAACCTAAATCACCTAGAGGGTGGTGAATAGGTGAGTTGTGCGTCTTTTGCGGAATGAAAAAAAATTAGAGCACAACACAGAACTATCTACCAATATCACAGACGACACAAGATTTATAGTGGTTCCCCAACCTTGGGTACACCACTTTCCCTCACCGATCTAGCAATCAACTAGACTCGGCTACTCCACTATCGCGGATCAAAAATCGATCCTACCCTCGGAACAAACTTCCTACAAACTCGATCCAAACAAAAAGATGTACACCTCGGAATATAACACTTCCTACAAACTTGGAGTGAAAAACTCCTACACTCGGAGAAACTTTCCCCTACAAGATTAATAAAGTGTTGGAAAATTATACAAACAATAAATCCAATCAGATCTGAAGAAACGGCCTGAAAACTTCTTCTTATAGACTTTGCAGCACTATCAGAAATCGGTGAAGAGAGTCTCGGCCGAGATCTGGATCTTCTTGACTTTACAGAAATCAGAGAGAGAAGATGAACGGTGATGTCGATGTCGATCTTTAACTTTCTTCAGAATGAATCCTCTGAACTTAGAAGCAGTGGCCAGAGAAGATGGTGGCGGCGACGGCTTCTATTTCGGGAAAACACGGAGGAGTCGGCTGGAGAATACTTAGGATTTGTCATTTTCTGATAAGACCTTATATAGAAGAGACTAATGGTCATAATCAGTCATAATAATGTACACGTGGACCAATCATGTCGCGTGATTTCAAAATCCCGTCAGAAAAAAGACTTAGCAAAATTTCAGAGAAGGTTCAGCCATATACATGAGTAAGTGAATAGCTACTCGAGTACATGAAGGAGAACATACTCAGGTATACAAAGATGGCTACTCGAGTAGGTAGAAATCAACTACTCGAGTAAGAAGACAGAACTACTTGAGTATGTAGAGAGACTTACTCGAGTACATAAATGATCTACTCAAGTACTGGAAAAACTACTTGAGTATATTTCATAAACTACTCAAGTACATGAAGTACTACTCGAGTGGGATACTTAGAATAAATTCTGAAGATGTCAGCAAGAGCTACTCAAGTAGTTGAACTAAACTACTCGAGAGAAAGTAATCTACTCGAGTAGGTGAAAGATCTACTCGAGTAAAAGACTTAGAAAATCCTGGAGTGGGAAAGTTCAAGATACACGAGTGAAACCCAATCTACTCGAGTTGGTATAATAAACTACTCGAGTATGATTCTATCTACTCGAGTAAGTGAGTATACTTACTCGAGTCCATGACTTAAAAAAATTTTGATAAGAGAACTCTTTAATACTCGGGTATAAAGAGTAATCTACTCGAGTATATAAGTATGCTACTCGAGTATATGACTATGTCTACTCGAGTAGGTGACTTAGCTACACGAGAGATACACTTAAGTACTCGAGTACAAGGTTCCTTTACTCGAGTAAATTATACCCAAACTACTCGAGTAGTTATAGACCTACTCGAGTAAAAGACTTAGAGAAATTTTTGATGTTGGAAAACTGTTTCTTCTAGTATAGTCAACTTCCAATTCCTTTCCCATAGTCCAATAGCTTTAATATGAAGTGTATCCCAATAGAGAGACCACACATGAGTCAACACCTTGGAATATGCAATGATGGATTACATTGCACATTTATTGTGTTTGGTGACCCACTGTGGACTGACATTGGTCTACACTTCCCAGTGAAATTCCTGCAAACATATAACTCAAACCAAGCATCAAATACAACTTAATTCATCTTAGTTCCAGGGTGACTTCATCAAATCTGGGTTAATGTGGATGTAATACCCAACAGTTCCACTCAACCCGTTGCTCACTTCGCCATGACACTTAAAGTTATCGGCGCGGGTTAAGCTTCCCCGAAGCCCTGAATCGAACGCACAATATTACATAACCCAGTTATGTACAAGTTGGCTCCCAGGCCAACAAGACGGTAGAATCACGCATCTGCCCAGTTTTTCGGTTGCACCTTGAGGATAGTCCCCAAGACTCCCTGTTGCAATCTACCGCGTAGAAAACCCGAAAAACAACCAATTGCACGGAGTCTTCTCTGGACATTTATGCAATGCAACATCACCGATCCAGATCAACTTGTCCGGGTAGGCTTCACACATCATGCCTATATCCGTTCTCGATTACGGACTCTACATGTACACAATGGGGACTATTCATGTCTAGTTGAAGGAACGCCTCAACTCACCGCAAACTCGCGAGAGCGGGCTTCCTATGCAAAGGAAAAGAGGACTTCACATGTCCTAGGATGAGAATCATTACCCTAGCATTTTTCCTTGGCGCCATGGAAATGTATGTAGATGAAAAGCACCGCAATCTCCTTGCCTCCGTAGATTCGAAGTTGGCTCGCGATTTAGAGCTCCGAAGCTCCGCCGGTGAGCGGATCTAACCTCCTTTCTTATTCCTTGCTCTCCCCTATATCTAGACTTTAGAAAGAGACTAAGTGAAAGAAATGAGGGATTTGAAACCCTATTCCCGGCTATATCCCAGCAGGAATAACCCCCAGCCGTCGGATCCCAAAATAAGTAAACGAACGACCACGATCCGGAGCTGAAATGCAAAATTTGGGCCGAACACTACCTGTGACATGCCCGTGTCCAGGGTTGTGTTCCTCATTCGCCATCAAAACCAACGCATCCCGAAATGCACACGGGAACACGACAGGCCCGTGTTTGAGCTGACATGCCCGTATCATCTAATACACGCCTGTGTTCCCGGGCATGTTCCTCCATCGACACAGGAACAACACCAACCCGAGAATCACACTGGTATTGGACACGCCCGTGTCCCATTTGACATGCCTGTGTCAAACCTGAACACGCCTGGGCTCCAGGCTGTGTTCACTATCTCGACACTTCATCGAGCACAGTTTATCGACCACCCGACATGGCCATGGACACCCCCGTGTCCTAGGACGTGTTCCCTGCTCGACGATCGTCAACTCCAAAATTCGTCGACCTCTCGGCCAAATCGTCGACTCGAGCACGACACGTCCCTAGGACACACCCGTGTCCCAGGCCGTGTGCGCCCGACCAAATTCCAAATTTGTCCCAAAATGCCTCCCATCGCTCTTTTGAGTTTCGGGGCATTACAACTCTCTCCCTCCTAAAAGAATTTCGTCCCCGAAATTACATAAAAGAAAGATAAAACAAAACTTAAACGATACCTGAGTGAAATAACTCTGGGTACTCCTCAAGCATGGTCTGCTCTCGCTCCCAAGAGAGCTCTTCCCGACCGCAATTGTCCCAACGGACCTTGACCATCCTGAAAAACCTGAGTGGATTCCTACCAGGGTGGTAGAAGAGTGGATGTACCCTGGTTGGGGAACCACTATAAAATTTCTTGTGTCGTCTGGTTGCCCTTTATTTTTGTTTTGGCTGTGTTGTTCTGTGATTAATAGGTTGTTGTGCTTAGTTTTGTTTTATTTGCTGACTTGTTCACCTAGGCTTACAACAATTGTTGTAAAAAGTTTTAAGTAAGCACAATACTCTATTCACCCTGCCTCTAGAGTATTTCAGATCTAACCTGCACTTTCAATTGGTATCAAAGCGAGGTTGGTTAAAATACCACACCTTAATTGGTTGTACAGGCTAACACCTGAATCACAAAGATCCCTCTTGTTAGATCTGTTGGTTTGTTTTTGTTATTAGATTTATTTCTTCACAGAAATGACCCAAAACAAAGATTATGCAAACATCAGACCTCCAGTTTGCAATCTTAACAAGTTTGCCATCTGGAAGGCAAGAATCAAATTATACATGAATTCTATTGATGAGGATATTTTTTCTGTTATCTTGACAGAGTACCTCCAGCACCTGCAGCTTCTACAAGCACCTCCACCAACATGACTGCAGTGCCCCCTCCAGAATACAATGATGCCTACAAGAAAGCCAAAATGGCAGATGCAAAGGCAATGAATATCTTGGCTCAGACAATATCAGATGACATAATTCAAAAGGTGGTTGAGTGCACCTCATCCAAGGCCATTTGGGACTCCCTCAACCAAATGGTAGCTGGCTCAGCAGAAGAGAGAAAAGATAGGAGATCCAATCTCATTTCCCTGTATGAGAACTTCAAAAAGGATGAGACAGAATCAATGGCTGAGATGTACAACAGGTTGAGTTCAATCATTAATGAGCTCAAAACCTTAGAAAAAGACATCACCTTGACAGAGGTGAATGATAAGATATTAATGTGCTTCCCTAGCTCTTGGGATTCCAGAATCTGACCAATCAAGGAGGCCAGAAGCCTAAATGAGATATTAACTGAATCTCTACTAGGCAAATTAAAATCCTATGAGCAGCTGATCAAATCAAGAGAAGCAGCAGAACAGAAGGTAACAACTGCAGTGAGGAAGGATCACAACATAGCCTTCAAATCATCTGAGGAAAGTGAGACATCAACTTCAAATGAAGAACTCATGAGCCACTTTGCAAAAAGATTCTACAAGATGGCTAGGAAGGATTTCAGAAGGAAATCATCCAGACAGGATGATAAGCCCAAGTATGACAAGACACCAACCAAGGAGGTTGTGTGCTTTGGGTGCAGAAAGCCTGGACATTACATCTCAGAATATCCAGAAAACCAGAAGAAGGACAAGAGCAGAGAAAAGGACTCCAGGAGAAGACATAGCAGCATACCCTCTTCCAACAAACACAAAAATAAAGATAAGGGCTTTGTTGATGAGACATGGAGTGATACAGAAGAAGAAACATCCTCTTCCAGTTCAAGTGAAGAAGAGGAAGAAGCAAGATCTAAGGAGGTTTGCCTTATGGCAATTGATGCCTCCAGGAGCTATTCTGGATTAGAAGGAGAATCTGAAGATGAAGCAGCCTCAGCCTCAGAGGCAGATCAGGTTCTTTTTGGCTTTGACTTTAATTCTGATCTATTTAAAACTGAATTTAAAGCCATGTGTTTAGACTTAATCAATTCAGAAAAGGAACTAAAAACTCTTAGAGAAAGACTAGGAAGTCTTGAATCTGTTAATTCAGAAAACATTAAACTACAAGATCTACTAACCTTAGCTAATGAACAAGTAATTAAATTAAAATCTGACTTATGTGAGGCCAAACAACTTGAGCAATCTCTCAATGGGAGAAGTCTCAAGCCGATGGACATTACAAGCACAGTGAATGCCAGATTAAATGGCAAGCTGGGCTTGGGTGCATCAATAAGTTTGCCCCCCATAATTAAGAAAAATATACTTACAACCCCCATCAAGTTTATTTCTGCAAAGGGAAAGGAAAAGATAATGTACAAACCAATGTCAGAAAGCAATCAAAAACTTGTAGACAAGAGAAACAGAAATCAGAAAATAGTTAATAAAAATAAGGTTCAGCAACATTCGTCGAACTCAGATCGACGAAATGTGGCCAGTTCGTCGAACCCAGATCGACGAACGCTGAACGCAAACTCTAGTAATAACAATTCGTCTAACTTCGATCGACGAACTGTATATGGTTCGTCAAGCAGAGGTCGACGAACTTGGGGCGCAGATAATGACTACTGTCATTCTCTGAGCAGAGATCGACGATCCCATCCCTATTCGTCGAACTCTGGTCGACGAACTTACAAGAATTTGTCGAACCCAGAAAGACCAAACTTAAACCATTTCTATTACAGAAATTTTAAGCCAACTACTAAGACATTTAATCCAGTAGCTGATTGGGTTATTCCACCTAGGAGATATCACCCCTTAGGTTATAAACCTCAACCTATTTTATCAGTTATTTCCAGCTTTTCTTTTCAACCAAATAAAGGACTCAAGGTAACCTGGGTCAAGAACAATTGAATTTTGTTTTTCTTTGTAGGTACAGGTGAAGAGCTATCCAAGGGTGAGTCAAACCTGGTACTTGGACAGTGGTTGCTCCAAGCATATGACATGCAGCAAGGGCAATCTATCCAATTACAAGCCCAAACTAGGACCAAAGGTGATTTTTGGAGATTCAAAAAGTGGCCAGTCAGAAGGATATGGAGCAGTGAAGATTGGAGCAGTTACTTTCAAGAAAGTAACATATGTAAGAGGACTTAAACATAACCTAATATCCATAAGTCAATTATGTGATGAAGGTTATCAGGTACACTTTAACTCTACCTCTTGCTCTATTAATAATAATGAAAACCAAACTGTTTTAATTGGACTTAGACAAGACAACATATATCTAGTAGATTTTATTTCTGCCAAAACTGATGTTTGTTTACTCAATATCATTAGTAATCAAAATGAGTTATGGCATAAAAGATTAGGACATGTAAAGCTTAAGAATATATCTAGGCTATCTAAAGACAACCTTGTTAGAGGTTTACCTTCTAGCCCCTACAAGAAGGAAAGCCTATGCAGGGCTTGTCAATTATGCAAGCAAACTAAAACTAGTTTCAAATCCATTAATAAAAGTGATTCACCTAGGATATTGTATTTTCTTCATGTGGATCTATTTGGACCCATTGCAGTACAAAGCCTAGGAGGGAAGTCTTATACTTTAGTGATTGTTGATGACTTCTCTAGATTCAGTTGGGTAGCCTTTCTGAGAGCTAAGTGAGATACATTCAAGTTTCTTACAGATTTTCTCAGGACCATATAGATTGAGTTCTCTACTCATGTTGCATTGATCAGAAGTGATCATGGCACAGAGTTTGAGTCTCTTCTTATGCATGAGTTATGTGAGAGGCAAGGTATCAAGCAGTTCTTCTCAGCTCCTAGAACTCCCCAACAAAATGGGGTTGCTGAAAGGAAAAATAGGACACTCATTGAATCTGCAGGCAAATTATTGGCAGATGCCTACATGCCTCTATCCTTTTGGGCAGAAGCTGTAAATACTGTCAACTATGTCCTGAACAGAAGCCTTATACATAAACTGAAAAACAAGATCCCCTATGAATTACTTAAAGGGAAGAAACCTAAAATCACATATTCTAAAATTTTTGGTTGCATTTGTTACATTCACACAAATAACAAGAGATATATTAGAAAGTTTGAGGCTAATGCTGAAGAAGGGATTTTTCTAGGATACTCCCAAGTAAGCAAGGTCTACAGGGTATTTAATAAATCCACCCTTAAAATTTAAGAATATGTTCATGTATCTTTTGATGAAGCTAACATGTCTTATAAGGAGAAAGAAATTTCTACTAATAGTTTTTTGCAGGTTCCACAACTGTGTGAGTCTATGGATGGACTAAACCTTACCCAAGAGGTATCAACCCATTCCACTCCACAGGTTGCTGAAGATAGTGAAGAAGAACTTCAAGTGGAAGTGGCTGAACTTCCCTCAACAGCTAGTACAATTCCACAAGATGACTTAATTACAGAAGCTGTTGCTCAACAAACTCCACCAACTGATCTTGTCACACTTAGAGATCACCCCAGATCTCAAGTGATTGGAGACATTTCAGTAGGTGTACAGACAAGACATCAACTCAACCAATACTTGATGCATGCCTATTTTCTCTCTCAGATTGAACCTCTCACCATCCATGAAGCAGAGCAAGATCCCCACTGGATCATTGCGATGCAGGAGGAACTAAATCAATTTGAGAGATGTAGAGTTTGAGATTTGGTTCCAAGACCCCATAACTACCCAGTTATTGGAACCAAATGGGTCTACAGGAACCAGTTGGATGCTCAAGGCAACATTGTGAGAAACAAGGCTAGGCTTGTTGCTCAAGGCTACAGGCAAGAGGAAGGAATTGATTATGACCAAACCTTTGCCCCTGTTGCAAGGTTAGAGTCCATAAGAATATTCCTTGCCTATGCAGCTCACAGGAGAGTCAAAGTGTTCCAAATGGATGTCAAGAGTGCATTCTTGAATGAAGTACTTCAAGAAGAGTTTTATGTAGAACAACCTCTAGGTTTTATCTCTCTAACTCAACCCTCTTTTGTATTTAAATTGCATAAAGCTCTCTATGGTTTAAAGCAAGCTCCAAGAGCTTGGTATGAGACCTTAACAAGATTTCTTTTAGAGCATAAATTTTTAAGAGGAATCATAGATAAAAATCTTTTCACTCGAAGTCATAAGGACCAAATTTTGTTAGTACAAATATATGTGGATGACATCATCTTTGGGTCTACTGATCCCAAATTATGCAAGAGGTTTGCAGACCTCATGCATTCCAAATTTGAGATGAGTAGCATGGGTGAGCTTTCCTACTTCCTTGGTCTCCAAGTGAAGCAGCTCCCTGATGGTATCTTCCTCTCCCAAGCTAAGTATGCTAAAGAGCTTATTAAGAAGTTTGGGATGGGTGATGCTTCAGGAATGAAAACACCTATGGCTACTAATGCTGTTGTGGATTCTGATGCAGCAGGGAAACCTGTAGATCAGAAACATTATAGGGCAATTGTTGGATCCCTATTATACATAACTGCTAGCAGGTCTGATATAATGTTTGTCACATGCCTTTATGCTAGGTTCCAAGTGAACCCTAAAGAATCTCACCTTATTTTCCTAAAAAGAATTTTAAGATATATAAAGAGTTGTCCTAATCTAGGACTCTGGTATCCTGCAGAGTCAGAGTTTGAGTTAACTGGATACTCAGATGCTGACTATGCTGGATGTAGAGTGGACAGGAAGAGTACCTCTAGAACTTGCCAGCTCCTGGGTATGAGACTTATCTCCTAGTTTTGTAAAAAGCAAACATCTATGTCTACATCAACTGCAGAAGCAGAATACATGGCTGCTGGCTGCTGCTGTTCACAAATGCTATGGATACAAAATAAACTCCTAGACTATGGTATTAACTTAAATAATTCAACATTTTTTGTGATAATACTAGTGTTATTGCTATAGCACAGAATCCAATTCACCATAGTAGGACTAAACATATTGAAATAAGACATCATTTCATTAGAGATAATGAGATAAAAAGAAAATTAACTTGATCCATATTCCTACTGATATACAGAGAGCAAACATTTTCACCAAACCCTTGGATGAGAAAACTCACCTGTTCTTTATAAATAAACTTGGAATGATTAATGGAGAAGAGTTAAATTAGTTTCTGTCTGCATTCGACGAATTTTCCAGAGTTTGTCGAACAAAGTTCAACGAATTACGGAAAGTTTGAGAGATTCTCATCGAACGGAGATCGACGAATTATTTGTGTGTAGAAATAATTTTCGTCGACCGGAGATCGACGAACTTTGCTTCAGAAGACATTTCGTAGAACGAAGTTCGACGAACTATTTTCGATTCTTTTGGATGAGATCGACGAATTATTTGTCTATAATTTATTTCGTCAAGCTCAGTTCGAAGAATTTTTCTTTTTCGTGGAATGGATATTGTTGATTCATATTCTGAAAATCTTATATCTAGGTTTTCTTCGACATCTCTCCCGCGCTTTCAGTTCTTTTGCTCTTGATCGTCGTTTTTCTCTGTGTCTTTCTTGCAGGTCATCAATTGCGATTCCAGCAAGCACCTTAGCCGCAATGAAATTTGATACTGGTTTTTATATGGACTTCGATTCTTTCCAACATTCTGACCCCATCTTTCTCTATATCTTGGAACTGCTAGAAGAACTTAATCTAAAGGACTTTATGACCCGAATGATTAAACTACACTCAATTGAAATCAGAGAATGGGCATATACATCGTCTGTTACTGAGGAAAATATTCTGACAGGCAATATCAGGGGTCATGCCATTTCGTTATCTCCCGCAATTCTTTCAGAAATATTTGGATTAGTAAATGGAGAAGATGATATAGAAATGGATTCTGAAGAATTTGGTGATATGCTGAAGTTAATGGGATTTTCTGGAAGCAACCCTAACAAGTTGTTGAAGAAGCAACTGTCCGCCGCCTACCAGTTTCTGGCGGACATCGTGGAAAAAATATTGATGGGCAAGCACTCTGCACATGACTACATCACTCGTCACCAGTTCCTAGTTATGTGTGTAGTGGTAAACAAGAGACATGTCCACTGGGGCACGATTTTCTTTGAGTTGATTAAGAAAAAGAATAGGAAGAAGGAAGTTTGTTTCGTAAGAATTCTGGGGATCTTCCTCCAGGAAAAGGCAGGTGAATTAATGGTCTCCTCGACCATTTTCATCAATGCCAGCAAGCGCCTCACCTGCACTTTGTTTGGCAGATGGGAAAGGACTATCTCCAAGCCCTCCAAGGCTTCCTCCTCTTCCATCCCAACTTATGAGAGCACCAGGGCTGTGAAGGCCACTCCCCACCCTACTGAAGAGGTCATTCCATCTCCACCATCTCTTCCAGCACCCCTTCCACCAAAACAGCCTCCTCATGTGCCTACTCCTCCTTCATCTCCACCTCTGGACATCACCAACATTCCAACTCCATCCCCATCTTCCCCTCTGCAAGCAAATCAACACCCATCACCTCTAGCTTCACCTTATGACACTCATCTCCCAACACCTCCTCAGTCTCCACTTCCCCCTCATTTGTCAACCATTCCATCTTACAACATACCCACAGACACTATCATGCCAGATTCCCCCATTCCATCTGTCATTCCACCTTCCATTCCCTCCTCTTCCCCTTCCCCATTTGATCCATCTACCATCATATCCTTGCTCTCTCCCCTCATCAAATCTCTCATCCAAGAGGCCAATACACCTCTTGTGACTTCCATTCATTCTTTATCTACCCAGATTATTGCCCTGTCTGCTGCCCCCTCTTCATTCAGGGGCTGGCTCCAGGTTCTCCTGAACCCAGGCAGGGGGAGATGCTCTATGATGAAGCAGCAACCAATGCAGATGCAGAAGCAGCAGCAGGAGATACAATAGCAGCTCCCTCTACAACAGCAGCATATACAGTTTCAGATACAGATACAGATATTTTGCCAAATTTTGATTCTGATTTAATTGAATTATTTAATTTTATGGATACTGACAATGACTTAGATGAGTCAGTTGAGCAAATAAAAACTGTTGGTGATCTCTCTCTGAATCCCACAGTTAATCTACCAGAATTACTGCAAGTTTTTGATACTGTGCATATGCAGTTTCTTCCAGCAAATTATACTAAGCCACATTTGGCTATTGTACCCTATACCTCCCCAGTTAGTCCAACAGTTGCTAAGCAACTCTGTGACAGTTTTGCTATTCCGGCCTTAACTTCAATTTCTGCAGCTAGTCCAGAAGTTATTCCAGAAGATATCCCAGCCCCAAGTTTTGTTATGGATGACTTTCCTTTGCCTGATTTGGATGTGCTTATTCAGGATGATATAGAAGAGGAGAATAAGGTAGCATCTGAAAGCTCTGTCCCCATTGTTTCTGATTCCTGTACAGTCCCCTCCTCTCCTGTTACTGAAATCCCAGTTCCTGAAACCTCATCTTCTGTCCCTCCTCCAGCAAAAGCTATTATTGATGATAAAGCTTTGAAAGCTTTGGATGCTCTTTATGACTACCCTCAGGGTTCTGACAATGAAGAAGAAGATGATGATGATGATTCAGATGAAGATGCTACCACTAAGAGAAAGAAGACGATAGCAAAGAAAAGGAAGGCGCCACCTCCTCCAACTCCTAAGCCTAATCCCACTGCTGACACCCCTTATTACATTCTGCACAATGTTTCTCCATACAAGGGAATGCCTGCATGGATGTGGTTGTCAAAGAAACAACAAAAGGAAAGAAAGAGAATTAGGAGATATTCTCCTCCTCCAGTGCACAGATACAGAAAGGATCCTCCTCCTCCTCCAGCAGCTGGTGCCACTGGCTCCTCTAGCTCTCAGAGATCTGCCCCCATGCAAACATATCAGAGACTGTCAGGGAGAGCATCTGGAAGCAGGTAGCAGAGGCAACCATCCTCAGGACAACCTCAACATAAACAACAACAGCAGCAGCAACAAAGGCAACAAATCTCTAAAGTACAGAAAGCTGACAGTCAAAAAAGGCCATACTCTCCTCCAATTCCATTTGAAGATGCTGAAACTGCAAATACTGCAAAAATGGCAAGGTACCAGGATCTAATTGTACTATCCTTGATCAATAAAGCCAAGGCTGAAGGCAAAGACACATCAGGACTTACAATAATGTCAAAGTACAGAAAGGAAGAGTTGAAAAGGTTTGACAAAGGCAATAAACTGTTTAATGTTGATGACTATATTAAGCTCCATCCAGAAGCAGTTGTCCCCAGAGCTACATCATTGAATATTATTGGGGCAGCTGATATGACTACGAAAAAGGCTCAGGCTTCAGATTCAAAGAGAGAAATCATCTTCAAAAAGATAGGAGAAAAGAAAACTGAAGACAAACATATGCAAAAGAAGAAGAAGTAATTCTTATTTTGTTTCATTTTCTTTCTGCATTTGTTTTCAAACTATGCTTTTTTGTTTAAACAAAGCTGTGTATATATATCTGCTGCATGTGTTGGGAATTCTCTGCCAGATATATTTCTTTTCTTACTTTGTTTTTCTGTTTGTTTCTGTTTTTGAGTCTCTGTTAGTGAGCTCACCCAAATAGGGGGAGATTGTTGGATCCCTAGTTGATTTGAGCTAGGTTCACTAGCTTAGGATGTGACCCATCATGTATAGCCAGGGTCAAGTTTGTGTCCTAGAGTATAGGCCAAGTCCTTAGGTTCAACTTTAGATGGACCAGCTATCAACAAGACCTTCAGAGACTCCAGACTTAGAGGTTTTCAAGACTAAGTAATGTGAGTTCGACATACATCGAACTCAGCTCGACGAAAGGTGTTCTGCGCTCGATGATCGTGAGATATTTCTTGGTGCTGAGCTCGACGATCTTAGTTCTTTGTTCGACGAAGACAGAGTTTCTACATCAAGCTAAAGTCGGTACAACTTTAGAATTTTTCTAAGTCCAGCTTCAAGCTTCGGTCGACGAATTAGAATCTAAGCTCGACGAACTTGGACCTCAAGTTCTCAACTTCTCAGGTCGACGAAGTCAGCTTCTTAGGTCGACGAATGCAGTACCCTACTCGACGATTTCTGAATTCATAGGATTTGTGTCGACACTTAGGGCTTTTGTCGACACCAGACAATTTATGTCGACTCCAGATAATTTGTGTCGACACCAGGATATCGGTCAACACCAACTCTTGTCGACACCAGAAGATTTGATTCGACACCAAGATCAATCAGTCGACACCAGCTTATGTCGATACAGAATATCAGTAGATGTAGAATATTTGGCTAAGTCCACAATCTTTCCTCACTAGACGAATTTGGATCTCAGTTCGACGAATACTGTCTGATAGTGGTGATTATCTGCTCAATGAATGATGATTCTCAGCTCGACGAATGAAGACTGTCTGTTCGACGAATGAAGATTGTCTGGTCGACGAACTCTCTCAAACTCACCTCAAAGAACTCAAGCTTAGCTCGATGACCTCAAACTCAGCTCGACGAATTGCGTTCTTCATTCGACGAATCCAGATTAGGTCTTCTTCAGTTTTCCCATCCCGTTTCTTGGCAATGATTCCTGAACAATTAATGCCAGATCTTCTCGGAATGTTATCGTTAGAACGAGCAATTATTCATGGATTATTTCATGTCGTTTTCCATGGGACAGTTGGGGAAATCATTGATTGTCGCTTCCTTCCAAGGCCGACTGCAATTACTACTCAACATTCAAATTTCGAATGTTCCTCAGTCAGTCAAGAGATAGAAGAAAAGAAAAGACTTAATCAGTAAGACACAGTCATTCAGATATAAAATAGTCATACAGACAATCAGACAGACACTCAGATTGCACAGAAGAACAACCACAGAGAAATCAAAAGTTCTACTGCATTCAACCTAACCAGAGAACATCTTCAAGAAGAAGAGGAAGAACAACCAATAACTATCAATAGTCTTCTTCTGTCAATTCACAGGACAACTTCAAAGGACAACAAATTTCAATCTGTCAAAGAAGTTCCTGAAGCAATTTCTGGTCCAGGCACTCTAGGTCTTTGAATACCTATCACCCTGAAGCAGTGCTTCAGCTTTCCTGATATATTCAAGATCTCAGGGGGAGCAATATCTGTTGAAATCAACCCACAGTCTTCTCAGTTGTTTTGAGAAAGAGAAGACACCATCACCTTATTTCCAGTTCCTGTACAGGGTTATAATTCCCTTCAAAATTATTTCTGGTTGCAAGTCTCCTTCCAAAAGACTTGAGGTTTTGGTTTTTGAGCACCTGAACAAAAGCTCATTGGTGTCAGGCAGCTGATCAAAAACCTGAGTGGATTCCTACCAGGGTGGTAGAAGAGTGGATGTACCCAGGTTGGGGAACCACTATAAAATTTCTTGTGTCATCTGGTTGCCATTTATTTTTGTTTTGGCTGTGTTGTTCTGTGATTAATAGGTTGTTGTGCTTAGTTTTATTTTATTTGCTGACTTGTTGACCTAGGCTTTCAAAAAAAAGTTGTAAAAAGTTTTAAGTAAGCACAATACTCTATTCACCCCCCCTCTAGAGTATTTCAGATCTAACCTGCACTTTCATGATCCAACAATTATTTCAGGCTCTTGTGATCGGTATAGATATCGACCCTTACCCCATACAAGTAGTGCCTCCACAGCTTCAGGGAAAAAATCACGACCGATAACTCCAAGTCATGGACAAGATAATTCCTCTTGTGCACTTTCTGCTGTCTCGAGCCATACACTATCAAACTTCTGTGCTGCAGTAGCACACAACCCAAGCCACTTCCCAAAGCATCGCTATAGATCTCAAAACCTTCGGTCCCAATCGGCAAACTCAGCATAGGCGTCGTGGTCAACCGACACTTCAATTCCTTAAAAGCTTGGGCGCACTCCGGCGTCCAGACGAACTTCTGCTGCTTCCTTATCAAAGTAGTGAGGGGTAACGCTATCCGCGAGAAGTTATCCACGAAGCACCTGTAATAGCCGGCAAGCCCCAGAAAACTCTGGACTTACGCTACTGTAGACAGCACAGGCCACTCTCGTATCGCAACAATCTTCGCTGGATCCACCGCAATGCCCTCTCCACTTACTATATGACCAAGGAACGCCACTGAGGACAACCAAAACTCGCATTTGGAGAACTTGGCGTACAATGGATTCCTCCTCAGCGTCTCCAGCTCCAAATGTTGATGCTTAAAGTGATCCTCCTCACTTTGCGAGTACACCAAAATGCCGTCGATGAAGACGATCACAAAGTTGTCTAAGTACTCCCTGAATGTCCTGTTCATCAAATCCATGAACACCGACGGCGCATTCGTCAGCCCAAACGACATGACCGTAAACTCGTAATGCTCGTATCTTGTACTGAACGCTGTCTTAGGGATATCACTCTCCCTTATTCTCAGTTGATAGTAACCGGACTTAAGATCCAACGTTGAGTACACCGTCGACCCGACTAAGTGATCAAATAGATCATCAATCCTTGGGATCGGGTACTTATTCTTTTCCGTTAGCTTGTTCAACTCCCGATAATCAATACAAAGTCTCAAACTTTCGTCCTTCTTTTTAACAAATAGGACCAGTGCGCTCTAAGGTAAAGAACTTGGACGCACAAAACCTTGCTCCAATAATTCTTGAATTTTCACCTTCAGCTCTGCCATCTCCTTAGGCGCTAGCCGATACGGGGAGCGTGACACAGGTTTCGCACCTGGCACTAGCTCAATCGCAAAATCTATCTCCCGTTGAGGCGGGGCTCTAGTAAGATCGGTGGGGAACACATCAGGGTACTCAGCTACCACCGAAATACTATCCAACGTAGGCTTATGCTTTGCAACCTCCACTAGCGTAAAGAACAACTCTGCACTAGAACGAACCACCTTCACCACCTGAAGAGCAGACATCAAAGTCTTGCTCGACCCTTTCAAGCCCGTGAAAGTCATCTCACGACCTGTTCCCAACTTAACTTCCTTGCGACCACAATCAATAAAAGCTTGCTGCTTCAAGAGCTAGTCCATGACAAATAATTCGTCGAACTCCACCAGCAGCAGTAACGACACTAGCAAATGGAACTCCTGACTCCTAATACGAATCTTAACTCCACAGATTCTCTCCGCGCGCATCGAACACCCATTCGGCAACAACACATCCAGTTTGTCCTTCGCCATCGAAGAAGGTACTCCGATGCACGATATGAATCCTTCAGACAAAAAGGAATGCAAAGCTCCCGTATCAAAGAGTGCTCACGCCGGATTATCACAAATCAAAACAAATCCTAAACAAGCAGTGGTAAGGTAACACGTGCATAACAAGTATTTAAAAATTGACTTGCTATAAATTTAAACCATACCTTTCAACACATCCGCTTGCTTAATGGCCTCCTGTTGTCCAAGATTGTAAACTTTAGGTTGAGCATAATGGGATGCGGTTGACTCCACCTCCTTGCCCTTTTATTCATATGTTGATCTCGACTTCAACTCAGACTTTGGACATCCACCCCAACACTCACAGGCATAATGCCCCGACTTCCCATAGTTGTAACATTGGCCCGGGGTCCGACCCGTAGTCGCCCCAGAAGCACCAGCAGAGGGGGCTGGACCCGAAGTCCTAGCTTTCTTGTTCCACTTCCGGAACACAGACCTTGAGGAGTTTGGTACTTTGAACTCCAACATCTTATCACCAGAGATTTTCTTCGCTTGCACGTTCTTCATATCCTTATCCAAAGACCGGGCCGTATTGACCAGGGTCAATAAACCTTGCGTCATCGGCCCCGAGAGTAATAGCCTCAAGACATCTCTCAGACCTTTGTAGAAACTGTTGGTCTTACGCTCCTCATCCGCGAACGTAGAGCTAGAATACCGACCCAACCGAGTAAACTCATGGAGATACTCATCCACGCTACTCTCTCCTTGCACCAATTTTAGGAACTCATTCTCCAAAGCTATCCTCTGCGCCGAAGGGAGGTACCTTGTCATGAACAGTCTCGAGAACTCCTCCATCGAGACGTCTGTAAGTTGCCCTCCTCTCAAGAGATGCAGCTCTAAACATTTCCACCACAGCCTCGCATCCCCGTCCAACAGGAATGTAGTTATAGTGGTCATCTTCCACTCCTCTGTTTCAGTAGCTGTCAGGACTCACTTCACTCGGGAGAGCCAGTCTTCAGCTTGAGATGGGGTTCCCAACCCTGAGAACACAGGAGGATTAAACCTCATAATGTGTTTGAGCCATATTTCGGTTGCTCTCCTCGGCACCAAAGGCTCCACCACTACCTGCTCCACTCTTCTCGGTTCATCCCTTTTAAGCGGTACCTGCTCCATTATAGGAGCGGGCTGCTGCATTTGCCTTGCAGGCCGCGCATTGATCATGGCAAACACTGCTTCGGCAACCAATAGTATGGTTTCAGGCGAGGGAGGTGTTGCAGGAGCATCATTTGGTGCACTACTAGCCTCAGAAACTCGGCGTTCTGACGGCCCAGCACTGCTTCTGGTCACCTATAGTTGTACAAAACCTCGTTAAGCGACCAAACAAAATAAAGCAACAAGTACAATACACAAGTAAAATGGCCTTAAGGCCTTACATTTGTTTACTCAAATTACATGTTTTGCAAACCTCGGCACGCAGGCCGGTCGCACATGAATAAATCAAGTAAACACTAAATATTTAGGCCTTCGAGCGCCGACTCAGCAACATGGGCTTTTGCCCGCTATTTACCGCCTGGTCCTGCAGCACCTGCAAGCAACAACCCACCGCAATGGTGTCAAATAAAGGCAACGGTCAGCTATGCTGACCAAATTATAACGATCCCGCACCAAAACTCTGGGCGGAGATGCTCCTTCAATGCACTTTATTAGCATAACCAAGCATTATAGAGAAATAACACTACATCACAGGCACATGCACGCACGACCACACACCCTGTGCTCTTAGGGCACATTATCGGTGAAACCGGTCAAAACCGCGGTCTCACCACTGCCACTTGGACGACACAACTCGTGAGCATCTGAGTCTTTCAGGAAGAAGTCACATCACTTGAAAACATTGACAGCGTAAGACCCGACCTCTATGCCCTTGGTAGGCCTCTAACACCGAACTGCATAGAGCTAGAACGTTTCCACTCAACTCGTTGCTCACTTCGCCATGACACTTAAAGTTATCGGCGCGGGTTAAGCTTCCCCGAAGCCTGTGAATCGAATGCACAATATTACATAACCCAGTTATGTACAAGATGACTCCCAGGCCACCAAGACGGCATAATCACGCATCTGCCTAGTTTTCCCGATGCACCTCGAGGTTAGTCCCCAAGACTCCCTATTGCAATCTACCGCGTAGAAAACCAGACAACCAATTGCACGGAGTCTTCTCCGGCCATTAATGCAATGCAACATCACCGATCCAGACAAACTTGTCCAGGTAGGCTTCACACATCATGCATATATCCATTCTCGATTACGGACTCTATATGTACACAACGGGGACCATTCATGTCTACCCGAAGGAATGCCTCAACTCACCGCAATCTCGCGACAGCGGGCTTCCTATACAAAGGAAAAGAGGACTTCACATGTCCTAGGATGAGAATCGTTTCCCTAGCATTTTTTCTTAGCACCATGGAAATATATGCAGATGAAAAGCACCGCAATATCCTTGCCTCCGTAGATCCGAAGTCGGCTCGTGATTTGGAGCTCCGAAGCTCCGCCGGTGACCGGATCTAACCTCCTTTCTTCTTTGTTGCTCTCCCCTCTCTCTAGAATTTAGAAAGAGACTAAGTGAAAGAAATGAGGGATTTGAAACCCTATTACCGGGTATATCCTAGTAGGAACAGCCCGCAGCTGTCAGATTCCAAAATAAGGAAACGAACAACCACGATCCGGAGCTGAAATGCAAAATCTGGGCCGAACACGGCCTGTGACACGCCCATGTCCAGGGCCGTGTTCCCCATTCGCTGTTGAAACCGACCCATCACGAAATGCACACGGGCACCCAACATACCCGTGTTTGACCTGACACGCCCGTGTCATCCAGTCATGCCCATGTTCCCGGGCATGTTCCTCCATCGACACAGGACCAACACTAACCCGAGAACCACATGGGTATTTGACACACCCGTGTCCCATTTTACACGCCCGTGTTAAACCCGAACACGCTTGGGCTCCAGGACGTGTTCACTGTCTCGACACTTCGTCGAGCACAGTTCGTCGACCACCCGACATTGTCATGGACACGCCCGTGTCCTAGGCCGTGTTCCCTGCTCGACGATCGTTGACACCAAAATTTGTCGACCTCTCGGCCAAATCGTCGACTCGAGCACGATACGCCTCGGGGACACGCCCGTGTCCCAGGCCTTGTGCCCCCTGCCAAATTACAAATTTGGCCCAAAACGCCTCCCGCCGCTCTTTTGAGTTTCGTGGTGTTACAGTCAGTATGATGTTCTGGCGCGGTGTTGGATCCCTAGTTGGATTTGGGCTAGGTTCACTAAACTAGGATATTTGACCCAACATGTATAGCCAGGGTCATGATTATGTCCTAGAGTTTAGGACATGTCCTTAAAGTCAACATTGCATGGACCAGCCAACAACAGACTGCAGAAGACTTAAGACATAGAGAAAAATCAGTTTCAGGAAAGTGAGTTCGACGTTCGTCAAACTCAGCTCGACGAACTCAGAGACAATTCTCTGAGTTGAGCTCGACGAACTTAGTTCTCAGGTCGACGATTTTTGGATGCTCAACTTCAACATTACAAGTCCAGAATCAGTACTCTGAACTCCAGTCGACGAATTTATGATTCTTAGCTCGACGAACTTAGACCATAATATTGACAAATTTTATCAGTAGCAATTAGCAGTTCTCAGGTCGACGATCTTGGATCTCATGTCGACGAACAACAATTATCTTGTCGACAAACATGACTTTTAGCTCGACGAACTCTGAACCCAGGTCGACGAAATCTGTTCTTTGCTCGACGATTTCTGTGTAATTCCAGACTTGCATTTTTCCTTCCTTCTGTCCTTATTTTATTGCATTAATTCCTGAGTAATCAATGCTTAATATTCTCTGAATATTACCGTTAAAAGTAACATTGATTATGACATTCATCAGGATTATTACTTGCCGCTTTTCAATATGACAGTTGGGGAAATCAAATAATGCAGACATTCTCTCCAGCCGAATTTTACATTCTCCAGGATGACAATAATCAATGAAGGAAAGATTTCAAAATTCCAAAGAAAAAATTCCATTAAACAGATAAAAAATGTGATTTTCTTCCTTCTTCTCAAGAGAGAAAAAGTGACACACACAAGAAAAAGATACAACACACAGAGAAGACATACAACAACATTCATTCATATTCTTCTCTATGCAGAAAAAGAATCTGGTCTTCACCTTGACACTGCTGAAGAAGAAGAACATCCATCCAAATTAAGAGTCTTCTTCATTCTTCACTCCAGGATTCTTCAAGGACAACAAATCTTCATCAGTCAAGAAGTTAATAGATCTCTTCTAAATCAAGGCTAAAGATAGAAGACCTACTCACCCTGAAACAAAGCTCCAATCTTCCTGAATATCTCAATAACTAAGGGGGAGATTTAATAACATCAAAGATCCACTAATCTTCTCAATTGTATTTGAGAAAGATAAGATACCATAGCTCTCTCACCCCCTCACTGTACAAAGGGTTCTTTAACTCCCTTTAAAAGTTATTCCTTGGTTGCAAGTCACCTGATCAAAAGACTTGGGTTGATTTTTGAGCGCCTGATCAAAAGCTCATTGGTGGCAGTCACCCGATCAAAACCTGTTAGTGGATTCCTACCAGGGTGGTTGAAGTGTGGATGTACCCAGGTTGGTGAACCACTATAAAAATTCTTGTGTTGTCTGGTTGCCCTCTTTCCCTTTTGTTCTTGTTGTGCCTGTGCTAGTTAGTTTTGTTGATCCTGTACTAGGGTTTGTCAGTTTGACAAGACCTTATATAGGATCTGCGATAACAGACATAATTAGATCTTAATGAGGTACACGTAGACCAATCACATCAAGGTTCATTAAGAAATCTGTGAATCTGGACTTAACGAAATTTCAGAAAATGTGAAGCTTATATACTCGAGTGAAGAACCAATTACTCGAGTACTATAAGTAACTACTCGAGTGAACAGAAGATAACTACTCGAGTAAATACTTGGAGAAAATCTGGAAATGAAGAGTAGCTACTCGAGTACAAAGAGACATACTCGGGTGCTAAAATAGTTACACGAGAATTGGAGTTGGACTACTCGAGTACAATAAATTTTATTCGATTGAAAAGAATTTGACTACTCGAGAGGTAGAGGAACTACTCGAGTCAGGGACTTAGAATTATTTTTGGAATAAAATCTCGGGTTGCTCGAGTAGGTGAACTGTACTACTCGAGTGAATAAGAACTACTCGAGTATATGGAAATAGCTACTCGAGTAATAGACTTAAAAAAATTCTGAGGGAAGAAAACATATTTACTCGAGTATAAAATATAGACTACTCTAGTAGTAGATGAACTACTCGAGTACATGACTTAGACTACTCGAGTGAGAAGAAATTACAAGTGACCCAGATTTCTTTAACTCGACATAAAAGGTTCAAACTACTCGAGTACTTATATGACTACTCGAGTAATTTACTTAGAAAATATCTGGAGAAGAAATCCTGTAAACTTTAGAATGAGACGGAATATACTCGAGTAGTTAACTTAGCTACTCGAGAGCTATTACTTGACTACTTGAGTTCTAACTTCCTTACTCGAGTATAACGATTATTACTCGAGTATAAACTAAGCAATTCACTCGAGTAGGTATATATTTACTCGAGTAAAATACTTAGTAAATTCTCTTAATAAAAATCTCTTCTTCTTTAGTGAAACCAACATCAAGTCTTTTCCAATTAGTCCTAGTTCTTGAGTGTGAAGTGTATCCCAATAGAAAGGCTACATATGAGTCAACACTTTGGATCACACAATGAGGGATTACATTGTATGGTCCTATGTTTGGTGACCCATTGTAGACTGACATTGGTCTACACTTGACATTAGAATCCTGCAAACACATAACTCAACCAAAGTATCAAATATAACTTAATTAATCTTAGTTCAAGGGTGACTTCATCAAATCTGGGTTAATGTGGATACAATACCCAATAATCTCCCCCTATTTATAGAAGTCAGAACCATTTACACTATAGTGAATTATAGACATAAAAAGTGCTAAATAGATAAATCAGTGAAATCAAGCATAAGACTATAAACTGGATTATATGACCAAAAGATAAAATTATATAAATGTGATTTTCCAAAGTATCATTTCTACAAAAATCATTTCCACATTCTTATATATCCTTGTAGCTTAGACTTGGTGGTGCTGCCTGTCTTGCTTCTCTTGTTATCTCCTCTGATAGCTGTATGGCTTGGGGTAGTATTTAGGAGGTCTTGGAGGAGCAGCAGGGTTGTTCCTACCAAATTCTCTGTCATATAGCCTCCTCTAAGTCATAGACTTCTCATATAATTCCCATTACTAGGAGCCGTAGTGAATATTCCGGCTTTCATGGAAATCCATAACAAGTTTGAGAGTATCCAAAATGAGGGACTTAGATGTAAGAGATCAGATCTCTGCAAATTCTGGAGCTTTTCTCTTTTCTGAATATGGATCTGGGATAGACCTGCTAGTAGAGGCACCATCAACATATTTTCTTTTCTTCTTAGAAGTCTGGATCTCAAGAGGAGCTTGGATAAAGATATCTGCAGGGTTATCCTCCCAAAGCTAGGCATAAGAATCTGGAGGAGGGCCTTCTTGGACTTCAGGTCTTGGAGAGAAGGTAGGTTCTTGAGGAGGAGCAGGAGCAGCAGCAGCAGCTAGAGGGTAGAGATGATGAGGAATGATATTTGGATCAACAACAAACTCAGGAAGGATTTGATTATGCATCCAGACAACAGTGTCATATGTATGGAATTTGACACTCTAATATTGTCCTAAGACATCATCATGGATCTCTTTCATTTTGGCTTCCCAAAGCTCTTGCTTGAGTGCATCTGATTTTTCTAAATATTCTTTCACCAAACTCCCCCCTTTCTAACTTCTACAGTCAGTGTTTTGATGGCATCATCTTTGAAGGTTCCAACCTCTTCACAGATCTTCATCTTAGTAGCTTCAGCTCTCTTATCCAATTCAATCTGATTTCCTGCCAGAGTCACACCTTGTTCCATAACCTGACCAACACTAGTAATAGTGTAATCTAGGGCCTTTCCACAAATTTGGAAGAGGTGTCTTAGCTTATCAGTATTGTGCTGAATTTCAGCAAATCCCCTGCTCATTTCAGTCTCTAGAGCAGTGACTTTGTCAGTAACAGCCTTGAGTGAAGTATCAAAGTAGATTTTTTGCTCTTGAAGCATATGCACAAACAAATTCATCAAATCATTGGAGGAAGCAGCATCAGTAGGAGGAGCACTAGTAGAGGAACTGGAGGAGGAGGAGCAACACATGGAGCAATTTTTGCAATGGAGACTGAGCTCTTTGCTGTAGTAGTGTGAATCAGGGCATCACCGTCATCAGTGACTGTGGGTAGGGAGTAGTCCATTTTTCTCAAAGGGGCTTCTGCTGGTTTTGGAGATGGCTCATCAGCAATGAAAATGGTTTCAACCTGCTCTTGGTGTGCAGCAGGAGACTTTGCTGGTGGAGGAGTATGTATTGGAGATTGTACATGAGTGGATTCTTTTGGTATTTCATTGGTGGTTTCCTTTAGAGAGGGAGGAGGAGGAGGAGGAGGAGGAAGATCATCTGCAGTCAGCTCCTCAATCATTTCACTGATTGCAACTTCTGTTGAGAGTAGGGATTCTTGAAGTTGTTGTTCAGATGGAGTTTCTTCTGGAGCCTGAGGTGGAGGAGAAACTGCTGGAGGTGTAGGTATCCTTGCTGGGACAGAAGGAGTAGGCTCCCCCTCAATAGATACACCAGAGGAGCTGGCAATATGATGTGGAGAGGGAGATGGGGTCCTGTCCTATGTGGCTAGAATCTCTTGAACCTTGGCAGCCTGAGTTGGATTCTGCAGTTTCACTTCCCATATTTGAATGGAGGATATAGAAACTTTCTTCAAGTGATGAAGAATAGTCCCTTTGGAGAAGTTGAAGACTTCTGGGTTGATTTCATGGAGGAGAAGTGAGATTATTCTAGCATAATTGGGAGCTTTAATGCTGTTAGAAAGTAGAGACAAGAAGCGAAAAGTAGAGAATAAGCGAATAAACTTTTGAATAATTGAAATTTTATTATCCAAAAAAGATATCTATTACAAAGGTATGCCCTCCTTTATATAGAATGGAGGAGAGATGAGAGAATACAAATAAGAGATGTGGGACTATAATTTACAGGACAAGCGGACTATACAAAACAAACCGCACAAGCCGCGCGGTTAGACAACAGGGCTAACCGCACGGCTACCACCAGAGAGGAAGAGAGACTGCCAGGGCAGACCGCCAGACCGCCCGGTCTCCAAGCCGACTGAGACAAACCGCTAGACCGCGCGGTCTTCAACCCGCCAAGACAAACCGCCAGACCGCCCGGTCACCAACTTCAACACTCCCCCTCAAGCTGGAGCATATATATCGATCATGCCCAGCTTGTCGCAGATGTGGAAAAAGGAAGCGGACACCGGCTTGGTGAAGACATCTGCCAACTCGTTGTCGGACGTGACAAATGGAGTGCAAATCTGTTTCTTCAATATTTCTTCTCGAATAAAATGACAGTCGACTTCTATGTGTTTTGTTCTCTCATGAAAGACCGGATTTTTGGAAATGTGTATCGCGGCCTTATTGTCACAGAACATAGGAAGAGGATAGTTGTAAACCTCTCCTAAGTCAAGCATGAGAGCCCGCAACCACTTCAACTCACATGTAGTCGATGCCATGCTACGATATTCAGCCTCTGCACTAGACCTGGAAATGACAGACTGTTTCTTGCTCTTCCAACTCACAAGATTGCCTCCAACAAATGTGCAGAAACCTGAAGTCGATTTGCGGTCCCCTTTGTCATCCGCATAGCTTGAATCAGAGTAAGCTTCAACCCTTAGGTGACCATTCTTCTGAAATAGGAGTCCTTTCCCTGGAGCAGCTTTAATATACTCTAATATCCTCAGAGCAGATTGTAGATGACACTCTCTCGGAGCTTGCATGAACTGGCTCACCTTGCCAACAACATAGGAGATGTCGGGTCTGGTTACCGTGAGATATATGAGCTTGCCCACCAGACGCCGGTATCTCGTAAGATTAGAGAGAAGAGGTGAGTCATCTGTCCAAGTTTTGTCTTCTCCAGCAGCCATAGGACAACGTGCAGGTTTAGCACCAGTGAGTCCTGCATCCTTTAAAAGATCAAGAGCATACTTCCGTTGTGAAAGGACCATGGAGTTGGGCTTTCTAGAGATTTCAATCCCCAGAAAGTATTTCGGGGAGCCCATATCCTTTGTAACCAGATGTTGACGAAGGTGTTTCTTGGTCATCAGTATCCCATCCTGGTCATCGCCAGTAAGAAGAATGTCATCAACATAAACCGCAAGAACAACAAGACCAGAGGCGGTTTTCCGAACAAATAAGGAGTGATCTGCTGAGCTTCGTGTAAAACCAATGGCCGCAACAATGCCACTGAACTTGTCAAACCAGGCACGAGGACTCTGCTTGAGGCCATAGATAGCCTTCTTTAGCCGGCATACCCGTGTCTCCCCCTGAGCAACATACCCAGGAGGTTGCTCCATGTAAACAGCTTCCTGCAGATCTCCATAGAGGAAGGCATTCTTAACATCTAGCTGCGAGATGGGCCAATCCCTGTTGACAGCCATAGAGAGAAGAACCCGAATAGTGCTGAGGCGAGCCACGGGCGAGAAAGTGTCAAAGTAATCAACCTCATAAGTTTGGGTAAAACCCTTGGCAACCAGGCGAGCCTTATAACGATCCACACTGCCATCCGAGAGAAACTTCACCACGAAGACCCAGCGACAACCAACAACATCGGTGCCGAAAGGAGACGGAACAAGGGTCCAGGTACCCCGTTCAGTGAGAGTAGCAATCTCCTCATCCATGGCAACTTTCCAGTGAGGAATAGTAAGGGCCTCCTGGTAGGAACGGGGGGTGGTAGTGGCCGAGATAGCCAGGGCAAAGGCTCGGCGAGCAGGGGTAAGGCGATCGTAGGAAACAACCGCAGCAAGAGGATGGTGGGTACAAGCCCGAACCCCTTTGCGAAGAGCAATCGGGAGATCCAGGTCAGCAGGTGCCTCAGTATCCGGAGTATCCGTGGTGGAGAGAGCTGGCCCGGGAGTAGAGAGAGATGGCAGCGGAGTGGAGGGAGAAAGCGGAGTAGAGGGTGGAGATGAGGAGGATGGGGAAGACGGTGGAGTGGGTGGAGAGGACGGAACCTCAGTGGGAGCAGAGGGAATGGATGGGTTGGTATGAGAAGTAGGAGCAGGAGGAGGAGAAGAGGAAGCGGGAGAGAAGTAAGATGCATTGGCAAAGAAGGTGACATCCGCAGAGACAAATTGCTTGCGGGTAACAGGGTCAAAGCAACAATAGCCTTTCTGAGTGGGAGAGTAGCCCAGAAAGACACATTTGGTGGCACGGGGTGAGAGTTTATCACGGGTGGCAGCGGGAGAGTGCACAAAAGCGGTGCACCCAAAGATGTGTAGAGGAAGAGGAAAGGGATCCTTGTCCGGATAAAGAATGGAGAAGGGGGTAGCACCGTGGAGAACGGTGGAGGGAAGGCGATTGATGAGATAGCAGGAGAGAAGGACAGCATAGCCCCAATAGGAGCGAGGAACATGCATTTGAGTCATCATAGTGCGAGCGACATCAAGGAGGTGACGGTTTTTGCGTTCCGCCACCCCATTTTGTTGTGAAGTGTAAACACAGCTGGTTTGACGAATAACACCATGGCGAGTGCAAAAGGAGGAGAAGTCGTGGCTAAGATACTCCTTAGCATTGTCAGAACGAAGGATTTTAATAGACGTAGCAAACTGAGTTTTAACCATCGAATAAAAGGAGGTCCAAACAGAGAACAACTCGGAGCGATCTTTAAGAAGATATACCCACGTAGATCGAGAGAAATCATCAATGAAGGTGACAAAATAGGAACTGCCCCGACCGATGGTGAGGGTAGGAGCGGGACCCCATATGTCAGAGTGAACGAGGTCGAACGGATGGGAAGAGCCCCGACTTTGCGTTGGTGGGAAGGAGGAGCGGTGATGTTTGCCAAGTTGACATGCATCACAGTTTAGAGGAGGATGATTAGGAGGGAGGTGCGGCAGGAGCTGTCGTAGAATGCGGGGAGGAGCATGTCCAAGGCGAAGATGCCATTGGAGAAGATCTGTAGAGGAGGAGGAGAAGGCGGATAGAGCAGAAATGTTGTCGAGGAAGTAGAGGCCACCACTCTCAGTCCCGGTAGCAATCATCTGTTGGGAGTTCGGATCCTGAAAAGCACAAGTGGTAGGGGTGAATGTGACAGAACACCGTAGTTGCTTGCATAAAGAAGTAACCGATAATAAATTGCACGGAAACTTGGGCACATAGAGGGTATCAGCCAAGCAGAGAGATGGAGTGACTTGAACCATGCCCGTCCCATGGACCGGGGAGGGAGATCCATCAGCGACAATGACCGGGGGCAACTGAGCCTGTGTGTCAAGAAGAGAGAAACATTGAGGGTTGCCTGTCATATGATTTGTTGCACCAGAGTCGATGAGCCATCGTCCGCGAGTCACAACATGAGCACTACCAGAAGAGGTGACCACGGAGGCGGACAGGCTGGAGGAGAGGAAAGCCATGGAAGCAAGAGAGTAGCAAACCGCGACGAGAAGAACAAGCCGCGAGAAGAGAATAGAGCACCAAGCCGGGCGACCAGAAAATAGGTCGGGCGGCTAGGAAGGCCGCTTCCAAGAAGCCGAGCAAAGCAGAGGGAAAGAAGTCGCACGACCTGAAAAAGTCGGGCGAACAGAGGAGAACAAGTCGCACGGCCAAAGATGAGGCCGAGGCGACTAGCAAGCAGAAGCGGGTAGAAGGCAACAAGAAGAAAGCGGCTAAAAAGCAGGCAAAGGTCCAGCGGGGAAGAGGTCGCGCGGACTGAGAAGGCCGAGCGAACAGAAGAGAAGAGAAGAGCAGGTGACCGCGACCAAGATGCGGGTGAAAAAGGAACAACCCGCACGGTCAGGCAGATCACAGCAGCCAACCGCGAGTATAGAGACAAGACCCGCGGACAGAGACAGACCGCAACGACTAGGAAGTCGGAGAGGCAACAAAGAACAAGGAGCGCGGCGACAACGAAACAGGTCGCTGCGACAAAGAGTAGTAGGAGAAGAGAACCAAGAAGAAGCAAGCCGCGCGAACAGGTCGGCGGACAGAAACAAGCCGCGCGGATAGAAACAAGCCGCGCGGATAGAAGAGAGGGCAAGCCGCGAATCAAGTCGCAGAACGCGGAAAACAAGTCGCGAACAACAGAGGGCACACAGAATCAGGAGGAAATGACCGTGTCCTCTGATACCATGTTAGAAAGTAGAGACAAGAAGCGAAAAGTAGAGAACAAGCGAATAAACTTTTGAATAATTGAAATTTTATTATCCAAAAAAGATATCTATTACAAAGGTATGCCCTCCTTTATATAGAATGGAGGAGAGATGAGAGAATACAAATAAGAGATGTGGGACTATAATTTACAGGACAAGCGGACTATACAAAACAAACCGCACAAGCCGCGCGGTTAGACAACAGGGCTAACCGTACGGCTACCACCAGAGAGGAAGAGAGACTACCAGGGCAGACTGCCAGACCGCCCGGTCTCCAAGCCGACTGAGACAAACCGCCAGATCGCGCGGTCTTCAACCCGCCAAGACAAACCGCCAGACCGCCCGGTCACCAACTTCAACAAATGCTGTCTCTGATCTTATCCAAGATCATCATACCAAATTGGATTTTCTTCCTGCAGACTATAACTTGCCTAATATCGAAGAATGAGAGAGAGAGATATCTCTGATAGAATTAGTTTTGCAGAGGAGGAGTTTTCCTATAATATCCACAAGTAATTTTCTTTCAGGATTTAGTTGAGACCTTTTGATGTATTGTTCATCAGGAGAAACGCCACAGAACATACATGTTTTGTCAGACTCATCAGGGCCTACATGATCTTCTTCATCTACAAGCAGCAATCAGAGAAGTTGAGAAAAAGATGTCTTGGTGAGCTTGATTTTCATACCTCTGACTGTCGATTTCAGAACGACACCATGTCGCTTAACCTTGACATTTCTGAAGAACTCGGCAACATCTGGAAAGTGGATTTTACAGTGTTCTTGGAGAATGAAGGTAAGTCCGGCGGTGTCGAGAAGGATCATAAGAGTATGGAAATCATCTGAAAGTTCTGCAATTCCGGCGTCAACCAGTTCGGAACCAATGCCAATTTTTGAAGAAGCTGTCATGATTCAGAAGCTCTTGGAAAAATTGTGGCGGGAAGGAGGAAGACGCGGCTCTGCAACTTCTTGACGGAAGACGAAATGGCAGTCGGCTTTACTCGAGTGAGGAAATGATTTCTTGTAGAAGGATTATGGAATTTTCGATTTATATAACCCTAGATTTATGTCTAATTAGGAGATAAATGATGAAATCATACCTTAGAAGTGGCGGCATAAGCCTCGGGTTGCGAATAAGAAAATTTGAATCAAGGAAGAAAAGATGGTTGGCACATACTTGAGAGAGTCAATATTACTCGAGTGAAGTATTTGAGATACTCAAGTAGATAGGCTGGACGTACTCGAGTAGTTGGGGTGAAGTACTCGAGTAGTTCTACGAAGGTACTCGAGTGAAGTTTTACTACTCGAGTAGGTGATTTGACTACTCGAGTAAACCATTCTGCTACTCGAGTAGGTTACTTGAGTGGCTTATAGGGAACCCGAGTAGGTCAATTTTACTACTCGAGTAGGTCATTTTCTTACACGTGTACTTTACTTCTTACTCGAGTCAAAAGGTTAGAAATTTGTAGAATTCCAACTTTTGACTGATTCTGGATCTCTGAGCCTTCTTGGGGGTCCACTTTCTCCACTCTTCCTTGTCGAGCATTCCAAGTTCTATTTTGAAGAAAGATACCTTGGTATCGTCCAGCGGCTTTGTGAAGATGTCTGCAATTTGCCTGTCTGTAGAGACATATTGGAGATCTATGTCCCCATGCTCCCGGATGAAGTGATACCTCAGCTCTATATGCTTTGTCCGGCTGTTCGATACTGAGTTGTTGGCTATTGCAATTGCGCTGGAAGAGTCGCAAAACAACGGAATGTTCTGGAACTTCATATTATATTCTTCAAATTGATTCTTTATCCATAGCAGTTGTGCACAACAACTATCTGTAGAGATGTACTCTGACTCAACTGTTGAGATTGCTACCCAATTCAGCTTCTTGCTAGTCCAGGAGATAAGCCTTCTTCCTAGGAATTGGAAAGTCCCGGAAGTGCTTTTCCTGTCATCTTTGCTCCCTGCAAAATCTGCATCTAAAAACCTATTAGTTCGCTATCATTACTTCTTCGATACCATAAGCCAAGATTTCTTCTACCTTTAAGGTATCTCAAAATCCGTTTTGCAGCAGTGTAGTGCGATTCCTTAGAGATCACCTGGAATATAGCACATACACATGTTGAAAACATTATGTCAAGTCTACTAGCAGTAAGGTAGAGCAAGGATCCAGTTATGCTTCTATACTTGGTTTCATCAAAAGGTTTCCCTTTTTCATCCTTGTCCAGAGACATAGTTGAACGCATTGGAGTCCTCATCGAGGTTGCGTTCTCCATTCCGAACTTATTAATTAGCTCTTTGGTGAACTTGGTCTGCGAGATGAAAATTCCATCTTCAGATGGTTTCATCTGAAGCCCTAAGAAATACTTCAGCTCGCTCAGACTTCTCATTTCAAACTTCCCTTGCATAAGTTTTGAAAACTTCTTATAGAGGTTGTCGTCACTAGAGACAAAAATAATGTCGTCGACATAGATTTGCACTAGCAAAATCCTGCCTTTTATTTCCCTAAGAAATAATGTCTTATCTATCTTTCCCCTTGTGAAGTTATTCTTAATTATAAAGCTAGACAGCGTCTCATACCAAGATCGAGGAGCTTGTTTAAGGCCATATAAATCTTTATGCAATAAATAAACGTAATCAGGAAAGTTAGAATCAACGAAACCTAGAGGTTATTCCACATACACCTCTTCCTTTATGTCTCCATTAAGGAAGGCAGACTTCACGTCCATCTAATAGACGGTGAAGCCTTTGAGTGCAGCATATGCTAGGAATAACCTCATGGCCTCCAGCCTTTCCACTGGAGCATACGTCTGGTCGAAGTCGATTCCTTCTTCTTGACGATATCCTTTAGCGACGAGTCTGGCCTTGTTATTTATGATCGTTCCATCCTCGTCCATCTTGTTCCTGTAGACCCATTTTGTGCCGATGACATTCTTACCTTTGGGTCTTGGAACAAGTTTCCATACTTGGCAGCACTTGAACTGATTTAGATCTTCTTCCATTGCCGCTATACACAATGCGTCTGAGTTCGCTTCCTCAAACTTCTTTGGTTCAACCTGTGAGAGAAAACTTAGATATAAATTTTCGTTAGTTGTACCTCTATGAGTTCTGATACCATCCCGGGGATCACCTCTTATTTGCTCCATGGGGTGATCCTTCAGATGTCTGAGCTCTAGAGTCCTTGCATCTGCATTATCTTCAATCCCCGGAGTGACTTTATGAACTTGCATAATTTCTTCATCTAGATCATCAACCTCTCCAATAGGGGTTGGAGTGGTGATCTTGATGAACTTTTCACCTTTATCTTCAGATGGTTCATCTAAGCTAAGTTCTTTTAGCTTTGTACCTGCATCATCAGTAAGCACACTAAAGGAGTTAACTTGCAGCAAGCTCGTCTCATCAAATACAACATGTATTGATTCTTCTACGACCAAGGTTTTTCTATTAAATATCCAATATGCCTTACTCTGGCTACTATATCCTACGAAAATACCTTCAAAAATCTTTTCCTTAAACTTGATAGTATGATACTTGTCATTGTTAAGCACGAAGCACTTACAACCAATAATTCTAAAATATGAGATAGTTTGTTTTCTGCCCTTTAAAAGTTCGTAAGGTATCTTATCGTGGTTTTTGTTTACGAGTGCTCGATTTTGCACATGGCAGCAAGTGTTGACGGCTTCAGCCCAAAAGTATTTCGGTAGTGAGGCATCACTCAACATGGTCCTGCAGGCCTCTATGAGTGTTCTATTCATTCTCTCGGCCACTTCATTTTGTTGTGGAGTACGAGGAGATGAAAACTCATGAAAGATACCTAAGCTTTCACATAATTCTATCATGTCCCCAGACTTGAACTTTGTTCCATTGTCACTTCTGATTTTGACTATGGAGCAGTTGTATTCATTCTGGACTTGCCTGACAAAATTAGTAATGATGTCGAAGGTATCTGACTTGTGTTTCAGAAAGAACACCCACGCAAAGAGCGAGTAATCATCAACAATTACTAACGTATAATCCTTACCTCCCAAACTTCTAATTTGCAGTGGACCAAATAAGTCCATATGAAGTAGATGAAGAAATCTATTAGAATCCTTGCCAATAACGATTTTAAAGGTAGCCCTTGTTTGCTTGCCTTTTACACATGCATGACAAGGTCTATCTTTGACGTACTTGTCATTTGGAGACTCACGTACTAAGTTCATTGAAAATAATTTATTAATAGTTTTGGAATTAATATGTGCTAGTCTCTTGTGTCATTGGTCACCAAGAGATGTACTATCTTTTGCTAAAAAACACACTGGTATAGAAGAGTCTATACAAATGAAATTCAAAAAAAATATGTTTCTGCTTCGAGTGACGGATAAAATCGTTTCAATATTGTCAACAGATTTTATCAAGTACTTATCAGCATGAAACTCAACTATGTATCCTTTATTGCAGAGTTGAATTATGCTTATAAGATTGTGTTCCAATCCTTCAACATAAGCTACATCTGAGAAAGATACACAACCGTTAGTGATCATACCATAGCCTTTAGTGATTCCTCGGTCTGAACCTCCAAAGATGACCTTTGGTTCGTTTAAGACTGGAGAGTAATTCTGAAGTAGGCTTCTTGTCCCGTCATATGCCGAGAGCATCCACTGTCTAAATACTAGATTGGCGTTTTGGTGGCCTTTGGACATACCTGCAATCATAATCAGTTTGCCTTAGGAACCCAAATATATTTGGGTTCTTAGTCATGGGTTAGAACACTCCCCCTACGAGTGTTAGCATTATGAGCGGTCTTTCTCATATTGCCAACATGAGGAGTTGCAGTATTTCTGGGATTAAACCAGCAATCGATGGAAAAGTGACCAATTCTACCACAACACCAACAGTCAAACCTATTGTATCTTTGTCTTATGTTCTCCTGCTTGGCCTTTTGAGGTTGTGGTCTAGCAGGGGCAACATTTTTGGAGGAAGAAGCTTCATGATGATGACAATCACATGATCTCTTCTCCTGCTGTTGCTTTTCCACAGAGGGCTTTACCTTTGGTGCTTTCTTGAAGTTATGACCATGATTGAAAGGGCCATAGCTCTAAAGAATGACTTCTTCATAAGGTTCCTTAAAGACACTCTCACCAAAGTTTCTGGGGAGAGTCCATCCTTGGTAGCGAGACTTTGGATCTACATAGGTAGGCCTGGTCAAGTGACCGTAGGATGAGTCAAGATTAAACTCGTTTGTTGGAAATATGACCTTTCTGAATGAGGTCTGATCTTAAGGAGCTTTCCCCTTCTCTTTGGCTGAGGCCTTCTTGGCGGCCTTATTCTTTCTTTAAGCCTTGTTCCTCCTAGAAGATTTACTAGGAGCTTCTTCATGACCTATCCAGCACTCTTGGCCTTCGCTGAGAATTCAACAACGAATGGAAGAACAGTCTTAGACTTCGAGAAACTTTCAACAAGTTTCCTCTCAGCAGCGAGTTGTTCTTCCAACTCTTTGATGATTTTCTCTTTTAGGTCAAGGTGCTCAAGAGCTTTGTTGTATTCTTCAATAGCATTATTGAAGTTCTCTTTGAGTGAGTCAGTCTTAGCGACTTCTTCTCTCAAGATGCTCTCTTCAACTTTTAGAGACTTTATCTCTATAGCCTTAGTTTTCACGACTCGGCGACATTTGTCGTAAGCCATGATTAACTCCTTGTACTGGGCCATGAGTTCAGACTCATCGTCAGAAGAGATATCCTCACGATCATGCTCAGAAGATTCAGATTCTTAAAGAGGAGTGTGAGAGTTTACCTTCCTAGTGAATTAGGGCTCTTGTTCGTCATCTGTCTAAGCCATAAGCCCAAAGTAGGCTTATTCTTCTTCACTCGACTCAGATGAGTCGGAGCCACTAAGAGTCTTGCCCTTTTTGGCTATTAGGCTCTTCTCTGTCATTTTCTTGCTGTATGAGGACTTCTTTTCCTCTCTTCTTCCACCCTCCTTCTTCTTATGGGGGCAGTCAGGAATAACGTGTCCTGGCTTATTACAGTAGCAGCAAATGATGTCAGTAGAAATTTGTTTATTCTGTTTAGGAGTATACCTGTCGAGGCTACTTAAGCCTTTTCTTTGATGATCACCATCACAACGTGATCTTCTATAAGAAGCATCCTTGCCTTTCTAGTGCTTCTTTTTATTCAAGAATTTCTTGAACTGACGTGAGAGTAGTGAGAACTCTCCTTCAGATAGCTCAGAGCCTGAGGTACTTGGCTCTGAAGTTTCTTCTTCACTCACTTCTTGTGCTGGAGTAGGATGAACAATGTTTGACTTCTTTGAGGTTTCTGCCTTTAAAGCAACAAACTTCTCTTTGAATGCAGACCTGCTCTTCTCTTCTTCAGCCTTTCCGGTGTTCAGTTAAAGCACATATGACATAATCTTCCCAAAGAGATTCTGTGGGTCTATCTCCGCTAGTTTTCCAAACTCCCTGATGGCACAGACCTTGTTATCCCATTCCTTAGTTAGGGATCTCAAGAATTTATCATTTAATTCTCCATTTGTGAATACTCTGCCATAGACCCTTAGGCCATTTACTATCTTGAAGAAATTCTCAAATGTGTCAGCAATGGTGTCTTTGTTTTCTTGTCGGAAAGCTTCATAATTTTGATTTAGAAGGGATCTTCTATCATCTCTGACTTCTTCTGTACCTTCCATCAAGGTAAAAAGAGACTAACACATATCCTTTGCAGACTGGCAGTGGATTATGTTTTGCAGCATGGAGTCATCGACTGCACTTGCTATTATATTTTTGGCCTTCTTATCTAAGGATACAGGTGCAATCTCGTCTTTGTCTAGATCCATTAATTTCTTCAGAAATTTCTCAGTTGGATCTATTATGGAGATTGTCATGGGAATATAAGGACCTTCTTCAACTATCATGAAGATCCTCGGATCCACAGCTTTCATGAAAAATTGGATTCTCTCTTTCCATATGGGAAAGTTGTTCTTGGTGCACAAAGGAAGCTTGACAAAATCTTTACCCTTGTCCATGCTTGGTAGATCTCAAAAGACAACTAATCAGATCTGATCAAGGTGTTAACCTTTTATTGATCAACCTCGCTCTAATACCAATTGAAAGTGTTTAGTTGCCTACCTAAATCACCTAGAGGGGGGGGGGGTGAATAAGTGAGATGTGCGTCTTTTGCAGTACAAAAATTTAAGATCTATGCACAGAACTATCTACCAATCAATCACAGATGAAGCAAGATTTATAGTGGTTCCCCAACCTTGGGTACATCCACTTTCCCTCACCGATCAAGCAATAAAGTAGACTCGGCTACTCCACTATCTCGGATTGAAACACAATCCTACGCCTCGGAACAAAGTTCCTACAAACTCGATCCACAAAACGGATCTACACTCGGAAGGTAAGACTTCCTACAATCTCGGAGATAAAAGCTCCTACACTCGGAGAAAATTTTCCTACAAGAATGAAATAGAACGACTGTAAAAATTACAAACAGTGAATCCTTTTCAGATATGCAAACAATCAGGCTTGATCTTCCTCTTGTAGACTTTGCGGCTTTATCAGAGAGGTGAAGAATGTAACAGCCCAATTTTCTCAACAGGCAATTTTTTGGGTGACACGGCCTGGGACACGGGTGTGTCCCAGGGCGTGTCAAGCTGGAGTCGACGATTTGGCCGCGAGATCGACGAAATTTGGGGTCGGCGGTCGTCGAATAGCAGACACGGCCTGAGACATGGGCGTGTCTCAGGGCATGTCGAGGCCGTGTCGACGAGCGGCCTGGGTGTCGATGTTTTTCGCTCGACGATGTGTCGAGAGGAGGCACACGGCCTAGGACACGGGCGTGTCCCAGGCCGTGTCGTGTACTCGACGACTTTTGCTCGACAATTATCGAGTGTCGAGATGTGGTCGTCGAGTGTCGAGAAGTTGAACACGGCCTGTGACACGGGCGTGTCAATTCGGGTCGACGAACTCAGCGCGACGAATTTTGCGCTAGGGCGTGTCGACGTGGCGTGTATGGGCACACGACTTGGGACACGGGCGTGTCACAGGCCGCGTGAAGTATCGGGTTCTTTTGGGATTATTTTCGCAGATGCACACAACCATAGACACGGGCGTGTCTGGAGGCGTGTTGGGTGACATAGCCAATGACACAGGCGTGTACAATGGGCGTGTCACTGGTTTGGATCAGTCGATTGACCACCGCTTGAGGCACACGGCCTGGTACACGGGCGTGTCACAGGCCGTGTCAGGCAAAAATCAGCTTTTCTGGCATTTTTGTGGCTGTCCATTCCTTCAGCCTGGATCTAATGGCTGAACTGCCTCCCTATTTCCTTAAGGCCGTGAATGAGAAGAGAAATCTCATTTATTTTATTTGGATTCTCTTTCTTCATTGCTAGTGAGAGAAAGGGAGAGGAAGAAGGAGGAGGTGGAAAGGGGGCTGATTACCGGTGGTGATGCAGTTTTCCGATGAGAGCTCTGATGCCGGTGTTGCGGAGGGAAAGTTCTTGTAAGCCATTCAAGCTAGCTTTGAGTTCCTGGCACCGAAGCGGTCGTCAAGGGTAACGATGTTTCTTCCTAGCCATGTGAAGGCTTCCTTTTGGCATATATTTGTGATTCCCCCACCAAGAGGTGGCTATTTTGGTAGTCTTTTGGGTGGATGTATGAAATCCCCCTTTGTTGGCATATAGATCCGGAAATGGAGTACGAAATAGGCATGCTGTGTGAAGCCCATCTGGACAGGTTGGTATGGATTGGTGATGTTGCATACGAACAGGAGAAGACTCTGTGATAAACGTGTAGTTTAAGGAGTCAACGGGTTATGCCTGCGAAAAGGAGTAGCAGTAAGTACTGGAGTGGTAGCCCAGGAAACTAGCCGTGTTATGATTTTGGGTCCGACCTGTGAATGAGGCACAGGAAGTACTGGTGTGACCAGGAAAGTCCCTTTGTGATGCTTGATGTCGTAGTGTGTCCTCCTGTGAAGCGAGTAACATGAAGTACTGGTATAGCCAGGAAAGACCCCTGACATTTGTGATTTTGCAGTGTCCACCTGTGAAGAGAGTAACAGGAAGTACTGGGATGCCCAGGAAAGACCCGATGTTATGATAAGGAAATGGGTGTAGAGAAATACCCAGGCTGTGTGCCAAGAACAGGATTGGTGAGACCGACCCGCGCCTTTATATAGCCATGAGTATGCTGTACTCAGAGAAGGCAAGGCGATTTGAGCAACGGGGGGTGGAGGATCCAACCTGCGCTATGTCCGTGAGACGTGAGACCAGAAAGTGCGGTCTGTTGGAGCGCATAGCAAAAGTCTTAGGACTGCGTGCCGTGAGACCATGGGGGGCTAATGGCCAATCCCGGTTCACTAAAACTATAAAACTCCGTCTGCACACCATGGAGTAAATGCTCAAGTAAGTTACCATTGGGTGATGACCCTGATACGGTGGTGGGCATGTGATTTGACAGAACACCAAGAATGTGCCCTGAGTGCACGGACCGTTGGGCCGGGTAGCGAATGGTTGTGATGGCATGTGTGCGTGAAAGCACATTTTGATGAGATATATTGCCATGCTGTGATCTGATCTGCTTGCAGGGAAGATTATCGCTGCCCCGAGAAAAGGGGTAAGGTCGTTATAAATTGGTCAGCTGAACGCTAATCGTTGCTTTTGTTTGCCACCACTGGGTGGATTGTCCCTATACAGGTGCTGGAGAGCCAAGCGGGACGCATAAAGGCTGATGTTCCTGTTGTTGCTGCTACTACTGCTAGCCCTCGAAGGCTATATGTATTTCTTGTTGTGTTTTATCTTTTATTGTGGTCGGCCTGCACGCCAATAGTTGAAGCCACTGTGTGAAATCCATGTAAGGCCATAAGGACAACTTGTGTACAGGTGTAAGACATTCCTATGTGCTATAACATATAGTGTTTTATTTGTTGGAAATTCAAGGGAGGAGTTCAAGTTGTAGTATAGGCTTCCGCTAGAATGCTTTGTGATAGGTGCGATGCGCGACTCTGATATCATCCCGTACCTTCACCGCCTATTTTGTGATATATACTGTGGGGCCCCGACCGGACCTTCTAGAATATACCATATGAACGGATGGGGTTGTTACATTTTTGGTATCAGTTGTTTTAGTCTTTTCCTCTCGAAGTCGTGGTCGACTTCTTTTGTGGGGTGGCGAGCACGTGTTTGTGCAAACCAAAGTCTACGAATGAACTCCTGAATGTCCATGATAGGAATGCATAGTTGTGTGTTTGAGGAACCTGCGTGTTCTTTTTTTGTGTTGTTTGCTTAGGTACGACCGCTAATTTGTGTGTCTTCTCCACCTTTAGGTGACACGAAGTGGAGCTGGTCCGTCTGAGCCCCAGCGTTCTGATGAAAGTACGGCACCAGCCGAGATGCCTACACCTCCACCGTCTGCAGAACATGTGCGTTTAGTTGCGGAGGCTTTATTTACCATGATCGAAGGCCAGCCACTTAGGCAGGAGCAAGCGACTGTGAGGCCAGAAAAGGTGGCGGTAAGGCATGAACCTATACTGGATGTGGCTCCTCGAGCGGCTGAGAAGCAGCTAACGCGGTTTATTAGTTTCCATCCGCCTACGTTGTCGGGAGAGGGAACTTCGACGCAGGCTGAGGATTGGCTATCGCGCATCAAGCGAGTGATGACGGCGATTGGAATGGCAGAGCATCAGAAAGTTATTTTAGTTACCTTCTTGCTTGAAGGAGAAGCTCGATTGTGGTGGGATGAGATGGAGTTGCATCACTTGGAGGGTCGTTCTTTAACACAAGTATCCATGGAAGAATTCTCCCGACTCTTCCTAGCGAAGAACCTTCCTGCGGCTCAGCGGATAGCCATGGAAAATGAATTCCAAAGGCTGACCCAAGGTGATGGCAGTGTTGACGCATACCTGCATGAATTTACTCGCTTGGGGCGGTATGCAGGTTCTATTTTTGCTGATGAGCAGAGGAAGACCAACCGGTTCTATGAAGGACTGAGGGATGAGTTGAGGTTCCTGGTTTTGAGTTCTGTGAACCAAGGTTTCCAAGCGTTGGTTGACACTGCGAGCGCGCTGGAGAAGGATATGAAGAGGGTGCAGGGGAAGAGAGCTTTGGCTGTATCGCAACCGGAGTGGAAGGCTCCCCGATATGGGAAACCATTTGATAAAAAGAGATGGGGCAAAAAGTCCAAGACATGTGGACAAGCTCCTTCATCAGTTGAAATGGGACCAACATCGGGGGCTACCTCAAATCCGGATACTCGTATCTGCTATAATTGTGGCTGGATGGGGCATATTGCGCGAGATTGTTGGATGCCGCCAAAGAGTGAAAAGAAGGCGGGAGCATCTTATGCGGAAAAAGGAAAGGCGGTGGTGGATTCCTCTACCTCGCAGGCGCAACCCTGGGTCTACAATCTTGGCCTACAGGAGGCCATCAAGCAGAGTGATGTCTTCACAGGTATGAGTTTAGTTTTGCATATACTATTGCTTATATGCTTTGCTTAATCTATCTATGTTTGCGGTTTGTGTGTGACATGTTTGTCACAGGCTTTGTGATGATTCGGGACACACTGGCGCGAGCACTGTTTGATACGGGTGCTTCACATTCTTTTCAGTCTAGCGAGTTTATAATGCGGCTTGGGATACCCAGTCGTGCAAAGACAGATAGCGTCAGAGTTGTGTTGCCAAATGGCTGTTGGATGCTTGCAGATAAAGCTTGTGATGTGGCGGTCCAATTAGGAAGTCGGGATTTCAGTTTGACTGCTTTTGTTTTGCCAATATCGGAATTCGATGTGATTTTTGGGATGGATTGGCTTGCGGAGCAGCATGCCATGATTGATTGCCAGTCTAAAGAAATCACATTGGGCCAGAATACCGAACAGGAGACAAAGTTCGCGAGTATGCGAGGAGTGGGCGGGACGTTGATGTCTGCACTCTAGGTAGTCAAGGCTGTTCGGAAGGGTGCAGAGTGTTACTTTGCACTGATTCAGGCTGTTGAGCCTAAGGACCATGTTTGTGATGTTCCGATTGTGGCGGAATTTATAGATGTGTTTCCCACGGATCTCCCTGGGCTACCACCCCAGCGCGAGATTGACTTCACGATCGAGTTGGTGCCAGGTGCGAAACCTGTGACCCGCTCTCCATATCGCATCGCGCCGAAAGAGATGGCTGAGTTGAAGGTTCAACTGCAAGAAATGTTAGAGCAAGGCTATATACGCCCAAGTATGTCCCCTTTGGTTTGTGCCTGTGCTTTTTGTCAATTTGAAAGTTTGTGGGTTACGGTTGTGTATTGATTACCGTGAACTGAATAAGCTGACTGAGAAGAATAAATATCTGATACCCCGGATTGATGAGTTATTCGATCACCTGGTGGGCTCGACCGTCTATTCAAAGTTGCACTTGATGTTTGGTTATTACCAGTTGAGAATTCGGGAAGGTGACATTCCCAAAACCGCATTTGGAACGCGTTATGGGCACTATGAGTTCACATTCATTCCATTTGGACTGTGCAATGCACCATCAGTGTTTATGGATTTGATGCACTGTATTTTTCGAGAGTACCTGGATCTGTTTGTGATCGTGTTCATTGATGACATCCTGGTGTACTCGAAGTCGAAAGTGGAACATGAGACGCACTTGCGGTTGGTGTTGAACACGTTGAGGAAAAATCAGCTCTATGCCAAGTTCTCGAAGTGCGAGTTTTGGATATCGTCGGTGGCTTTTCTTGGCCATGTGGTGAGTGGAGTGGGCATTGCTGTGGATCCAGCGAAGATACGGGCCATACAAGAGTGGCCAATGTTGTCTTCCGTGGCCGAGGTCAGGAGTTTCCTTGGACTTGCGGGCTACTATAGAAGATTTGTGGAAAACTTCTCGCGGATCGCTTTGCCGCTAACCACACTGACGCGAAAAGATCAGAAGTTCATTTGGATACCACAGTGCACACGAGCTTTTGAAGAGCTGAAGATTCGGTTGACCACGACGCCGGTGTTGTCTTCGCCAAGTGGGACCGAAAGATTTGTGATTTATAGTGATGCCTCAGGGAGCGGCTTAGGCTGCGTTCTTCTACAAACTGGAAAGGTTATTGCTTATGGCTCACGCCAGCTTAAGGTGCACGAGCGAAATTATCCTGTCCATGATTTGGAACTAGCGGCAGTGATTTTTGCACTCAAGTTGTGCCGACACTACCTTTATGGAGTGAATGTGGAGATCTATACCGATTACAAGAGCCTCAAGTACCATTTGGAGCAGAAAGACTTGAACATGCGACAATGAAGGTGGTTGGAGTTCCTTGGGGACTACACTTTTGAGATTCACTACACTCCCGGGAAAGGGAATGTTGTCGCAAATGCGTTGATTCAGAGGGTTCCGGCTAGAGCGAATTGGTTACAAAGGCATGATAAATGTCTTATCCAGGAGCTGGAGGTGTTGGAGATTTATTGTGTTGACAAGAATTCCACTGCCACTGCATGTTTGAACTGGACTGAGGTGCAATGTGACCTTGCAGACCGAGTTCGACGGGCAACAGAGTTGGATGAAGATCTCTTACGCTATGTGAATGAAGGGCCAGAGGGCAAATTCACCTGGAATGACAGCCATTTGCGAAAAGAGGGCCGTTTGTGCGTCTCGAATGTGGGGAAATTGCGGGAAGAATTGATGTATGAAGTGCATTATACAAAGTATTCCATTCACCACGGGAGCACGAAGATGTTCAACGATATTAAAAAGCTTTTCTGGTGGGCAGGGCTCAAGAGAGATGTTGCCCTCTATGTGGCCAAATGCCAAACATGTGCGATGGTGAAGGCAGAATGCCAAAAGCCGGGCGGTTATTTTAAGTCACTGCCGATCTGAGAGTGGAAATTTGATGATATTTCCATAGATTTTGTGCACGGGTTGCCAAGATCGCAGCGAGGAAATGATTCCATTTGGGTGATTGTTGACCGGCTAACGAAAGTGGCACATTTTCTCTCAAACAGGCAGGATGATTCAGTTGAAAGTTTGGCAAAGTTATATGTTGACCAGAATGTACGGCTTCACGGTGTTATTCGGAGCGTCGTCAGTGATCGAGATGGGCGATTCACGTCAAATGATTAGATGCTAGTTCACCGACTGTTGGGTAGGAAGTTGACTTTCAGTACGGCCTTTCATCCCCAAACGGATGGGCAAACTGAACGTACCAACAGAACAATGGAGGACATGCTCCGAATGTGCGCCCTTGACTTCAGAAAGAGATGGGAAGATCATCTCTATATGGTAGAGTTTGCATATAATAACAGCTACCAGGCGAGCATTGGGATGGCACCATATGAAGCTCTATATAGAAGGAAGTGTCGTACTCCCTTGGCTTGGGTAGAAGCGGGCGAAGCTCGGGTTTTTAAACCAAATGAGGTTGCGGAAGCAAACTCAACCATACGAACGATTCGAGAGAAGCTACATATTGCTCAAGATCGTCAAGCTAAGTACTACAACGCCATGTACCGGAACGTGGAATTTGAGGTTGGCGATTGTGTCTACTTGAAGATCAAGCAATTCAAATGTGTCTCCAGGATTCGACGATTGAAAAAGTTGAGTCCAAGATATTTGGGTCCTTTTGAAGTGGTTGAGCGAGTTGGCGAAGCGGCTTATCGGCTAGCGCTATTGATAGACTTGGGTGGATTACATGATGTATTTCACATCTCGGTACTTCGGAAGGCCGTGAAAGATCCAGCTCAAGTGATCGCGGATGATCGTGTGCCGGTGGAGTATGGGATAACAACGAGAGTTAGACCCATTCAGATCGAAGATCGAGTCGAGAAACAGTCGCGGAACAAGACGGTCGGCATGGTGAAAGTCCGATGGGACAACTGCGGCCGTGAAGAACTGACATGGGAGCGAGAGAAAACCATGCGAGAAGAGTTCCCCGAGCTATTTTTATAATCTATGGAGAGTAGTGTGTTGTAACATAAAAAGTTGAATGTTATAACATTTTTCTTGCTGGTTACTTATTGTCTTCCAGTGTCGAAATTTCGGGGACGAAATTTGTTGTAGGAGGGGAGGATTGTAACAGCCCAATTTTCTCAGCAGGTAATTTTTTGGGTGACGCGGCCTGGGACACGGGCGTGTCCCAGGGTGTGTCAAGCAGGAGTCGACGATTTGGCCGCGAGATCGATGAAATTTGGGGTCAGCGGTCGTCGAACAGCAGACACGGCCTGAGATACGGGCATGTCTCAGGGCGTGTCGAGGCAGTGTCGACGAGCGGCCTGGGTGTCGACGTTTTTCGCTCGACGATGTGTCGAGAGGAGGCACACGGCCCAGGACACGGGAGTGTCCCATGCCGTGTCATGTACTCGATGACTTTTGCTCGACGATCATCGAGTGTCGAGATGTGGTCGTCAAGTGTCGAGAAGTTGAACACGGCCTATGACACGGGCGTGTCACAGGGCGTGTCAATTCGGGTCGACGAACTCAACGCGATGAATTTTGCTCTAAGGCGTGCCGACGTGCCGTGTATGGGCACACGGCCTGGGACACGGGCGTGTCACAGGCCGTGTGAACTCTCGGGTTCTTTTGGGATTATTTTCGCCGATGCACACGGCCACAGACACGGGCGTGTCTGGAGGCGTGTTGGGTGGCACGGCCAATGACACGGGCATGTGCAATGGGCGTGTCACTGGTTTGGATCAGTCGGTTGACCATCGCTTGAGGCACACGTCCTGGGACACGGGCGTGTCACAGGCCGTGTCAGGCAAAAATCATCTTTTTTGGCATTTTGTGGCCTTCCATTCCTTCAGCCTGGATCCAATGGCTGAACTGCCTCCCTATTTCCTTAAGGTCGTGAATGAGAAGAGAAATCTCATTTCTCTTATTTGGCTTCTCTTTCTTCATTGCTAGTGAGAGAAAGGGAGAGGAAGAAGGAGGAGGTGGAAAGGGGGCTGATTAACGGTGGTGATGCAGTTTTCCGATGAGAGCTCCGAGGCCGGTGTTGCGGAGGAAAAGTTCTTGTGAGCCATTCAAGCTAGCTTTGAGTTCATGGCACTGAATCGGTCATCAAGGGTAACGACTTTTCTTCCTAGCCATGTGAAGGCTTCCTTTTGGCATATATTTGTGATTCCCCCACCAAGAGGTGGCTGTTTTGGGAGTCTTTTGGGTGGATGTATGAAATCCCCCTTTGTTGGCATATAGATCCGTAAATGTAGTACAGAATAGGCATGCTGTGTGAAGCCCATCTGGACAGGTTGGTCTGGATTGGTGATGTTGCATTCGAACCGGAGAAGACTCCGTGATAAACGTGTAGTTTAAGGAGTCAACGGTTTATGCCTGCGAAAAGGAGTAGCAGGAAGAACTGGAGTGGTAGCCCAGGAAAATAGCCATGTTATGTTTTTGGGTCCGACCTATGAATGAGGCACAAGAAGTACTGGTGTGACCAGGAAAGGCCCTTTGTGATGCTTGATGTCGTAGGGTGTCCACCTGTGAAGCGAGTAACAGGAAGTACTGGTATAGCCAGGAAAGACCCCTGACATTTGTGATTTTACGGTGTCCACCTGTGAAGAGAGTAATAGGAAGTACTGGGATGCCCAGGAAGGACCCACGGTTGTGATAAGGAAATGGGTGTAGAGAAATACCCAGGCTGTGTGCCAAGAATAGGATTGGTGAGACTGACCCGCGCCTTTATATAGCCATGAGTACGCTGTACTCGGAGAAGGCAAGGCAATTTGAGCAACGAGGGGTGGAGGATCCAACCTGCACTATGTCCGTCCGACGTGAGACCAGAAAATGCGGTCTGTTAGAGCGCATAACAAGAGTCTTAGGCCTGCGCGCCATGAGACCATGGGGGGATAAGGGCCAATCCCGGTTCACTAAGACTATAAAACTCTGGCTGCACGCCATGGAGTAAATTCTCAAGTAAGTTACCGTTGTGTAATGACCCTGATACGGTGGTGGGCTTGTGATTTTCCAGAACACCAAGAATGTGACCTGAGTGCACGGACCGTTGGGCCGGGTGGCGAACAGTTGTGATGACATGTGTGCGTGAAAGCACATTTTGATGAGATATATTGCCATGCTGTGATCTGATCTGCTTGCTGGGAAGATTACCGCTGCCCCGAGAAAATGGGTAAGGTCGTTATAAATTGGTCAGCTAAACGCTGACCGTTGCTTCTATTTACCATCTCTAGGTGGATTGTCCCTATACAGGTGCTGGAGAGCCAAGCGGGACACATAAAGGCTGATGTTCCTGCTGCTGTTGCTGCTACTACTGCTAGCCCTCGAAGGATATATGTATTGCTTGTTGTGTGTTTTCTTTTATTGTGGCCGGCCTGCGCGCCAATAGTTGAAGCCACTGTGTGAAAGCCATGTAAGGCTATAAGGCCAACTTGTGTACATGTGTATGACATTCCTATGTGTTATAACATATAGTGTTTTATTTGTTGGACATTCAAGGGAGGAGTTCAAGTTGTAGTATAGGCTTCCGCTAGAATGCTTTGTGATAGGTGCGATGCGCGACTCTGATATCATCTCGTACCTTCACCACTTGTTTTGTGATATATATTATGGGGCCCCAGCCGGACCTTCTAGAATATACCATATGAACGGACGGGGTTGTTACAAAGAAAATCTCGGCAAAGCAGATCTGGACTTTCTTGGCTTCACATGATCGGATTGAGGATGAGGAATTGAGCGACGATCTCGATCTGTATACCTTCTTAATCTGAATCCTCTGAAATCGAAAACCCTAGCCGGATAAGAATGACGATGATTGGCGGCGGCGGCTTTCGCTTCCTGGAGAGAGAAAGAGATTCAGAGAACTTAGAAAAAATCGGTTGCAAAACTTCTGATTCTTAGGGTTTGTAGGTTTGACAAGACCTCATATAGGATCTGCGATAACAGTCATAATTAGATCTTAATGAGGTACACGTGGACCAATCACATCAAGGTTCATTAAGAAATCTGCCAATCTGGACATAACGAAATTTCAGAAAATGTGAAGCTGATATACTCGAGTGAATAAGCAACTACTCGAGTACTATAAGTAACTACTCGAGTGAACAGAATATAAGTACTCGAGTAAATACTTGGAAAAAATCTGGAAACGAAGAGCTGCTACTTGAGTACAAAGAGACATACTCGAGTGCTAAAACAGTTACACGAGAAGTGGAGTTGGACTACTCGAGTACAATAAATTTTACTCGAGTGAAAAGAAATTGACTACTCGAGAGGTAGAGGAACTACTCGAGTCAGGGACTTAGAATAATTTCTGGAATAGAATCCTGGGTTACTCGAGTAGGTGAACTGAACTACTCGAGTGAATAAGAACTACTCGAGTATATGGAAATAGTTACTCGAGTAATAGACTTCAAAAAATTCTGAGGGAAGAAAACATAGTTACTCGAGTATAAAACATAGACTACTCGAGTAGTAGGTGAACTACTCGAGTACATGACTTAGACTACTCGAGTGAGAAGAAATTACACGTGACCCGGAATTCTATAACTCTACATAAAAGGTTCAAACTACTCGAGTACTTATATGACTACTCGAGAAATTTACTTAGAAAATATCTGGAGAAGAAATCCTGTAAACTCGAGAATGAGACGGAATGTACTCGAGTAGTTAACTTAGCTACTCGAGAGCTATTACTTGACTACTCGAGTTCTAACTTCCTTACTCGAGTATAACGATTATTACTCGAGTATAAACTAAGCAATTCACTCGAGTAGGTATATATTTAATTGAGTAAAATACTTAGTAAATTCTCTTAATAAAAATCTATTCTTCTTTGGTGAAACCAGCATCAAGTCTTTTCCAATTAGTCCTAGTGCTTTAGTATGAAGTGTATCCCAATAGAGAGGCTACACATGAGTCAACACCTTGGATCACACAATGAGAAATTACATTGTATGGTCCTGTGTTTGGTGACCCATTATAGACTGACATTGGTCTACACTTGGCATTAGAATCCTGCAAACACATAACTCAACCAAAGTTTCAAATATAACTTAATTCATCTTAGTTCAAGGGTGACTTCATCAAATTTGGGTTAATGTGGATACAATACCCAACAGACACCTCCACCAGCAAGAAAGTAGCACAACTTAGCATTCAATGCTGTTGAAGAAACTGAAGCTTCAACAGTAAATGAAGAACTAATGAGTCTCTTTGCCAAGAGATTTTACAAAATGGCAAGAAAGGACTTCAGAAGAAAATCATCCAGGCAGGATGATGAGTCAAGGTATGATAAAAATCCTACTAAAAAAGTAGTATGTTTTGGTTCCATAAAACCTGGACACTTTATCTCAGAGTGTCCAGAGAATCAGAAGAAAGAAAGAAGAAGAGAGAAGGACTCCAGAAGACAACAAAGTAGCAGGCCTTCCTCCAGCAAATACAAAAAGAAGGAGAAGTGCTTTGTTGTTGATACCTGGAGTGAGGCAGACTTCCTTGGCCCTTACCTCTTCTTCCTCTTCACTGTAACTGGAAGATGTGGATTCATCTTCTGTCTCACTCCAGGTATCCTTTCAAGATACCTGGAGTGAGACAGAAGATGAATCCAGATCTTCCAGTTACAGTGAAGAGGAAGAAGAGGTAAGGGCCAAGGAATTCTACCTCATGGCCATCAATGCCTCCAGTAGTCAATCAGATGACGAAGAATCTGATAATGAAGGAGCTTCAGAATTAGAAGTTGATCCGGTACTTTAATCTTTTGATTATAATTCTGACAGTTTCAAAATTGAATTTAAAACTATGTGCATTGAATTAATTAACTCTGAAAAGGAAATCAAAATACTTAGGGAAAGACTATCCAATCAAGAAAATCTGATGTCTGAAAACACTAAGTTAAAAGATGAACTAACACTAGCTAATGAAAAAATTATTTCTTTAAAAACACAGCTATGTGAGGCTAAGCAACTTGAGGAATCTCTCAATGAGAGAAGCCTTAAGCTGATGGACATTATAAGAACAGTCAATATCAGACTTAATGGCAAACTAGGCTTTGGTGCATCATCAAGTTTACCCCCCATACTTAAGAAAAACATATTATCCACACCAATAAAATTTGTTTCTGAGAAGTGTAAAGAAAAAGTAGATAATTACAATCCTAATCAAACTAAAATTACACACAAAAATAAGAAAAGAAGAAATAATAAGAAAAATAATAACCAGAACAATGTTTAGCAGTTTTCGTCGAACTCCGATTGATGAAACATGTATAGTTTGTCGAACTCAAGTCGACGAACTCTGAATGCAGATCTATATTATAATAATTCGTTGAACTACGATCGAGGAAACCAGTAAGGTTTGTCGTCCAGAGATCGATGATTTTGGGGTTCAGAAAATGATTCCTATCATTCTTTGAATGGAGTTCGACGAACTCACCACAATCTGTCGAACTCAGGTCGACGAACGTACCAAAATTTGTCGAACACAGATCAACTTAACAGAAACTTAAATTCTTCTAAAGCTTATAACAAACCTAGGTAGAATGTCAACCCATTCACCAAATGGATAATTCCTCCCATAAGATATCACCCCTTAGGATACAAAAGCCAACCTGAGTGCTCTTATATCTCCAGCTTTTCTTATGTGAATAAACAAGGACCCAAGATAACCTACGTCAAGAACAACTAATTGTTTTCTTTGCAGGTAAAAGGCTGTCCAGCTGTTAATCAAAAATGGTATCTGGACAGTGGGTGCTCCAACAACATGACTGCATGCAAGGAAAGTCTAATCAACTTCAAGGCAAAGCTGGGTCCAAAAGTGATCTTTGGAGACTCCAGCTTTGGACAAACTGAGGGATATGGAGACTTCAACAGTGGAGCTATCACCTTTTGAAAAGTGGCATATGTCAATGGTCTCAAACATAACCTAGTATCCATAAGTCAATTATGTGATGCAGGTTATCAGGTTTGTTTTACCAATTCTTAATGCATTATTTCTTCAAATAATCAAACTGTTTTAACAGGGTGTAGACAAGGGAATATATACTTAGTATATTTTAATTCTGCTAATTCAGAAATATGTTTATTCAACTAAGTTAGTAACAATAATAAACTTTGGCATAAGATACTAGGTCATATCAACCTTAAGAACATATCTAAGCTATCTAGTGACAACCTTGTCAAAGGATTGCCTTCTGGCCCCTACAAAAAGGAAAGCCTATGCAAGGCTTGTCAAGAAGGCAAGCAAACTAAAACAGCTTTAAGTCAATTAATTAGAGTGATTCACCTATGATTTTGTACTTGCTACATATGAATATTTTTGGACCCATTACAGTATAAAGCTTAGGAAGGAAGTCTTACATCTTGGTTATTGTAGATGACTTCTCTAGTCCTTATAGATTTTCTTAAGGGCATAAGCATTGAGTATTCTACTCCAATTGCATTGATCAGAAGTGATCATGGTACTGAGTTTAAATCTCTTCCCATGCAAAGATTTTGTGAGGAGGAAGGTATCAGGCATTGTTTCTCTGCTCCTAGAACTCCTCAATAATATGGGGCAGCAGAAAGGAAAAATAGAATACTCATTGAATCTACCGGAACATTGCTTGCAGATGCACACATTCCCCTATCCTTTTGGGCAGAGGCTGTGAGCACAACAAACTATGTGACGAATAGAAGTTTGATACATAAACTAAAGGGCAAGACCCCCCTATGATTTACTCAAAGGGAAGCAACCTAAAATTAATTACTTTAGAATTTTTGGGTGTAGGTGTTTCATTCATAACAATAACAAAAAGCACATTAGAAAATTTGAAGCTAAAGCTATAGAGGGAATGTTTCTGGGATATTAACAAGTTAACAAAGCTTATAGGGTATTCAACAAATCATCATTAAAAATAGAAGAATCTATACATATTTCTTTTGATGAATCTAACATGTACTATAAGGAGAAAGACTCTTCTACATCAGATATTTTGCAGGTACCTCACTTATATGAGAAATTGGGTGAGTTGAACCTTCCACAGGTGGTTATATCACCTCCTCCTCCACAAGCTGATGAAGATAGTGAAGATGAATTTTTGGAAGTGGCTGAACCTACTCCAACAACACACATTATTCCACAAGAGGAATTAATTCCAAATGCTGTTGTTGAACCAACTCCACCCACTGATCTTGTCACACTAAGGGATCACCCTAGATCCCATGTGATTGGAGACATGTCAGTAGGTGTACAAACAAGGCATCAACTCAACCAAGATGTGATGCATGTATGTTTCCTCTCTCAAGTTGAGCCTCAATCCATAAAAGATGCTAAGCAAGATCCCCACTTGATCATTGCAATGCAAGAAGAACTCAATCAATTTGAGAGATGCAGAGTTTGAGATTTAGTTCCAAGACCCAAAGACTACCCAGTCATTGGAACTAAATGGGCATATAGAAACAAGCTAGATGCCCAAGGTGTATTTGTGAGAAATAAGGCTAGGCTTGTTGCTCAAGGTTATATGCAAGAAGAAGGAATAGACTATGACCAAACTTTTGTTGCAAGGTTAGAAGCAATCAGGATCTTCCTTTCTTATGCTACATATAAGAAGTTCAAAGTCTATCAGATGGATGTCAAGAGTGCCTTTCTGAATTTAATACTTAAAGAAAAGGTTTATGTTGAATAACCTCCAGGTTTTATCTCTCTAACTTTTCCTTCATATGTCTTTAGATTGCATAAAGCTCTTTATGGTTTAAAGCAAGCTCCAAGAGCTTGGTATGAGACCTTAGCTAGCTTTTTGATAGGGCATAAATTTATTAGAGGCATTGTAGATAGAACATTATTCACTAGGCACCATAAGGATCAAATATTGTTAGTAAAAATTTATGTAGATGACATTATATTTGGGTCTACAGATTCCAAAATATGCAAGAGGTTCTCTGACCTCATGCAATCAAAGTTTGAAATAAGTAGCATGGGTGAGCTCTCCTACTTCCTTGGTCTCCATATGAAGCAGCTACCTGATGACATCTTCATATCCCAGGCTAAGTATGCTAAAGAGCTTATTAAAAAGTTTGGGATGGCTGATGCCTCAGCAAAGAAAACACCCATGAACACTAATGTTGTAATAGATTCTGATGAACATGGGAAACCTGTTGATCAGAAATTATACAATAGCATTGTTGGGTCCTTACTATACCTTACAGCAAGCAGGCCTGACATAATGTTCGCTACATGCCTTTGTGCTAGGTTCCAAGTGAACCCTAAAGAATCTCACCTAGTTTTCCTAAAAAGAATTTTGATATATATAAAGAGTTGTCCTAGTCTAGGACTCTGGTATCTTACTGAGTCAGAATTTGAGTTAACGGATAATCAGATGTTGACTTTGTTGGATGCAGCGTAGATATAAAAAGTACCTCAGGGACTTGCCAGTTCCTTGGTATAAGATTAGTGTTTTGATTTTGCAAGAAACAGTCATCTGTGTCTACATCAACTGCTGAAGCAGAATATATTACAGCTGGAAGTTACTGTTCCCAGATGCTGTGGATTCAAAACCAACTCCTGGACTATGGGTTCAACTTAAATAATTCAACTCTCTTATGTGATAACGCAAGTGCTATATCCATAACACAAAATCCAGTCCATCACAGTAAGACCAAGCATATAGACATTATGCATCATTTCATTAGAGAGTGTGTAGATAAAAATAAAATTAAACTTGTCTATATCTACACTGATTTACAAAGAGCAGATATTTTCACCAAACCTCTGGATGAAAGAAATCACTTGTTCTTTATAAATCAGCTTGGAATGATAAATGGAGAAGCTTTAATTTAATTTCTGTCTGCAGTCAACGAATTTTTCAAAGTTTGTCGAACAGAGATCGACGAACAGAGAAAAGTTCTAGAGATATTCGTCGAACGGAGATCTACGAACTCTCTGTGTATGAAGTTATTTTTATCGAACGAAGATCGATGAATCTGCTTCAGAAAATTTTCGTCGAACAGAGCTCGACGAAATATTTTTAAATCTTCAGACTAAGATCGACGAATTTTTTTAACCACAAAATATTTCGTCGACCTCAGATTGAAGAATTCTTTAATTTTCACTGAACGGAGTTTGTCGATTCATATTCTGAAAAATCTTATATCTAGGTTTTTCTTCGACCTCCGTCCCGAGCTTTCTGTTCCATTGCACTTGAACTTTCTTGTTTGTTGCAGGCGCACTCATGGCGATTCCTACAGGCAGTCTTGGAGCCATGAAGTTTGATACTGGTTTTGATCTAAATTTTGAGTCGTTTCAACATTCGGATCCTATCTTCCTGGACATTCTGAAACTGCTTGAAGATCAGCAGTTGAAGAATCTCATGACCACCAGAATAAAGATAACCAGTGCAGAGATTAGAGAATGGGTTTACACTTCCTTCTCCCTAGATGAGAACACCATGACTATAACAATATCGGGTAATGAAGTATCTCTTACCCCCGCTGTTTTAACAGATATTTTTGGATTAGCTAATGGTATAAAAGAACTGGAGATTGATAGTGATGAATTTGATGAAATGTTAAATAAATGGGTTATTCTGGAGAAACACCCAACAAACTGCTGAAGAAAAATTTATCTGCTGAATATAAGTTTCTAGCAGATGTTGTGGGCAAGGTACTGCTGGGTAAGCACACAGCCCATGACTACATCACTAGGCATCAATTCCTGGTGATGTGTGCTGTGGTGAATAAGAAGCCTGTAAATTGGGCTAAGATTATGTTTGAGATGATCAGGAAAAAGAACACCAAGAAGGAGGTGTGTTTTGGAAGGATTCTGGGAATCTTCCTTCAGGAAAAGGCTGCTGAATCCCTGGTCACACTGACCATATTCATTAATGCCTCTAAGAGGCTCACATGTGCCCTCTTTGGCAGGTGGGAGAGGAATATCACCAAGCCATCCAAGGCTTCTTATTCTTCCTCTAGGCCTTCTGAGAGTACAAGGGCTGTTCTAGCCACTCCCCACCCTACTGAGGATGTCCCTCCTCCACCTCCACCACCTCCATCCATCCAAAGTAATCCTAAGATGGTACACAAACTCCCCTCACCAGTTCATTCCCCAGTCCATACCACAGTTCACATTCCTTCACCTCCATCCCAACATGGTACACGAATTCCATCACTACATAGTACAGCAATTCAATCAACACCCTCATCTCCACTACCACTACATTTGGCTGATATTCCACTTTCCATTCTGTCATCCCTACCATCATTCAATCTGCTTTCATCCCCCCTTCACACTCCTTCCCCAGATGAACCAATGCAAGACTTTACATCCCCTCCCCCACCATCATCTTCCATCCACCCTTCTGTCTCCACTAAGACACCTCCTGCATTCCTGCCACTGGACCCCTCCCTCATTCCACCTTTTCTAGCACTTCTCACTCCCCTCCTCAAAACCCTCATAGCAGAGGCTATTTCACCTCTTGCTTCTTCCATCTCTTCTCTTGCTGCTCAAATCTCTGCTCTCTCCATCCCTCCTTCTTCAGTCAGGTGTCTGGCTCCAGTACCCACTAAAACCAGGCAGGGGGAGATACTCTATGAAGAAGTAGTAGCAGTAGTAGCAGAAGAAGAAGCAGCAACAGTAGCATAAGAAGTAGCAACAACAGAAGTAGCAGCAACAACAATTATAACACCCCCTATCTTTCATATAGCATATAGCAGTAGGTCTGGCCGAGGCCCGACACCATATACCACAGACAGACCGGGAGGTTACTCAATGGAAACCATCCAAATAAGAATCAACGTCCTACATAGAGTACATTCTAGCGGAAGCAATTTTAATAGTTGCAAAACAAAGAACCCAACCATAAGTATGAATGTCAACTACACAAAAACTAATAGGAATGAACATACAATACACAAGTACAATGGTCTTAAGGCCTTACAATTGTTTACTCAAATTATAGTGTTTTACAAACCTCAGCACGCAGGCCGGTCACACATGAATAAAACAAGTAAACACTCAAATTAGGCCTTCGAGGGCCGGCTCAGCAACAAGGGCTTTTTGCCCACTATTTTCCACTTGGCTCCGCAGCACCTACAAGCAACAATTCACAGCATTGTGGCAAACAAAAGCAACAGTCAGCTATGCTGAAAAAATTATAACGATCCTGCCCCCAAACTCGGGGTGGCGATGCTCCTTCCCTGCACTTTATTAGCATAACCAAGTAGTATAGTGAATAAACACTTCATCACAGGCGTGGGCACTCACGACCATATACCCCGTGCTCTTAGGGTACATTCTCGGTGAACACGGTCAAAGTCCGCTGACTCACCACGGTCCCTTGGACGGTAGTATCTCGTGAGCATTTGGTCTTTCTGGTCACTGCCTAAGACCCTCCATCTATGCCAACGGCAAGTGCCATGTACCGTTAGGTCTCTTTACCGAACGACATAGAGCGGGTATGATTCCGCCTAACCCGTTGCTCACACCATCCTGTCATCTTAAGACATGGGCGCGAGTCAAACTTACCCGAGATCCAATCCGATCACACACTTCACAAAACCCGGTTATGTGCAAGTTGGTTCCCAGGCTACCATGTTGGCAAAATCACGCATCTGCCCAGTTTTCTGGCTGCACCTTGGAGTTAATCACCAAGGCTCCCTGTTGTAATTTACCACGTAGAAAATCCGAAAAATAATAAATTGCACGCAGTCTTCTCCGGCCATTCATGCAATGCAACATCACCAATGCAGACCAACTTGTCCGGGTAGGCTTCACACATCATTCCTATGTCTATTTCTCGATTACGGACTCTACATGCTAAACAACGGGGACTATTCATGTCTACCCGAAGGAATGCCTCAAACTCACTGCAAATTTGCCAGAGCGGGCTTCCTATACAATTAAAAGAGGACTTCACATGTCCTAGGATGAGAATCGTTACCCTAGAATTTTTCCTTGGCGCTATGGAAATCTAGGTGGATGAAAAGCACCACAATGTCCTCGCCTTCATAAATCTGAAGTCGGCTCATAATTTGGAGCTCCGAAGCTCCGTCGGTGGCCGGATCTAACTCCCTTCTTCTTCCTTGCTCTCCTCTATCTCTAGAAGCTTAGATAGAGAATGCTTGGATGAAATGAAGGATTCAAAACCCTATTCTCGGTATAAACCCAGCAGGAACAGTCCCAAGTCGTTAGATCCCAAAATAAGGAAATGAACGACCACGATTCGGGCTTGAAATCCAAAATCTGGGCCAAACATGGCTTGTGACATGCCCGTGTCCAGGGCCGTGTTCCCTATTTGTCATTGAAACTGACGCGTCCCAAAAAGAACACGGGCACCCAACATGCCCGTATCAAACTTGACACGCCCGTGTCATACAGTAAACAACCATGTAGTGTGCTGTTTTACTCCATCGACACAAGACCGAAAACGCCCGAAAGGGACACGGGTAACCGACAAACCCATGTCGCATTTTGACATGCCCGTATCTACCCGACACGGCCCATGTGCTGACCCCGTGTATCACCCCCGCCACGTCCCAACTTCACCGGGTGAAGGACACGGCCTGGGACATGCCCGTGTCTTAGGACGTGTTTGCTGCTCGACGATTGTCGACTCCGAATTCGTCGACCACTCGGCCAGATCGTCGACCCAAGCACGACATGCCCCGGGGACACACCCGTGTCCCAGGCCGTGTGACCCCTGCCAAATTCCAAACTTGGCTCGAAATGTCTCCCGTCGCTCTTTTGAGTTTTGGGGCGTTACAACACTCTCCCTCTTAAAAGAATTTCGTCCCGAAATTACATAAAGGAAAGATAAAAAATAAAACTTAAACGGTACCTGAGTGGAATAACTCTGGGTACTCCTCATGCATGGTCTGCTCTCGCTCCCACGAGAGCTCCTCCTGACCGCAGTTGTCCCAACGGAACTTGACCATCCTGATCTCTTTTTTGCGTAGCCTCTTGACTTCCGAGTCCTCAATGCGTATAGGATTGACCTCCATCGTCAACCCATTATCGACCGGCACTTGATCGACCGCAATCACTTGCGAAGGCTCTTGCACTGCCTTCCGCATCACTGATATGTGGAATACGTTGTGTAGACCACTTAGCTCCACTGATAGCCTCAGTCGATAAGCTTCTTCGCCAAACCACTCCAGAACCTCAAACGGTCCAAGGTACCTCGGGCTTAGCTTCTTCAAATGCTGCACCCGCGAGACACCCTTGAATGGCTTGATCTTCAAGTACACCCAGTCGCCGATAACATACTCTACGTTCCTATGCTGGGCATTATAGTACTTAGCCTAGCGGTCCTGAGCGATTAGCAATCTCTCTCAAATCATTCGAACCAACGACATTGCATCCTACACCTCTTGCCGCTTGTATAACTTCGACTCACCCGTTTTCAACCAAGACAATGGCTTGCGACATCTCCTACCATAAAGTGCATCGAAGGGCGCCATTTGAATGCTCGCCTGGTAGCTATTGTTGTACGCAAATTCCACCAAGTATAGGTGGTCTTCCCACTGCATCCCAAAGTCCAGGACGCACAGACGAAGTATGTCTTCCATTGCCCTATTGACCCTCTCGGTCTGACCATCCATCTGCTGATGAAAGGCTGTGCTGAAACTCAGCTTTGTTCCCAACATCTGCTGCACCAGCCTCCAATCATTGGATATGAACCGCCCATCTCGGTCACTCACGATGCTGCAGGGCACACTGTGAAGCTGTACTATGTTATCCACATATAACTTTGCCAATTTCTCCATATAATCGTCCTTCCTATGCAGGATGAAGTACGACACCTTCATCATACGATCCACGACCACCCAGATGGCATCGTTTCCTTTCTGCAACCTTGGCAAACCATGCACAAATTCCATAGTAATGTCGTCGAACTTCCACTCAGGAATAGGCAAGGACTTCAAGAATCCTCACGGCTTTAGGCACTTCGCCTTCACTAAGGCTCATGTTTGACACTTCACCACGTGCAGTGCCACATCCTTCTTAATTCCTAGCCACCATAATAATTTCTTCACATCGCGATACATCTCCGTGCACCCCGGGTGAATTGAGTATTTGGTATGATGTGCCTCGTACAACAATTCCACCCCAAATTTCCCACACTTGGGATGCACAGACGACCGTCTTTCCACAGCAATCCATCCTCAACAACGAATTGGGAATTTGACCCATCCAAAGCCTCAACCATGATTTACTTCATGCGGCCATCCATAACCAAAGCCTGCCGAATCCGATCAGGCAGGTCACACTGAACTTCCGTCCAGTACAATTGCGCTTCGGCACTTATTTGCTTGTCCACACAAGAGATCTCCAACGCCTCCAACTCCTGAACCAACCGCTCGTCATGGACCGACAACCAATTTGCTTGAGTTGGGGACATGTAACGCCCCGAAACTCAAAAGAACAATGGGAGGCATTTTGAGCTAAGTTTGGAATTTGCAGGGGCACACAGTCTAGGACACGGGCGTGTCCCAGGGCATGTCGTGTTTGGGTCGATGATTTGGCCGCGAGGTCGACGAATTTTGGAGTCGACGATCGTCGAGCAACGAACAAGGCCTGAGATACAGGCGTGTACCAGAGCGTGTCAAGCTAGTGTCGATGATCTGCCAGGGAAGTCGAAGATTTTGCTCGAAAACGTGTCGAGACAGGGAACACGGCCTAGGACACGGGCGTGTCCAAGGCCGTGTCAGGTGGTCGACGAAGTTTCGAGACAAAATGTCGAGATAGTGAACACGGCCTGGAGCCCAGGCGTGTTCGGGTTTGACATGGGTGTGTCAAATAGGACACGGGCGTGTCCAAGACCCGTGTGTGTCTCGGGTTGGTGTTGGTCCTGTGTCGATGGAGGAAAACGCCCGGGAATACGGACGTGTACTGGATGACACAGGCGTGTCAGTTCTAACACGGGCATGTCGGGTACCTGTGTGAATTTTGTGACGCGTCGGTTTCGACGGCGAACGGGTGGTACAGACCTGGACACGGGCGTGTCGCAGGCCGTGTTAGTCCCCGTTGTGTATATGTAGAGTCCGTAATCGAAAATGGACATAAGCATGATGTGTGAAACCTACCCGGACAAGTTGGTCTGGATCGGTGATTTTGCATCGCATAAATGGTCGGAGAAGACTCCGTGCGGATGTTTGTTTTTCGGGTTTTCTATGCTGTAGATTGCAACAGGGAGCCTTGGGGATTAACTCCAAGGTGCACCCGGAAACCTGGGCAGATGCGTGATTCTGCCAACATGGTGGCCTTGGAGCCAACTTGAACATAACCGGGTTATGTGAAGTGTGTGATGGAAACGAGACTCAGGGAGGTTTGACCCACGCATATGGCTTAAATTGATGTTGCGATGTGAGCAACGGGTCAGGCGAAACCGTACCTGTTCTATGTCATTCGGTGGTAGTCGTTGGCATAGATGAAGGTTTTTGGTGGTCTATGGCTTAAATTGACGTGCCCCATGCCGGGAAGACAAAATGCTCGCAAGTTTGGCCGTCCTCGTGGCGGTGGTGAGACCGGGGTGTCTATGGCTTAAATTGACGTGACATTGACCGGTTTACCGAGAATGTGCCTCAGTGCATGGGGTGTATGGCCGTGCATGCCTACGCATGTGTTATAGTGTTATTACTATATAATGCTTGGTTATGCTAATAAAGTGCAGGGAAGGAGCATCGCTGCCCCGAGTTTTGGTGCGGGATCGTTATAATTTGGTCAGCATAGCTGATCGTTGCCTTTGTTTGCCATTATTGCGGTGGATTGTTTCTTGCAGGTACTGCAGGACCAAGCGGTAAATAGCGGGCTAAAGCCCAAGTTGCTGAGCCGGCCCTCGAAGGCCTAAATATTGAGTGTTTATTTGCTTTGTTCATGTGTGACCGGCCTGCGTGCCAAGGTTTGCAAAACATGTAATATGAGTAAACAAATGTAAGGCCTTAAGGCCATTGTACTTGTGTATTGTGCTTCATTCCTATTATTTTGAGTAGTGGACATTCATGCTCGTGGCTGGGTTCTTTTATTTGCAACCTTTAATAATTGCTTCTGCTAGAATGACTTTGTGTAGGATGTTGGTTATTAGTTGGATGGTTTCCATTGAATAACCACCCGGTCTGTCTGTGGTATATGGCGTCGGGCCCCGACCGGACCTACTGCTATATGTTATACGATGGATAACGGGTGTTACAATTTGGTATAAGACTACTGGTTCTGGTCCAGCTTAGACTGAATTCGTAGACGAATTCGTTTTAAGGGGTGGTGAGCACATGTGTGTGCGTCATCATTATAACATCAAAATAACCCATGAATGTCCACTTAGGATTGAAAATACACGTGTTTGAGGAACCTGTGTGTTCCTATAATTGCTTTTTGCAATTTTGTATGGTCGCTTAACGGTGTTTTGTACAACTATAGGTGACCAAAAGCGGTGCTGGGCCGTCAGAACGCCGAGTTTCTGAGGCTAGTAGTGCACCAAATGATGCTCCTGCAACACCTCCATCGGCTGAAACCATACGATTGGTTGCTAAAGTAGTGTTTGCCATGATTAATGCGCAGCCTGCTAGGCAAATGCAGCAGCCGACTCCTACGATGGAGTAGGTACCGCTGCAAAGTGATGAACCGAGAAGAGTGGAGCAGGTAGTTGTGGAGCCTTTGGTGCCGAGGAGAGCAACTGAAAGGCAGCTCAAGCACGTTATGAGCTTTAATCCTCCTATGTTCTCGGGGTTGGGAACCCCATCGCAAGCTGAGGACTCTCCTGAGTGAAGAGATTCCTGACAGCTACTGAAATGAAGGAGTGGCAGATGACCTCTATAGCTACGTTCCTTCTGGACAGTGATGCTATATTGTGGTGGGAAGCCTTGGAGCAACATCACTTGAGGGGTAGACAAATTACAGACATCTCGATGGAGGAGTTCTCGAGACTGTCCGTGGCAAGGTACCTCCCTTCGGCGCAGAGGATAGCTTTGGAGAATGAGTTCCTGAAATTGGTGCAAGGAGAGAGTAGCGTGGATGAGTATCTCCACGAGTTTACTTGTTTGGGTCGGTATGCTACCTCTACGTTCGCGGATGAGGAGCGTAAGACCAACCATTTCTATGAAGGTCTGAGAGATGACTTGAGGATACTACTCTCGGGGCCGATGATGCAGGGCTTCTTAACCCTGGTCAACATGGCTCGGTCTTTGGAGAAGGATATGGAGATCTTCCAAGAAAAGAAAAGATCTGGTGATAAGAAGACTGAGTTCAAGGTGACGACTATCTCAAAGTCTGGGTACCGTAAGTTCGTTAAGAAGGCTAGGACTTGGGGTCAAGCTCCTTCTTCTGGTGCTTCTGGGGAGACTACGGGTCGAACCCAGGGTGTATGTTTTACTTGTGGAAAGCCGGGGCACTTTGCCCGTGACTACTGGAGCGGGCGTCCCAAGTCCGAGAGAAAGCCGGGAGCAACTTATGAAGAGAAGGGCAAGGCGGTGGAGTCAACCGCATCCCATTATGCTCCGGCTCAACCGAGAGTTTATAATTTTGGCCAACAGGAGGCCATCAAATAAGCCGATGTGGTGACAGGTACGATTTAAATTTATAGCAAGTTAAATTTTAAATACTTGTTATGCGTGTATTACCTTACCACTGCTTGTTTAGGATTTGTTTTGATTTGTGATAATCCGGAGAGAGCACTCTTTGATACGGGAGCTTCACACTCCTTTTTGTCCGAAGAATTCATATCGCGCATCGGAGTATCTTCTTCGGTCGCGAAGGACAAAGTGGATGTGTTGTTTCCCAATGGGTGTTTGATGCGCGTGGAGAGAATCTGTGGTGTTAAGATTCGTATTGGGAGTCAGGAGTTCCATTTGCTAGCGTCGTTACTGCCGTTGGTGAAGTTCGATGTAATATTTGGCATGGACTAGCTCTCGGAGCAGCAAGGTTTTATTGATTGCGGTCGCAAGGAAGTCAAGTTGGGAACATGTCGTGAGACAACTTTTACGGGCTTGAAAGGGTCGAGTAAGACTTTGATGTCTGTTCTTTAGGTGGTGAAAGTGCTTCGTGCTGGTGCAGAGCTGTTATTTACGCTAGTGGAGGTTACAAAGCCGAAGCCTACGTTGGATAGTATTTCAGTGGTAGCTGAGTACCCTAATGTGTTCCCTGCCGATCTTCCGGGAGCCCCGCCTCAACGGGAAATTGATTTCACGATTGAGCTAGTGCTAGGTGCAAAACCCGTGTCACGATCTCCGTATCTGCTAGCGCCTAAGGAAATGTCGGAGCTGAAGGTGCAACTTCCAGAGTTGTTGGAGAAAGGTTTTGTACGTCCAAGTTCTTCTCCTTGGAGCGCACCAGTCCTATTTGTTAAGAAGAAGGACGGGAGCTTGAGACTTTGTATTGATTATCGGGAGTTGAACAAGCTAACGGAAAAGAATAAGTACTCGATCCTGAGGATTGATGATCTGTTCGATTAGTTGGTCGGGTCGACGGTGTACTCAAGGTTGGATCTTAAGTCCGGTTACTATCAGCTGAGAATAAGGGAGAGTGATATCCCTAAGAAAGTGTTCAGTACAAGATAAGAGCATTACGAATTTACGGTCATGCCGTTTGGGCTGACTAATGTGCCATCGGTGTTCATGGATTTGATGAACAGGACGTTCATGGAGTACTTAGACCATTTTGTGATCGTCTTCATCGATGATATTTTTGTGTACTCACAAAGTGAGGAGGATCACTTTAAGCATCTTCATTTGGTGCTGGAGACGGTGATAAGGAATCAATTGTACGCCAAGTTCTCGAAATGCGAGTTTTGGTTGTCCTCAGTGGCGTTCCTTGGTCATATAGTAAGTGGAGAGGGCATTGCGATTGATCCGGCGAAGTTGTTGCGGTACGGGAGTGGCCTGTGCTTTCTACGGTAGTAGAAGTCCAGAGCTTTTTGAGGCTTGCTGGCTATTACAGGCGCTTCGTGGAGAACTTCTCGCGGATAGCGTTACCCCTCACTACTTTGATGTGGAAGGAGCATAAGTTTATTTGGATGACGGAGTGCGTGCGAGCTTTTGAGGAGTTGAAGTGTCGGATGACCACGGCTCCGATGGTGGGTTCGCCGAGTGGGATCGAAGGCTTTGAAATCTATAGCGATGCTTCGGGCAGTGGCTTGGGTTGTGTGCTACTGCAGCACGGAAGTGTGATCGCGTATGGCTCGAGATAGCTGAAAGTACACGAGAAGAATTATCCAGTCCATGACTTGGAGTTAGCGGCCGTGATTTTTGCCTTGAAGCTGTGGAGACACTACTTGTATGGGGTAAAGGTCGATATCTATACCGACCACAAGAGCCTGAAATATTTGTTGGATCAGAAAGATCTGAACATACGACAGCGTAGATGGATGGATTTCCTGTGGGACGATACTTTCAAGATCCATTATGTACCTGGTAAAGGCAATGCGGTTGCGGATGCATTGAGCCGCAGGGCCCCAGCTCAAGCCAATTGGTTGTCGGTCAATGACGAGCAGTTGGTTCGGGAGTTGGAGGAGTTGGAGATCTCTTCTGTAGACAAGCAGTCGAGTGCTGAAGTGCTATTGAACTAGACAGAAGTTCAGTATGACCTGGCTGATCGGATTCGACTGGCTTTGGATGTGGATAGCAGTATGAATCAACTCATGGTTGAGGCTCTGGATGGGTCAAATTCCCAATATGAGGTTGTGGATGGATTGTTTTGGAAAGATGGTCGTCTGTGCGTCCCAAATGTGGGCACTTTGTGGGTAGAATTGTTGTACGAGGCGCATCATACCAAGTACACGATTCACCCGGGGAGCACGAAGATGTACTGCGATGTGAAGAAATTGTTCTGGTAGCCAGGACAGAAGAAGGTTGTGGCACTGTATGTGGCATAGTGTAAGACATGCGCCTTGGTGAAGGCGGAGTGCCAAAAGCCGGGAGGATTCTTGAATTCCTTGCCTATTCTGGAGTGGAAGTATGATGACATCACCATGGACTTTGTGCACGGGTTGCCAAGGTCGCAAAAAGGGAACGACGCCATTTGGGTGGTCGTAGATCGTCTAACGAAGGTGTCGCATTTCATTCCACATAGGAAGGATGATCCAGTTGAGAAATTGGCAAAACTGTATGTGGACAACATAGTATGGCTTCACGGTGTGCCCTACAGTATTGTGAGTGACCGAGATGGGCGGTTCACGTCCAATGATTGGAGGCTGGTGCAGCAGATGTTGGGAACAAAGCTGAGTTTCAGCACAACCTTTCATCCGCATACGGATGGCCAGACCGAGAGGGTTAATAGGATAATGGAAGAAATGCTTCGTATGTGCGTCCTGGACTTTGGGAAGTAGTGAGAATACCACCTATACTTGGTGGAGTTCACGTACAACAATAGCTGCCAGGCAAGCATACAAATGGCGCCCTTAGAGGACGTTTATGGTAGAAGATGTCGCACGCTGTTGTCTTGGTTGGAAACGGGCGAGTCAAAGTTGTACAAGCGACAAGAGGTGGAAGATGCTACTTTTTTTGTGCGAACCATTCGGGAGAGGTTGCTAATCGCTCAGGACCGCCAGGCTAAGTACTATAATGCCAAGCACAGGAACGTGGAGTTCGCTGTTGGCGACTGGGTGTACTTGAAGATCAAGCCGTTCAAGGGTGTCTCGCGGGTGCGGCGCTTAAAGAAGCTAAGCCCGAGGTACCTTGGACCGTTTAAGGTTCTGGAGCGGATTGGTGAAGCGGCTTATCGTTTAAAGCTATCAGTCGAGCTTAGTGGTCTACACGATCTATTCCATATATCGGTGATACGAAAGGCGGTGCAAGAGCCTTCGCATGTGATCGCGGTGGATCAGGTGCCGGTCGAGATTGGGTTGACGATGAAGGTCAAGCCCATTCGTATTGAGGACTCGAAAGTCAAGCGGCTACGAACAAAGAGATCAGGATTGTCAAGGTCCCTTGGGATAATTACGGTCGGGAAGAGCTCTCTTGGGAGCGAGAGCAGACCATGCTTGAGTAGTACACGGAGTTGTTTCACTCAGGTACCGTTTAAGTTTATGATTATCTTTCCTTTATGTAATTTTGAGGATGAAATTCTTTTAAGAGGGAGAGAGTTGTAACACACCGAAACTCAAAAGAACGACGAGAGGCATTTTGAGACAAGTTTGGGATTTGGCAGGGGGCACACGGCCTGGGACACGGGCGTGTCCCAGGGCGTGTCGTGTTTGGGTCAACGATTTGGCCGAGAGGTCGACGAATTTTGGAGTCGACGATCGTCGAGCAGTGAACACGGCCAGAGACACATGCGTGTCCCAGGGCGTGTCGAGCTCATGTCGATGACCTCCCAGGGAAGTCGACGATTTTGCACGACGAAGTGTCAAGACAGGGAACCTGGCCTAGGACACAGGCATGTCCAAGACCATGTCAGGTGGTCGACAAAGTGTCGAGACAGTGAACATGACCTGGAGCCCAGGCGTGTTCGGGTTTGACACGAGCATGTCAAATAGGATGCGGGCGTGTCCAAGACCCGTGTGTGTCTCGGGTTGGTGTTGGTCCTGTTTCGATGGAGTAACACACCCGGGAACACAGGCATGTACTGGATGACATGGGCGTGTCAGTTCTAACACGGGCGTGTTAGGTACCCATGTGAATTTTCGGACGCGTCAGTTTCTACGGCGAACGGGGGACACGACCCTGGACACGGGTGTGTCGCAGGCCGTGTTCGGCCCAGGTTTTGATTTTCAGCTCCGGATCGTGACCTTTCATTTCCTTATTTTCGGATCCGACGGCTGGAGGTTGTTACTAATGGAATATACTCGGGAATGGGTTTCAAATCCCTCACTTCTTTCACTTAGTCTCTTTCTAAAAGTCTAGAGAGACGGGAGAGCAAGGAAGAAGAAAGGAGGCTCGATCTGGTTACCGACGGAGTTTCAGAGCTCCAAATCGCGAGCCGACTTCAGATCTACGGAGGCAAGGAGATTGCGGTGCTTTCCATCCGCATTCATTTCCATGGCGCCAAGGAAAAATGCTAGGGTAACGATTCTCATCCTAGGAAATGTGAAGTCCTCTTTTTCTTTGCATAGGAAGCCCGCTCTCGCGAGGTTGCGATGAGTTGAGGCGTTCCTTCGGGTAGACATGAATAGTCCATGTTATGTACATATAGAGTCCGTAATCGAGAACGGACATAGGCATGATGTGTGAAGCCTAACCGGAAAAGTTGGTCTGGATCGGTGATGTTGCATTGCATAAATGGCCGGAGAAGACTCCGTGCGGATGTTTGTTTTTCGGGTTTTCTACGCTGTAGATTGCAACAGGGAGCCTTGGGGATTAACTCCAAGGTGCACTCGGAAAACTGTGCAGATGCGTTATTCTGCCAACATGGTGGCCTGGGAGCCAACTTGAACATAACCGGGTTATGTGAAGTGTGTAATGGAAACAGGACTCGAGGAGGTTTGACCCGTACATATGGCTTAAATTGACGTTGCGATGTGAGCAACGTGTCAGGCAGAACCGTACCCATTCTATGTTGTTCGGTGGTAGTCGTTGGCATAGATGAGGGTCTTCGGCGGTCTATGGCTTAAATTGATGTGACCCATGCCGGGAATGCAAAATGCTCGCAAGTTTGGCTGTCCTTGTGGCGGTGGTGAGACTGGGGTGTCTATGGCTTAAATTGACGTGACATTGATCGGTTCACCCAGAATGTGCCCTGAGTGCACGGGGTGTGTGGCCGTGCATGCCTACGCCCGTGTTGTAGTGTTATTACTATATAATGCTTGGTTATGCTAATAAAGTGCTGGGAAGGAGCATCGCCGCCCCGAGTTTGGGGGCGGGATCGTTATAATTTGGTCAGCATAGCTGACCGTTGCCTTTGTTTGCCACCGTTGCGGTGGATTGTTGCTTGCAGGTGCTGCAGGACCAGACGGTAAATAGTGGGCTAAAGCCCAAGTTGCTGAGCCGGTCCTCGAAGGCCTACATATTGAGTGTTTATTTGCTTTGTTCATTTGTGACCGGCCTGCGTGCCGAGATTTGCAAAACATGTAATATGAGTAAACAAATGTAAGACCTTAAGGCCATTGTACTTGTGTATTGTGCTTCATTCCTATTGTTTTGAGTAGTGGACATTCATGCTCGTGGCTGGGTTCTTTTATTTGCAACCTTTAATAATTGCTTCCGCTAGAATGACTCTGTGTAGGACGTTGGTTATTAGTTGGATGGTTTCCATTGAGTAACCACCCGCTCTGTCTATGGTATATGGCATCGGGACACGTCCGGACCTACTGCTATATGCTATGTGACGGATAGGGGGTGTTACAGGCCCTGCGGCTCAACGCGTACGCAGCCGCATTGCCTTTCCAAGGCACATAGTGAATCTTGAATGTATAGTCCCCCTGGAACTCCATCCATCTTCGCTGTTGCATGTTCAGATCCTTCTGATCCAACAAGTATTTCAGGATCTTGTGATCGGTATAGTTATCGACCTTCACCCCATACAAGTAGTTCATCCACAGCTTCAAGTCAAAAATCATGCCCGCTAACTCCAATTCATGGACCAGATAATTCCTCTCATGCCATTTCAGCTGTCGTGAGCCATACGCTATCACACCTCCATGCTGTAGTAGGACACAACCCAGTCAACTGCCCGAAGCATCTCTGTAGATTTCGAAGCCTTCGGTCCCACTAGGCGAACTCACCACAGGCGTTGTGGTCAACCGACCCTTCAACTCTTCGAACGCTCGTGCGCACTCCGGCGTCCAAACAAACTTCTACTCTATCCTCGTCAGAGGAGTGAGGGGTAACACTATCCATGAGATGCTCTACCCGAAGCGCTGTAATAGCCGACAAGCCCCAGAAAACTACGGACTTCCGCTACCGTAGATAGCACAGGTCACTCTCAGATCGCAACAATCTTTGCCGGATCCACCACAATTCCCTCTCCACTGACTATGTGACTAAGGAACGCTACTAAGGACAACTAAAACTCGCATTTGGAGAACTTGACGTACAATTGATTCCTCCTCAGCGTCTCCAGCACCAAATGCAGATGCTTAAAGTGATCCTCCTCACTCTGCGAGTACACCAATATATCGTCGATGAAGACGATCACAAAGTGGTCCAAGTACTCCCTGAAAGTCCTGTTCATCAAATCCATGAACACCGACGGCGCATTAGTTAGCCCGAATGGCATGACCGTAAACTCATAATGCCAGTATCTCATACTAAAAGCTGTTTTAGGGATATCACTCTCCCTTATCCTCATCTGATAATAGCTAGACTTAAGATCCAATTTTGAGTACACCGTTGACCCGACTAACTGATCAAATAGATCATCAATCCTTGGGATCGGGTACTTGTTCTTCTCTGTTAGCTTGTTCAGTTCTCGGTAATCCATATATAGTCTTAAGCTTTCGTACCTCTTCTTAACAAAAAAGACCAGCGTGCTCCAAGTCGACGAACTTAGATGCATATACCCCTGCTCCAACAACTCTTGCAGTTGAACCTTCAGCTCCGCCAATTCCTTAAGCGTTAGCCGATACGGAGACCGTGACACAGGTTTCGCACCTAGCAGTAGCTCGATAGTGAAATCTATCTCCCCTTGAGGTAGGGCTCCATGAAGATCACCAGGGAACACATCAAGGTACTTGGATACCACTGAAATACTGACCAATGTAGGATTAGGCTTTACGACCTCCACTAGAGTGAAGAACAGCTCTGCTTCAACACGAACCACCTTCACCACCTGAAGAGCAGACATCAAAGTCTTGCTCGACCCTTTCAAGCCCGTAAAGGTCATCACATGACCTGATCCCAGCTTAACCTCCTTGAGACTGCAATAAATATAAGCTTGCTGCTTCAAGATCCAGTCCATACCAAATATCACGTCGAACTCCACCAGCGGTAGTAACGACGCTTGCAAATCGAACTCTTGACTCCCAATACGAATCTTTACGCCACAAATTCTATCCGCGCGTGTCGAACACCCATTCGGCAACAACATATCCAGTTTGTCCTTCGCCATCGAAGAAGGTACTCTGATGCGCGATATGAATCCTTCAGACAAAAAGGAGTGTGAACCTCCCAAATCAAAGAGTGCTCTCGCCGGATTCTCACAAATCAAAACAAATCCTATACAAGCAGTGATAAGATAACATGCACATAACAAGTATTTAAAAATTAACTTGCTATAAATTTAAAATGTACCTGTCACCACTTCCGCTTGCTTAATGGCCTCCTGCTGGCCAAGATTATAAACTCTATGTTGAGCCGGAGCATAATGGGATGCGGTTGACTCCATCGCCTTGCCCTTCTCTTCATACGTTGCTCCCGGCTTCCTCTCGGACTTTGGATGTCCGCTCCAGCAATCCCAGGCAAAATGTCCCCACTTTCCACAAGTAAAAAACACGCCTGGGGTTCGACCCACAGTCGCCCCAGAAGCACCGGAGGAAGGGGCTGGACCCGAAGTCCTAGCCTTCTTAGACCACCTATGGTACACATGCTTTGAGTTAGCCGGCACCTTGAACTCCGTCTTCTTATCACCAGAGTTTTTCTTTGCTTGCACATTATTAAAGTACTTCTCTAATGACCGGGCCATATTGACCAGGGTCAAGAAGCCCTGCGTCATAGGCCCCGAGAGCAGTAGCCTCAAGTCATCTCTCAAACCTTCATAGAATTGATTTATCATACGCGCCTTATCCACGAACGTAGAGCTAGCGTACTGACCCAACCGAGTAAACTCGTGGAGATACTCATCCACGCTACTCTCTCCATACGACAATTTCAGGAAATCATTCTCCAACGCAATCTTCTGAGTTGATGGAAGGTACCTCGCCAAGAACAGCCTCGAAAACTCTTCTATCGAGATGTCCGTAAGTTTCCTTCCTCTCAAGTGATGCAGCTCTAGACTTTCCCACCACAGCCTCGCATCCCCGTCCAACGGGAATGTAGTTATAGTGGTCATCTGCCACTCCTCCATTTCCATCGCTGTCAAGACTCTCTTCACTCGGGAGAGCCAATCTTCAGCTTGGGATGGGGTTCCCAACCCTGAGAACACCGGAGGATTAAAGCTCATAACATGTTTGAGCTGCCTTTCAGTTTCTCTCCTAGGTACCAAAGGTTCCACCACTACTTGCTCCGCTCTTCTTGGCTCATCCGTTTGAAGAGGTACCTGCACCATCGTAGGAGCGGGCTACTGTATTTGCCTTGCAGGTTGCGCGTTGATCATGACAAACATTGCTTTGGCCACCAATCGTATGGTTTCAGCCAAGGTAGGTGTTGCAGGCACATCATTCGGTGCGCTGCTAACCTCAGAAACCGGGCATTCTGACGGCCCTGAACCACTTCTGGTCACATATAGTTGTACAAAACACTCTTAAGTGACCAAACAAAATTTCAAAAAGCAATTATAGGAACACGCAGGTTCCTCAAACACGTGTATTTTCATTCCTAAGTGGACATTCATGGGTTCTTTTAATGTTATAACGATGATGCACACACATGTGCTCACCACCCCTTAAAAGAATTCGTCCAAGAATTCATTTAAGTTGACTGAAACCAGTAGTCTGATACCAAATTGTAACACCCCCTATCTGTCACAAAGCATATAGCAGTAGGTCCGGCCAGGGCCCGACGGCATATACCACAGACAGACTGGAATGTTACTCAATGGAAACCATCCAACTAAGAATCAACACTCTACACAGAGTATATTCTAGCAGAAGCAATTTTAATAGTTGCAAAACAAAGAACCTAGCAATAAGCATGAATGTCCACTACACAAAACCCAATAGGAATGAACGTACAATACACAAGTACAATGGCCTTAAGGCCTTACAATTATTTACTCAAATTACAGTGTTTTCCAAACCTAGGCACGCAGGCCGGTCATACATGAATAAAACAAGTAAACACTCAAATTAGGCCTTCGTGGGCCGGCTCAGCAACAAGGGCTTCTTGCCCGCTATTTTCCACTTGTCTCTGCAGCACTCACAAGCAACAATCCACCGTACGGTGGCAAACAAAAGCAACGGTCAGCTATGCTGACCAAATTATAACAATCCCGCCCCCAAACTCGGGGCAGCGATGCTCCTTCCCTGCACTTTGTTAGCATAACCAAGTAGTATATTGAATAAACACTTCATCACAGGCGTGGGCACGCACGACCACACACCCCGTGCTCTCAGGGCACATTCTCGGTGAACACGGTCAAAGTCCGCTGACTCACCACCGTCCCTTGGACGACAATATCTCGTGAGCATTTGGCCTTTCTGGCCACTGCCTAAGACCCTCCATCTATGCCAACGACAAATGCCATATACCGTTAGGTCTCTTTACCGAATGACATAGAGCCGGTATGGTTCCTCCTAACCCGTTGCTCACACCACCCTGTGATCTTAAGATATGGGCGCGGGTCAAACTTCCCCGAGTCCCAATCCGATCACACACTTCACATAACCCGATTATGTTCAAGTTTGCTCCCAGGCCACCATGTTGGCAGAATCACGCATCTGCCCAGTTTTCCAGGTGCACCTTGGAGTTAATCCCCAAGACTCCCTGTTGTAATCTACCGCATAGAAAACCCAAAAAACAATCAATTGCACAGAGTCTTCTCCGACCTTTCATGCAATGCAACATAACCGATCCAAACCAACTAATCCGGGTAGGCTTCACACATCATGCCTATGTCTGTATCTCGATTACGGACTCTATATGCTAAACAATTGGGACTATTTATGTCTACCCGAAGGAACGCCTCAAACTCACAGCAAACTCGCGAGAGAGGACTTCCTATGCAAAGAAAAGAGAACTTCACATGTCCTAGGATGAGAATCGTTACCCTAGCATTTTCTAATGACGCCATGAAATCTATGCAGATGAAAAGCACCGCAATGTCCTCGACTTCGTAGATCCAAAGTCGGCTCGCAATTTGGAGCTCCAAAGCTCCGCCGGTGGCCGGATCTAACTCCCTTCTTCTTCCTTGCTCTCCTCTCTCTCTAGAAGCTAAGAAAGAGAATGCTTGGATGAAATGAAGGATTCAAAACCCTATTCCCGGTATAAACCCAGCAGGAACAGCCCCAAGCTGTTAGATCCCAAAATAAGAAAACGGACGACCACGATTCGGGCTTGATATCCAAAATCTAGGCCGAACACGGCTTGTGACACGCCCGTGTCTAGGGCCGTGTTCCACATTCGCCGTCGGAACTGATGCATACCGAAAAGAACACGGGAACCTGACATGCCTATGTCAAACTTGACACGGCCGTGTCACACAGTACACGGTCGTGTAGTGTGGTGTGTTAGTCCATCGACACAAGACCGAAATTGCCTGAAATGAACACGGGTACCCGACACGCCCATGTCGCATTTTAACAAGCCTGTGTCTACCCGACACGGCCCGTGTGCTGACCCTGTATATCGCCCCCTCCACGGCCCGGCTTCACCCCGTGAAGTATACGGCCTGGGACACGCCCGTGTCTCAAGCCGTGTTCGCTGCTCGACGATCATTGACTCCGAATTCGTCGACCACTCGTCCAGATCGTCGACCCGAGAACGACACGCCCATGGGACACGCCCATTTCCCAGGCCATGTGACCCTCGCCAAATTCCAAACTTGACTCGAAATGCCTCCCGTTGCTCTTTTGAGTTTCGGGGCGTTACACCAGCATCAATAGAAGCAGAAACAGAAGTAGAAGTAGAAGTTGATGATACAGCAACAACAGCAGCAGCAGATGCAGAAGCAGAAGCTGATGATTTGTTTGATTTAATTAATTTTATTGAATCTGATATGGATCTGGATGAGACAGTCACAGAGGAAATAAAGACTGTCAGTGATTATATAATAAATCCCATAGTAGATATTGTGAATTTGTTGAAAATTTTTGATACACTTTACTTAAATTCTCTTCCAGAATACCACATAAAGTTATCCATGACTATAGTTCCCTATACCTCCCTAATAAGCCCCAAAGTTTCCAAGTAACTCAAGGCTAGTTTTACTGTTATAGAGGCTCCTGTTATTCCATCTCCACCAAGAGCTGATTCCCTTATCACTTCATCCCCTCCCAGAGTGATTTTTGCTCCAACATTAATTATGGATGATAGCCCAATGCTTGATCTTGATGAGTTGATCATGGCTAATATTGAAGAAGAGAATAAATCAGTTGCTGAAAGCACTGATGTACTCAGTTCTCCAGCTTCAGCTTCAGCTCTTCCTCCTGCTCCTCCCCAGGCTGAACAATTATTGATATCTGTAGAAGTATTGAAAGAGATTAATTATTTAATTATAAAATAATCCACATGACTCTTCAGATGATGATGATGAAGAGGATTCAGATAACAGTCCCTCTGCTAACATAAAGGAACTTTCTAAGAAGAGGAAAGCTACTCCACCTCCTGCTCCAAATCCAAACCCAACACATTATACTCCATACTATATTCTTCAGAATATTACTCCATACAAGGGCATGCCAGCTTGGATGTGGCTGTCCAAGAATCAACAGAAAGAAAGGATGAAAAGCAGGAAGTATTCTCCTCCTCCACAGAGATGCAGGAAAGACCCTCCTCCTTCTCCTCCACCTGCTGTTGGTTCTTTAGGCTCTTCATCTCAGAGGACTACCCAATATCAAACCTATCAGAGACAGCATGGTACATCTTCTTCTTCAGGAAGCATCCAGCACATGCACTACTCCTCAGGCAAGCAGCATCAACATCAACAACAATATCTACAACAAATTGCTGAACATCAAAAGGCTGAAAGCCCAAAGAGACCTACATCTCCTCCTATACCTTTTGAGGACTCATAAACAACTACAACTGCAAGGATAGCCAGGTTCCAAGAATTGGTTGGTATATCTATGATCAACAAAGCCAAAGCTGATGGAAAGGATCCCTATCAATACTCAACAATGTCCAAATACAAGAAGGAGGAACTAAACAGGTTTACAAAAGCTAACAAATTCTTTAATGTAGATGACTATATGAAATTACATCCAGAAGCTGTGGTGCCAAGGGCTACTTCCCTCAATATTATTGGAGCTACTGATATGATAATGACGAAGACTCAAGCATCCAATCCAAATAGGGAAATCAAATTTACTCAGCCTGGTGATATAGCTAAAGAGGTTAAGCAAAAGGATCCAAAGCAGAAGAAATGAATTTTAACTGTTAGTCTTTCTGTTGTCTTAAAACTATTTATTTATTTCTTGATACAAAGCTCACTGTATATATATATCTGCTGCATATTTTAAAGTTTTCTGCCAGATATATTTTTTTCTTGCTTTGTAAATGATTTGTGTCTGTAATTAGTGACCTCACCCAAATAGGGGGAGATTGTTGGATCCCTAGTTGGATTTGGGCTAGGTTCACTAAACTAGGATATTTGACCCAACATGTATAGCCAGGGTCATGATTGTGTCCTAAAGTTCAGGCCATATCCTTAGAGTCGACATTTCATGGACCAGCCAACAACAGACTGCAGAAGACTCAAGACTTAGAGAAAAATCAGTTTTAGGAAAGTGAGTTTGACGTTCGTCGAACTCAGCTCGACGAAAGTCGTGCTCAGCTTGACGAACTCAGAGACAATTCTCTGAGTTGAGCTCGACGAACATAGTTCTCAGGTAGACGATTTCTGGATGCTCTACTTCAACATTCCAAGTCCAGAATCAGTTCTCTAAACTCCAATCGATGAATTCATGATTCTTAGCTCGACGAACTTAGACCACAGTATTGACAAGTTTTATCAGTAGAAGTTAGGAGTTCTCAGGTCGATGATCTTGGATCTCAGGTCGACAAACAATAATTATCTGGTCGATGAACATGACTTCTCAGCTCGATGAACTCTGAACCCAGGTCGACGAAATCTATTATTTGCTCGACGATTTCTGTGCAATTCCAGACTTGGATTTTTCCTTCCTTGTGTCCTTATTTTATTGCAGTAATTCCTGAGTAATCAATGCTTAATATTCTCTGAATATTACCGTTAGAAGCAGTATTGATTATGACATTCATCAGGATTATTACTTGACTCTTTTCAATAGGAGAGTTGGGGAAATAAATTAATGCAGACATTCTCTCCAACCGAATTTTTCATTCTCCAGGCCGACATCAATCAATGAAGGAAGGGTTTCAAAATTTCAAAGGAAAAATTCCATTAAACATATAAAAAAGTGATTTTCTTCCTTCTTCTCAAGAGAGAAAAAGAGACACACACAAGAACAAGATACAATACACAGAGAAGATACACAGCAACATTCATTCAAATTCTTCTCTATGCAAAAAAAGAATATGGTCTTCACCTTGACACTACTGAATAAGAAGAAGAACATCCATCCAAATTAAGAGTCTTCTTCATTCTTCACACCAGGATTCTTCAAGGACAACAAATCTTCATCAGTCAAGAAGTTCCTGGATCTCTTCTGAATCAAGGCTAAAGATAGAAGACATACTCACCCTGAAGCAAAGCTCCAATCTTCCTGAACATCTCAATAACTTAGGGGGAGCTTTGATAACATCAAAGTTCCACTAGTCTTCTCAGTTGTATTTGAGAAAGAGAAGACACCATAACTCTCTCACCCCCTCACTGTACAAAGGGTTCTTTAACTCCCTTCAAAAGTTATTCCTTGGTTGCAAGTCACCTGATCAAAAGACTTGGGTTGGTTTTTGAGCACCTGATCAAAATCTCATTGGTGGCAGTCACCTGATCAAAACCTATTTGTGGATTCCTACCAGGATGATAGAAGAGTGGATGTACCCAGGTTGGGGAACCACTATAAAAATTCTTGCATTGTCTGGTTGCCCTCTTTCTTTTTTGTTCTTATTGTTCCTGTGCAAGTTAGTTTTGCTGATCCTGTGTTAGTTAGATTAATTTTTGTGGTGCCTGTGGTAGATTGGTGTATCTTAGAATTTCACTTTTATTTACAGCAATTTAGTATCATATAACTGCCCTACTCTGAAGAGTTTTTTTAACAGCAAAAGTTTTAAAGATTCAAAAATACTCTACTCACCCCCCTCTAGAGTATTTCAGATCTAACCCTCACTTTCGCGCGGGCATGTTGCATTGGTCCGCTCGTCTTACCTGGCAGACCCACTCAGCAAACACGGGGTTGTATTGTGATCTTGATGAACTCTTGACCTTTTTCTTTAACTGGCTCATCCAAGCTTAATTCCTTTAGTTTTGAACCTGCATCTTCAATAAACACACTAGAAGAGCTGCTATGTAGCAAGCTCGTCTCATCAAATACAACATTAATAGATTCTTCTACGACCAGGGTTTTCTTGTTAAAAATCCTATATGCCTTACTATGGCTACCATACCCTACGAAAATACCTTCAAAACTCTTTTCAATGAATTTAGTTGTGTGATACTTCCCATTGTTAAGTATGAAACATTTACTACGAAAGATTTTAAAATATGAAATAGTCGGTTTCCCACCCTTTAGTATTTCGTAAGGTGTTTTATCATGGTTCTTATTTATAAGTGCTCTGTTTTGCACGTGACAAGCAGTGTTGACGGTTTCAGCCCCGAAGTATTCTGGTAGTGAGGCATCACTCAACATTGTTCTGCATGCCTCTATGAGTTTTCTATTACTTCTCTCAGCGACTCCGTTCTGTTGAGGAGTACGAGGAGAGGAAAACTCATAAAAGATAGCTAGCTTTCACAGAATTCTGTCATGACCCTAAATTTGAACTCTGTTCCATTGTGACTTCTGATTTTGACAACTGAATAGTTGTATTCATTCTGGATCTGCCTGACAAAATTAGTGAAAATATCAAAAGTATCTGACTTGTGTTTTAGAAAGAACATCCATGCAAAACGAGAGTAGTCATCTACAATAACCAATGTATAATCCTTACCTCCCTGTTGGGTACATTGGTCAAATGTACCTGATTTGAAGAAGCCTCACCCAACTCAATGATATACATCATAATGTATTTGATGTATGTTGAGTTTACTTGTGCAAGTTATGTAATCACTGGACTGAATCAAAAAGTTTCTAAGTCAATGTGTCAACACCCAGAGGGAAAGTGTCGACACTCAAGAAAGCTTGTGTCGACACCCAGACAAGCAGTGTCGACACTTGGAGTCATTGTGTCGACACCTGGGATGCAGAGTCAACACCAGACAGAAAGTATCGACACTTTGAGCTGTGTCGACACTCAATGAAGAAAAGTGCAGACAGAAAGTGTCGACACAAGGAGCTGTGTTGACACCCAGTGAAGCTGTGTCTACACCAGAAAGTGTCGACACTTGGAGCTGTGTCGACACTCAGCAAAAGTCTGCAGAGACTAAGATAAAGTGTCGACACTCAGAACAATGTGTCGACACTCAACAGAAGAGTCAGCACTTGAAGTATGTGTCGACACCCAGCACAATGTGTCGACACACAACCAGAAGAGTCAACACATGAAGTAAGTGTCGACACCCAGCACAATGTGTCGACACTTATCTAAAGACTCTACACTTGAATAAAGTGTCGACACAAGGAGCTGTGTCGACACTTAGCAAAGATCAGAAAGATCAACAAAATTATTCTAAGTACAAGTGTCGACACTAAGGGAATGTGTCGACACTCAGCTGAAGTCTCAACAAGAAGAAGGTGTGTCGACACAAGGAGCTGTGTCGACACTCGGCAAGTATCAACATAGAAGACTATGTGTTGACACCAAGAAGTAGTGTCGACACTTAACAGTTACAACACATGAAGTTGTGTCGACACAAAGGAGATGTGTCGACACTTAGAAGAATTCAGCTAAAGATAGAAAATCAAGTACTTGTGTCGACACTCAATTTCAGTGTCGACACCTGAAGAAGAATCTGTGTCGAGACATACGAGTTGTGTCGACACCTTGTAGACTTGTGTCGACACTTACACAGCATGTGTCGACACTTGGACTATAAGTGTCGACACTTAAAGACAGAAAGTCTCGACACTTTCAGACAGACAGAGATTTTCAAGAAATGACTGGATGACTTGACAGCTGCCGTTCCAACCGGTCTACAGCACCTGTCAGAGATGTCAGAAGTCAGTTATGGACCGGACCAGCCGGTTACCATGAAGAAGGCCTATAAATAGGCTCATACAGTTTACAGAAACTGTTGTTCAAGAAGTTCAGTTTGTTGAAAAACAAGTTATAAAAGTGGTACCAAGAGTATCAACACAAGAAGATCTTGCATTCCAAGTGCAGATCTAAGAAGTTGGAGAGAGAGGGATCCATCCAAGAAATCAGCCTCTGGAACTAGGCTGAGAAGAAGGATTCAGATTCATTCTGGATCTTAAGTGCCAGAGGTCAAGGAACAACTGCAGGAGGATTCATTCTTATTCAGTTCTACTCAAGAAGCTTTGAAGAAAGCTAAGTCAGATTGAATCCAGCTGAGTTCTTCCAAGAACTCATCAAGAAACTCTCAACTCTCCTCTTTTATTTTTGAGTTGTTGAGTTAATATTTGTAATACATTTTTAACTTGTAGGATCCTTTGGATCTGAGTGAATTGTAAGCCTATAATTATAAAGGCTGAGGGTAGGGCTTGAGAGCCTGAGTGTAGGAGATTGAGATCTCTAAGTGTAGGCCTTGGTTGGCTGAGTGTAGGCCTTGGTTGGCTGAGTGTAGGCCTTGGTTGGCTGAGTGTAGGCTTTGGGATAAAGCTGAGTTGTAAGGCCTTGAGCTTGAGGTGTAGGAACCAATTTGGGTTCTGAGACAGTGGAGGAGTTTGGCCGAATCTAGTACACTGCTAGATAGGCGAAGGGGGAAAGTGGATGTACCCATATCTTGGGGAACCACTATAAACCACTGTGTATGCTGTGCTGTGCTGTGATTGTTGCTGTGTATGCTGTGTGTTTGCTGTGATAAAATAGTTAGTATTCTGTGATATAACTGATTGCTGCCATTAAAGTTCAAAAAGGATTAGGTCACCTATTCACCCCCCTCTAGGTGTTTAGGTACCATATCTTTCAAGTGGTATTAGAGGGAGGTTCCTCAAAAAGGACTAACAGTCTGAGGAGATCCTGTTTGGCAGATTCAGTGTAAGACAAAACACAGATTCAAGAAAATCAAGAAACATGGGTTCCTCTGAGAATCACAAGGAATTGGGTTCCATGAAATTACCCATATGCAGGAAAGAGATTTTTGGGATCTAGAAGGAAAGGGTAAGGCTGTTTATGGAGGCCTCAGACCCTAGAATCTACATCACAGTAAAGGAAGGGCCTAATGTGCCCATGAAGATTTCAGTTTTAGATGCAAATCAGAGAACTCCAAAGGATTTCTCTGAGATGACTAAGGATGAGATTGTCCTAGCCACAATGGACAAGAGGGCACAGAACATAATAGTAAGTGCCATTGATGATGCAACTTTTCATAATCTTATACACTGTAAGACAACCAAAGAGATGTGGGACACTCTTATAGTGTATATGGAAGGATCTGAAGAAGTTAGACAAGATAGAAAATCCTTGCTAAATCAGGAGTATGAGAGTTTTAGACAAGGTAAAGGTGGCAGCATAACTGAGTGCTACAAGAAGTTCTACAGAATAGTTAATGAACTCATGTCTTATGGAAGAGAGTTCGGTAACTATGAACTAAATGACAAATTCTTAAGGTCCCTAACCAAAGATTGGGACACCAAGATCTGTGCCATAAGAGAAATGGCTAAGTTGGGGGAAATTCCTCCTCCTACACTGTTTGGCAAGTTATTGTCATATGAGATGCAATTGACAGTAAGGAAAGAGGAGGAGAAATCAACAAGGACTGAGCACAAGGAAAGAACTGTTGCTTTCAAGACAGAAGTTCCCAGAAAGTGCAGGAATAAGTCATCAACTCCACCTCCAGAGGTAGTTGAATCAGAATCAGATGAGTCAGTCAGCACAAAGACTGAGAGCAGTGAAAGTGATGAAGACTTTGCTGCCTTTACTAGACACTTTCAGAAATTCTTGAAGAAGAAACAGTGGAGGTCAAGACCTTCTACTTCAAAGGGAAAGGAAGTCTTTTATCAGGAGAAAAAGCCTTCAAAGAAAGACAGGAAGAGGACAAAGTCAAGCAAGGCAACTGGATCTAAGATAGTGTGCTATTGCTGTAATAGACAGGGCCATGTTATTGCAGATTGTCCTGAGAAGAGAAAGGAATCTGGTGACAAGAAAAAGGCTCACTTCAAAGGCAAGAAAGAGAAGTATTTTGTTGCCAAGAAGGAGAAGACTCTATCTGATATCTCTTCTTCAGAAACTAAGTCTGAGGCTGAAGCCTACATAGGGCTGTTTGCTGAAGAAGAAGAGGAAGAATTCATGCAGATCATGGAGTCTATTTATGAACAAGAAGACAGTCAATGCCAAGGGCTAATGGCCTTGACAGAGAGTGCCAAAATCCTGGAGCAGCCAGGACCCAGTCAGGTACAAAGTTCAAGTTTAAATTCAGTTTCTTGTTCTAGTACAGAATCAGATTCATCATCATCAAGTGATGAGAATGTATCTGAGTCTGAGGATGATATTCATCAGCTTATAGATGAATATAAGGTGCTGTTGCAAGCTTACAAGAAAAGCAAGTTCCTAGCCAAGAGTCAGGCAAAGGAAATTGCTGATCTTAAAGCTACTGCAACAGATTTTGAGAAGCAGTTTGATCAAAAGCTTAATGAGATAGCTAGGCTGAAACACATAACAGTGATTCAGATGGGTACTATATCATTTAAGAATGATCAAATTAAGAGTCTGGAGATCAATCTTCAGAAGGAGAAGGACTTAGTTGCTAGGTTTTCTAAACCTAAGTCAGTGTTACCTTTAATTGATGATTTTATTCATCATAAAGGCAAGGCTGGACTGGGCTTTACTAGACCTGCAAGGACTGAGCAGTCCAAGTCTAAGTCCAAGAGCAAAGCCCCAACATTCAACAAGACTACTGTAGATATGACAACAAAGGCTGTACCTAAGCAAAGGTACAATAAGTTTGAATGCTGTTGCTGTGGCAAGGTTGGCCACTTTGCAATGGACTGTTGGCACAATGTTAGTGCCAAAGTGAGTAGCAAGCTACCTGGTGGAAATCCAGTAGGTAGTTTTGTCAAGTTACAGACTAACAAGTACCAAGGACCCAAGAATTCTTTGGGTTCTAAGGTTCATTAATCTGTTTTGCAGGTGAGTCCAAGTGGCCATACCCCAACATGGTACTTGGACAGTGGATGTTCCAGACATATGACTGGAACAAGAGGATTACTAAAGGACTACATTCCAGTAAAAGATGGTTCAAAAGTAACCTTTGGTGGTTCTGAAAAAGGAATCATCAAAGGATTTGGTAACATTTCTACAAACTTAGTTACCATTACTCAAGTGGCTTATGTTAAAGGGTTGAAACACAACCTAATAAGTATAAGTCAATTAAGGGATGTTGGGTATGACATCTCATTTGTTAAAAATGGTTGTCATATCAAGAGGTCAAGTGATCAAGAGATCATTTTGACAGGTTATAGGAAGAGGAATGTCTACTGCCTAGACATTATGATTGAGAACAATGGTTCTCCAGTTTGTCTTGTAGCTGATGAGACAGTCTCTCAGTGTGTCAAATGGCACAAGAGGCTTGCCCATCTTAACTACAAGACTATTAGCAAACTCTTTAGCAAAGAGTTAGTGAGGAATGGTACTCAAGTTAAGTGTGTTAAAGATGGTATTTGTTCAGCTTGTCAAAAGGGCAAGCAGACTAAATCCACCTTTAGAAGCATAGAGAACAAAGATGCTGTGAGGTGTTTATACCTCTTGCATATGGATCTCTTTGGTCCAATGCCAGTTCACAGCTTAGGTAGGAAGGTCTATACCTTTGTAGTTGTAGATGACTACTCAAGGTTTTCCTGGGTGTTCTTCTTAAGACAGAAATCTGAAACACCTAGTGTCTTCTATAGCTTTGTCAAGCAAATTCAGAATGAACTAAATAGTATAGTGGTCAAAATTAGAAGTGACCATGGTACTGAATTTCAGTCTGATAGCATGACAAAACTGTGTGAAGACTTTCTGATATTTCAAGAATTCTCTTCACCTAGAACACCTCAGCAAAATGGCATTATTGAGAGGAAGAATAGAACCTTGATAGAGGCTGGTAGGACCCTACTAAGTGATACATCACTGCCAGAATATTTCTGGGCTGAAGCAGTTAATACTGCATGCCATGTTATAAATAGGGCTACCATCACTAAAAGGCTTAACAAGACCCCCTATGAAGTTGTGAAAGGCAGGAAACCAAACCTATCCTATTTTAGGATCTTTGGTTGCAAATGCTTCATACTTAACAATGGGAAGTCTTACTTAACTAAGTTTGCTGCCAAGTCCCAAGAGGGAATTTTTGTTGGGTACAGCAATAATAGTAAGGCTTATAGAGTCTACAACTTGACTACACAAGTTGTAGAAGAATCAGTGCATGTAGTTTTTGATGAGACTAAACTTATTAATAATGAGTTGTCTAGCAGTGTATGCAGCCCCACAGGTTTGACAAATAAAATGGACAAGCTTACTATAGAAGAGGTGCCTGCTGCAAGACAACAAGTAGAAGACAGTAGCTGTTGTCCAGGGGGAGAACTACATGTGCCTATTGCTGAAGAAATACAAGGAGTACAACATGATGCAGATGCTGAAGTGGTTCAACCAGAAGTTAGGATGCCTCCAGCCCACAGGCATCTTAGAGATCATCCAGTAGAGCTGATTATTGGAGATCTAAGATAAGGAGTTCAAACAAGGAGCAGAAATCAGAATGCTGCAATCTATTCCAGCTTTGTGTCACAAGTTGAACCTAAAAAGTTTGAAGAAGCAATACAAGATCCACAATGGACTGAAGCAATGCAAGAAGATCTTAATCAGTTCAAGAGGTGCAAGGTCTGGGAATTGGTTCCTAAACCTAAAGACCACAATGTAATAGGAACTAGGTGGATCTACAGGAATAAAATGGATGAACAAGGGGTCATCATTAAGAATAAGGCTAGACTGGTTGCTAAAGGATATAGGCAAGAAGAAGGTATTGATTTTGATCAAACCTTTGCTCCAGTAGCCAGACTGGAAGCCATAAGGATGTTCTTGGCCTATGCAATCTATCAAGGATTCAAGGTATACCAAATGGATGTCAAGTCAGCATTCCTAAATGGTAATCTTAAAGAAGAAGTCTATGTGGAGCAGCCTTCAGGTTTTGTTGATCCAACTCTACCTCATCATGTCTATAGACTTAGGAAAGCCTTATATGGGTTAAAGCAAGCCCCTAGGGCTTGGTATGCAACCCTATCTAGTTTCCTCATTGAGAACAAGTTTTCAAGAGGGAAAATAGATAAGACTCTATTCCTTAGGGAATCTAGAGGCAAAGTTATACTAGTCCAAATATATGTAGATGACATTATATTTGGGTCTACTAAAAGCAGCCTTTGCAAAAAGTTTGCAAAACTTATGCAGGGTCAGTTTGAGATGAGTAGTATGGGAGAGCTGAAATTTTTCTTGGGTCTCCAAGTTAAACAGACTGAAAGTGGTTTATCCATATGTCAGTCCAAGTTCACCCTAGAACTCATAAGGAAGTATGGTATGGATTCATCCAGTACCATGAAGACTCCTATGGGGTCAAGTATGTCTCTTAGCAAGGATGATGCAGGGAAACCTGTAGATGAAACCTTGTATAGAGGGATAGTTGGCTCCCTATTATACCTGACTGCTAGTAGACCTGACATCATGTATGCTACATGTGTTTGTGCAAGGTATCAAGCCTGCCCTAAAGAGTCTCATTTGACTGCAGTCAAAAGAATATTGAGATATCTAAAGGGCACTCCCTATCTAGGCCTCTGGTACCCTAGGAATGGAGATTTTGATCTAACAGGTTATTCAGATGCAGACTTTGCAGGATGCAAAGAGGATAGAAAAAGCACTACTGGAACCTGTCAATTCCTAGGTGGGAGACTAATTTCATGGAGTAGCAAAAAGCAAACCAGTGTGGCTATCTCCACTGCAGAGTCAGAGTATGTGGCTGTAGGAAGTTGCTGTGCTCAACTTCTGTGGATTCAACATCAGCTAGAGGACTATGGATTTCAGGTAAGTAGAACTCCACTTTTCTGTGATTCTACAAGTGCTATTTCAATAGCTAATAATCCTGTATCTCATAGTAGAACTAAACATATTGAAATTAAATATCATTTTATTAGGGAGCATGTAGAAAGAGAAGATATTTTTTAGAATATGTTAAAACTGATAATCAGATAACTGATATGTTTACTAAGCCCCTAGAAGAAGCTAAGTTCAATAGATTCAAAATTGAACTAGGAATGATAAACTTAGAATAAGTTTACAGAATTAAAATTGGCTAAGTAAAAAGGTGTCGACACATAGATAATTCTATGTCGACAGAGAATAGTGGTGTCGACACTTCAGGAAAAAGGTGTCGACACATCTAGGATGTTGGTGTCGACACTTCAGAATGTTAGTGTCGACATATGTCCCGAAGGTGTCGACACATCCAAAGTGGTGTCGACACTTAAGTTTTACTCAGAATTTTCTAAGTAAAGTCTCGACACTGTGTCGAGTTATGTTGTGTCGACACATAAACAAGTGTCGACACATAAAATCTGTTGACTAAACTTGTGTCGACACATGTGTGTAGAGACATTATAAGTCAGTGTCGACACTTATTGCCAGTGTCGACACATTTTAAGTTAGCTGTCCCGCCTGTTCATCTTCAAAATCAGAAAGGTATAAATAGGGTTCTGTCTTTGTTTGTCGACACGATTTCAAAGTCTCGAGACCAAAACTACTATGTCGACACCTCTCTTTTCTAAAGACAAATTCTACAAACCCTAATGGCACCTAAGCTTGAGGAGAACGTTAACGAAGGATATGAGCTTGTGCGCGGCGCGTTTGACGATGCCGATCAAGAATTTCAGGCAGTAATAACCCTAGTCGCCGCTTCAGGGTTGGAATACTTAGTTTCTGAACCTACTAAGATTTGGAAGAAGGAGGTACTTGAATTCCTAAATGGAGCTGCAGTCGATGAATCTGGATACAAAATCAAATCCAGAGTTCATGGAGAAAAGGTTAAGGTAACCCCAAAAAGTCTGAGGAAGATTCTTCAATTGCCAAGAACTCAAGATGAAGAAGAGGTTACTGCTTCAAAGACCAGGGAAGCTTTAACCTGGTGTGGACTTGATCCTAAGATGAAGATAGGATCTGTTTTTAACAGGAAAGGCATGAACAGCCAGGGCAAATTCCTGTCTGAGATTGTTGGTAAGGTCTTACTCAGTAAGCCAAGAGGGCATGACAGAGTGTCTGCCTCCATGTTCAATCTAATGACTAGAATTATCTTTACTCTAAGAACTGATTGGTCAGTGATAGTCTTTGAGAAAATTAAAGAAAGTCTGAAGAAGCCCAATTTGGGCAGAATCTTAAGTCTCTACCTAGCTGGTACCATACTAGAGGTAATGAATACTGCTGCAGGCAGCAAGATAAACCACATGAGGAAGATGGATCAAAGGATCTTTTCAAGATGGGACAGGGTATTGTCCAAGGAAATACCAACCCCAGAGAAGACAGTTACTGAGAAGGAGATTCCTCCAAAGAAGAAAAGGAAAACAGCTCCTGTGGAACAAGTGTCCACAAGCAGTTCTAGGAGTGAAGAACATGTTGTCTTCACTCCAGATGAGCATGAGGAAGAGCCTGTAGTGAAATCTCCTGCTGCTCAAGAGATTGCTGAGATCCAGGGGGAGCTACTACAGGCTAGCCCCATCCACAGGGATCAAAGCAAGGGGGAGCCACCAGTTGTAGAAGAACCATCTACACTGGACAGTGAGCAAGCCACCATCATCATACAAGAGGTACTCACTGAACTAAATACTTTAGATTTTATTATAGAAGATGCTGATCTGTCTGATGTTAATCAGCATACTCAGCTGCATAGTCCAGTTCCAGATATTGTTAGAGAAGACACATCTGCTGTACAAGAAGTAATTCCTGATCCAGTAGTTGAAGAGCAAAGAATGTCACCAGCTTCTTCACCCCCTGAATTCACCATGGAAGATTTATTCCTCAATCTAGACCAACAAGATTTTGACCTGGACAAGGAAGCTGCTGGACGAGATAATGCTGCTACTGAGGGGGAGCAAGTGCAAGTTATGGAAGAGCCTTTAAGGCCAGAAACTGAGAAGGCACCTGAAGTGCAGAAAGAGAAGCCTCAAAGCCCTAAGGAGAGGGTTGACATAGCCAGCACTTCTGCCTCTGAAGATGAGGAGAGTGCTAGGGCAAAGAAGAAGAAACTGTATGTATTTAAAAGGAGAAGTCAAAGTTATAAGAAAGCTCTGCAATCTATAGCCCCACAGCCTATAGTTCAACAAGCTCCAACTGTTGATTATAGTGCATTGATGATTGCAATGCAGATAAAACTGGATGAACAGAGAAAAGCTATAGAGGCTTATGTAGATGAAGGGCACAAAACTTTGCAGTTTGATCTGGCACAAGATATAAAGTCTATAAGGTTTGAAATGAACCTTAACAAGAAGGAGATGAATGAATGCTTCCACAAAGGTGGAAATGCCGTGGTGTATTTGGCAACACACCAAGAGAAGATCAAAGAATAAGTTGATGATATAGCATTGAAGTAAGGATATGTGCTGGAAAATCAGATAAGAATGAATGACAATTTGACTGATTCTCATTATGCTATAATCACTGAGTTGAAGAACAAGGCTACTGAACCTTCTACATCTACTGCTGCTGCTAAAGCTGAATTTGACAAAGCCTTTCAAGAGGAAATTTCTGCTGTAAAGACTGCAATCCAAGCCTCCCAGAAGTTCATATCTGAACAACTTCAAAAGCTTAAACCTTTCTTTAAAGATGGCATGAGATACTTGGATAGTCAAATCAGATTTCAGAAGGATGATGTCAGAGATCACATGGCTAGAGAAGTCATAAAGGGGGAGAGAGTACTAGTCAAGGCAAGCTCTGAACATGCTAAGTGGATATCAAATTCCATCAGACTTACACTTGGATATCCTCCTCTGTGTGATGACAATGAGGTTGCTGAATCTGGACTAAATCCTGCTTATTTTGGAGGTGAGCAACCAGAAGTAGCTCAGGTCATTTATCTACCTCCAGACTTTGAAATGATTCAAGCAGATGTGAGCACAATGTATAGCCCACCTGAGGGCAAGGACAATGTCCATATTGAAAAGATTGTTTAACCTATATCTGAAGCCATGCAAGAGGCTCTACAGAAAGAAGAAGAGACAAGGTTGTCCAAGAAGAGGTTTAGGGAACAAGCAGAACAAAGGCCAGACTTTGAACAGTGGATCCCTACCTCTAGGAATATAATATTAACTACCTGGAAAGCTGCTAAGGATAATACTCATGACAGGAACAAATGGTTTTCTGAGGCTGAATAGAGGAAATATGAGATTAGACAAGAAGCCATTGTTCAATTCAGAAGGAAGGCAAAGATGGGAAAGCTACCTCCTACTGCAGTGGAGCCTAGCAAGTACTTTCCTAAGCCATATCACTATTTTGAGAGGCAGAAGATCAAGGCAGAAGAACTTAAAAAGAAAGATCTAAAAGGCAAGAAGCCTGCTGATGCTGAAACTGTTGAAGCCCCTGTCAAAGCTCAAGTTCAAGCTGGCAAGGGAATAGTTATCAAGGAACCTGTTCAGAAATAGATTAAGATTTTACTTGAAGATTATTTTGTAATCTTTTAAATGTAAAACATTTTTGTAAACTACTGAAAATATATAAGAAAAATGTTAGAACAATATATGATAAATATATTTCATGATTGTTCTGTGAATGTTTCTATTTCTTGTTTGTTCTGAAATGATGAATGTGTATACATGTGTGAATTAATACATGTTTATGTTTACCCTGCTGAATATAATCTGCTTTACATCATATTGTAATTTTTAATTATGAATGGTGTATATCATTGACTAAGGGTTATGACTTCTCCAAATAGGGGGAGATTGTTGGGTACATTGGTCAAATGTACCTGATTTGAAGAAGCCTCACCTAACTCAATGATATACATCATAATGTATTTGATGTATGTTGAGTTTACTTGTGCAGGTTATGTAATCACTGGACTGAAGCAAAAAGTTTCTAAGTCCATGTGTCGACACCCAGAGGGAAAGTGTCGACACTCAAGAAAGCTTGTGTCGACACCCCGACAAGCAGTGTCGACACTTGGAGTCATTGTGTCGACACCTGGGATGCAGAGTCGACACTTGGAGCTGTGTCGACACTCAATGAAGAAAAGTGCAGACAGAAAGTGTCGACACAAGGAGCTGTGTCGACACCCAGTGAAGCTGTGTCTACACCAGAAAGTGTCGACACTTGGAGCTGTGTCGACACTCAGCAAAAGTCTGCAGAGACTAAGTTAAAGTGTCGATACTCAGAACAATGTGTCGACACTCAACAGAAGAGTCAGCACTTGAAGTATGTGTCGACACCCAGCACAATGTGTCGATACACAACCAGAAGAGTCAACACATGAAGTAAGTGTCGACACCCAGCATAATGTGTCGACACTTAGCTAAAGACTCTACACTTGAAGAAAGTGTCGACACAAGGAGCTGTGTCGACACTTAGCAAAGATCAGAAAGATCAACAAAATTATTCTAAGTACAAGTGTCGACACTAAGGGAATGTGTCGACACTCAGCTGAAGTCTCAACAAGAAGAAGGTATGTCGACACAAGGAGCTGTGTCGACACTCAGCAAGTATCAACATAGAAGACTATGTGTCGACACCAAGAAGCAGTGTCGACACTTAACAGTTACAACACATGAAGTTGTGTCGACACAAAGGAGATGTGTCGACACTTAGAAGAATTCAGCTAAAGATAGAAAATCAAGTACTTGTGTCGACACTCAATTTCAGTGTTGACACCTGAAGAAGAATCTGTGTCGAGACATACAAGGAGTTGTGTCGACGCCTTGTAGACTTGTGTCGACACTTATACAGCACGTGTCGACACTTGGACTATAAGTGTCGACACTTAAAGACAGAAAGTCTCGACACTTTCAGACAGACAGAAATTTTCAAGAAATGACTGGATGACTTGACAGCTGCCGTTCCAGCCGGTCTACAGCACCTGTCAGAGATGTCAGAAGTCAGTTATGGACCGGACCAGCCGGTTACCATGAAGAAGGCCTATAAATAGGCTCATACAGTTTACAGAAACTGTTGTTCAAGAAGTTCAGTTTGTTGAAAAACAAGTTATAAAAGTGGTACCAAGAGTATCAACACAAGAAGATCTTGCAGTCCAAGTGCAGATCTAAGAAGTTGGAGAGAGAGGGCTCCATCCAAGAAATCAGCCTCTGGAACTAGGCTGAGAAGAAGGATTCAGATTCATTCTGGATCTTAAGTGGCAGAGGTCAAGGAACAACTGCAGGAGGATTCATTCTTATTCAGTTCTACTCAAGAAGCTTTGAAGAAAGCTAAGTCAGATTGAATCTAGCTGAGTTCTTCCAAGAACTCATCAAGAAACTCTCAACTCCCCTCTTTTATTTCTGAGTTGTTGAGTTAATATTTGTAATACATTTTTAACTTGTAGGATCCTTTGGATCTGAGTGAATTGTAAGCCTATAATTATAAAGGCTGAGGGTAGGGCTTGAGAGCCTGAGTGTAGGAGATTGAGATCTCTGAGTGTAGGCCTTGGTTGGCTGAGTGTAGGCCTTGGTTGGCTGAGTGTAGGCCTTGGTTGGCTGAGTGTAGGCTTTGGGATAAAGCTGAGTTGTAAGGCCTTGAGCCTGAGGTGTAGGAACCAATTTGGGTTCTGAGACAGTGGAGGAGTTTGGCCGAATCTAGTACACTTCTAGATAGGCGAAGGGGGAAAGTGGATGTACCCATATCTTGGGGAACCACTATAAACCACTGTGTATGCTGTGCTGTGCTGTGATTGTTGCTGTGTATGCTGTGTGTTTGCTATGATAAAATAGTTAGTATTCTGTGATATAACTGATTGCTGCCATTAAAGTTCAAAAAAGATTAGGTCACCTATTCACCCCCCCTCTAGGTGTTTAGGTACCATATCTTTCACTCCCAAACTTCTAATATGCAGGGGACCGAACAAGTCCATATGAAGTAGGTATAAACACCTATTAGAATCTTTACCGATGATGCTTTTAAAGGTAGCTCTTGTTTGCTTGCCTTTTACGCATGCTTGACAAGATCTATCTTTAACGCACTTAACTTTGGGTGCATCACATACTAAATTAAGAGAAAATAATTTAAGAATAGTTTTGTAATTTATATGTGCTAATCTCTTGTGTCATTGGTCACCAAGAGATGCACTATATTTTGCCAAAAAGCACACTGGTGTAAAGGAGTGTATGAAAATAAAATTTAAACAAAATATATTTCTACTACGAGTGCCTGATAGAATCGTTTCTAAGTTATCTACTGATTTTATCAACCACTTGTCTGCATGAAATTCTACTATGTATCCTTTATTATAGAGCTGACTTATTCTTATAAGATTTTGTTCTAATCCTTCAACATAAGCGACATTTGAGAAGGATACACTACTGTTAGTGATCATACCGTAGCCTTTTGTGACTCCCCTGTCAAAACCCCAAAAGATAATCTTTGGCCCGTTCACAACTGGAGAGTAGTTCTGAATGAGGCTTTTTGTCCCGATCATGTGCCAAGAGCATCCACTGTCCAAATACCAGATAGACGATTTGTTGGCCTTTGGACATACCTACAAAAATAGAATCAGTTTGCCTTAGGAACCCAAACGCATTTGGGTCCTTGGTTATTTGTCAGCATACTCTCCCTAGGAGTGTTAACATTATGAGTGGTCTAACTCGTACGATTAACTAGAGGAGTTTTAAAACTTCTGGGATTAAACCAGCAATCTATAGCAAAGTGAACAACTTTGCTGCAACACAAACAGTCAAACAAGTTGTACCTTTTTCAAGTCTCCTGCTTGACCTTTTGAATGTGTGGTCTTGTAAGGGCGGCTGATCTGAAGGTAGAAACCTCATGATGATGGCACTCATAAGCCATTTTCACCTCCTTTTCCTTAGGTACAACTGGTTTGGACTTAGGTTCCTTCTTAATATTATGGCCATGAACGTATGGACCATAGTATTTCATTTGTATTTCCTTATAAGATGACTTGAATACACTTTCACCAAAGTTTCGGGGACGAGTTCATCCTTGATATCATGACTTAGGCTCTACATAAGTAGCCCTGGCAAAATGACCGTAGGATGACTCAAAATCAAACTTGTTTGTTGGGAAGATGACCTTCTTAAATGAAGTTTGATCTAGAGGAGCTTTCCCCTTCTCTTTGGCTAAAGCTTTCTTAGCGGCCTTATTTCTTCTTTGAGCTTTATTCCTCCTATAAGATTTACTAGGAGCAGTCTGATGGCCTAAGCCAGCTCCTTTAACCTGAGCGGAGAATTCAACAACAAATGGAAAGACAGTCTTGGGTTTTGAGAAACTTTCAACCAGTTTCTTTTCAGCGGCAAATTAATCTTCGAATTTCTCGATGATTTTATCCTTTAGGTGGTCGAGAGCTTTATTGTATTCTTCAATCGCGGCATTGAATTCCTTTTTGAGTGAGTCCATCCTTGCGAGTTCCTCTCTCAGAGTGCTCTCCTCAACCATAAGAGATTTGATCTCCTTGGCTTGAGTTCTCGAGACTCTTCGACATTTGTCGTAAGCCTTTATTAATTCCTTGTATTGAGTCACGAGTTCTGACTCATCATCAGAAGAGCAGTCCTCATGATCATGGTCCGAAGCATCAGATTTTGAGAGGGATGCGTGAGAATTCACCTTCCGAGTGTACTGTAGTTCTTCTTCCTCGTCTGTCTGTACCATCGGCCCAAAGTAGGCTTCCTCTTCCTCACCTAACTCAGATGATTCAGTGCCAATGAGAGTCTTGGCCTTCTTGGCTACTAGGCTTCTTTCAGATTTCTTTTTACTATAAGAAGACTTCTTGTCTTCTCGTATTCCACCCTCTTTCTTCTTGTGCGGGCAATCAGCAATTACGTGTCCTCGCTTATTATATGTTGCATGGTGTCCGGGCGGTCTGCCCCTGGAGGCTTGGAGACCGGGCGGTCTGGCGGTTTGCCTATAGCAGCGTGGAGACCGTGCGTGTTGGGAATTTTGCCCTATAATGTTCCTCAGGATTTGAAGTGGCATCACCAATTATGCTAAGGGGCATAATGTTTTTGATGTGTGCTTTAGTTCATGCATGCAGGTAGTCCATGATTGGACAAATAAAGAAAAATGAGTTGGGCAGTAAACTCAAATGTCATCGAACTCAGCTCCGTGTTCGTCGAAATCAGCTTGCAGATCATCGAGCTCAACTCAGCATAAGCTTAAGAAATCCGGATACTAAATTCATCGAACTCAGATCAACGTTCGTCGAGCTTAAGTTACAATTTGTCGGGACCAGCCCAACGCTTGTCAAGCTGAAGCAAAAGAAAAAGTGACTAAGGCAAAAGGCATTGAGTGTGTTGAGAAGATCAAAGTTTGTCGAGCTCAGGTTGCAGTTTGTCGAGCTGAGCTCAAAGCTTTTCAAGTTAAAGCCAGAAAATCTGTCTAAGGCATAAGCGCTGAGTCTGCTAAGAAGAAGGCGTTGAGACCGCTGAGCCAGCTGAGATAGCTAGAAAGATAGCGTTGAGACAACTGAGAAGATGGCATTGAGACAGCAGCGATAGTTGAAAAGATGGCGTTGAGACAGCTGAGATAGCTGAGAAGATGGCGTTGAGATAACTAAGACAGCAGAGACAAAAGTGAGCTGGAAACTTTCTAAGTCCAGAAGCATTGAGTGAAGCAAGTTCACTCGACGCTTCTAAATAAAGCAGGAAGCGCTAAGACAGTCAAGAGGTAAACAGCTGAGAACAACATTAGCTGGAATTATTCTAAGTCCAGAAGCGTTGAGTGAAGCAGGTTTACTCAACGCTTCTAATGAAGAGGAAAGCACTGAAACCAAGAATTGTCTCAGCTGATAAATGAAAAACTGCTGAGACCGCGGAGACAAATCCACTGAGACAGTTAAAGTACAAAAACCGTTGAGACATCAAATAAGAGGAAAGCGTTGAGACAAAGGCTTGCCTCAGCTAATAATGGAAAACCGTTGAGACCGCTGAGACAAAATCGTTGAGACAAAGCCAGGAAATTTTCTAAGTCCAGAAGCACTGAGAGCCAAGGATGATGGCATTGAGTGTCTCAACATCACTCAATGCTTGATAGGATTCAGGAAATTTTATAAGTCCAGATGTTGATCACCACTACTGACATCATCAAAGTCAAATCTCCAGAAAGCCGTTGCGGGAAAGCTGCTACAGCGCCGAAAGATGTCGTGTCCCTTTCTAATGGAGTTGGCGCTCACCAATCTTTGGTGGACCCACATACTATGTTGTCATTGATTCAAATCAACGCATATAAAAGGGGAAACAATAAAGGGTTAAGGTTAACGAATCCAAGAAATAGAAAGAGAAACTGAAAGAGGCGGCTAGAAATTTATTCCAATCAAGCTTTAAAGCTGAAGTCTAGCCAAGATAGCCAAAAGGCAAGAAGATAGCTGGAGCACTTCTTGCTCAGTAATTTGGTTCTCTCAAGAACAAAGCTAGTTGGTTGATCTACTCAACAGTAGTTAGCTGCTCACCTGTGCAGCAAGAGAGAAGAAAACTGTAGAAGAAAACTTATCCCTTCTACAACAAGTTAGCTGGACTGATATCTGCTCAGTCCAGCAGAGCAAACTCAGAGATTTAATCTTTGAGTTATTTTTGTTTTCTTTTTCATCTTAAAACTTGTAACCATTTTACTATAGGATTCAGGTTTACTGGATCTGAGTTGCTGGAATGCATAATAGCCTGAGGCTGGATAGTTTATCTCTCTATGGTAGGATCCAAATGGATCTGAGTTGCTGGAAGGCTTAATTGCCTAAGGCTGGAGAGTTTATCTCTCTATGGTAGGATCCAAGTGGATCTGAGTTTCTGGAAGGCTTAATAGTCGGAGGCTGGAGAGTTCATCTCTCTGTGGTAGTACCCAAGTGGATCTGAGTTTCTGGAAGGCTTAATAACGTGAGGCTGGAGTGTTTATCTCTTTGTAGTAGGATCCAAGTGGATTTGAGTTGTTGGAAGGCTTAATAGCCTGAGGCTGGAGAGTTTATCTCTCTGTGGTAGGATCCAAGTGGATCTGAGTTTCTGGAAGGCTTAATAGCCTGAGGCTAGAGAGTTTATCTCTCTGTGGTAGGATCTAAGTGTGGATCTAAGGTATGGCTGTCCTCCCAGCCTGAGTGTAGGGCTTTGTGCTTGAGATAGGTGGTTGTAAAGCCACTGAGCTGTAGGTGACAAATTTTTCACTGAGTTGTAGGACTTGGAGGAGGCTGAGCTGTAGGTACCTGGAGGGGTAGTGAGTGTAGGTGTGCTGTAGCACACTGAGAGTAAGGCTGTGGACCTAAGGTGTAAGCTATAAAGAATATAGTGCGGGAGTTTGTGCCTTGTCCAACAAGTAAGTTGGAAAGGTGGGAGGGAAAGTGGATGTACCCAATTGGGGAACCACTATAAATGCTTGTGTGATTGTTGTGTGTATTTGTTTTACTTTCTTATTGCAGGACATGAGGACAAGCTCTAGATAGAGTAGTAAGAAAACAGTAAAAGAAGCTATAAATTTCAAAGACCTATTCACCCCTCTAGGTGATTAGCTAACCTTCAATTAAATAACGTTCAAGTGGTATCAGAGGGAGGTTGCTCAAAAAGGGTTTAACAATCTGAGTATACCTCATAAGTTAGCTAAAAGGGTCACACTTGTGGGTTCAAAAGTGAACCACAAGGAATGGAGCTTCAAGTCTGCAACAAGGAGAACTTTAAGACTTGGAAAGAAAGGGTAAAGCATATCATGGTAGCCTCTGATCCTAGGGTGCTTGCAACAGTTCAAGAAGGACCCTTCATCCGTATGAAGGACTCAACTGCAGATACAAGCATCCAGACTCCAAAGAGTTATGCAGAGATGTTTGAAGAAGAAATCAAACTTGCATCTCTACATAAGAGGGCACAATACATCATGGTGAGTGACATAGATGACTCAACCCTCATATGAGTGGTACACTGCAAGTCAGCCAAAGAGATGTGAGATTCCCTCAATGACTATTTGGAAGGGACAGAGAAAGTCAATCTTTCTAACTATGGCTCAGAGTCTGAAGATGATAAGAAGAAGAACAAGAACTTTGTGACCAAGAAGGAGAGAAGCTGGACAGATTCTTCATCATCAGATTCTGAAGATAAAGAGGAATAAGCCTACTTAGGGACGATATCAGTTACTGCAGATCCAGAAGAAGAAGTGGAATATCCTGCTGGCAGGATAGGAATCAGGGCCCCTTTGTCACTCTTATATAGTGACAATGAGGAGGATGAAGAAATCTATGGATGTCATGGGTTGATGGTAATGTCTGCAGAAGAGAGAAATTAGGAAGATTCAGAATCAATCAAGGTACAATCTTTCTCAAATTCTGCATTTTTCTCTGACTTTGAAACTAGTCTATATATTGGTACATCTTCATACTATGATGAAGATTGCTATGAATCTGTGGATGATGTCAATAAATTGGTTGACAAGTTTTGACTACTGCTAATTGCTCTAAAGGAGAGCATATTACTTGCCAAGAGGCAAGCCAAGGAATTAGAGGTCCTAAGGCCTTATAAAACTCTCTATAACAATAAATCTATTGAGTTTTATAAGAAACGTCATGAGATGTCTGAGCTCAAGAAAAATCTTGAGTGTCAAATCATGCTTCTAGAAGAAAAGAAGAAGCACATCAGATATCTGGAACAAAATTTCCCAGAGAGGTTGTGGATTGTGATTAACCCTTCTCATTCACAGGGTCAGTTGCCAAAAGCTGCAACTTGCCAAGTCCCTGAGAAGCTGGGTATTGACCACATCAATCACCACTTCAAATCTGATTGCCCTAATAAGAGGACAGTGTTTTAGAAGGCAAATACATCTTCTAAAACTATCAAGTTTGCACCACTCCTGAAGGATCAATCAAATGTGTGCTCCACCAGTGGGGTGAAGGCACATGATCCAAGAAAGAGTGACACTGTCCACTCTAGGCACAACGTTCATGAGAAGATCTTTAGATTTGTATCCAAATATCCTCTGTCTAAGGAAATGAGAATGTCCACTAGATGGCAGGCTCCAAAAATACATCAGGCCCATATTGGATCGGCTGTATTTAGTTCCTCAGCACCTTCACTCAGGAAGAAGGGGGCATCATCATGCAATGCTCATCTAGCAAAGCTTGGTGTTGCTCACATATCTCATGGCTAGCAGTTCTATGCTATCCTAAATAGAAGATACAACATTCACCAATGTTGGTGCTGTGGAAAAGTGAGTCACTTTGCCATTGATTGTTGGCATAACCTGAATGTGACTAATGGACAAAAAGGTGCTCAGCCCAAGCAGAGAGTTGGGCAGATATTTTATGATGCTAACAAGAACCTAGGACCCAATTATCATTTGGGTGCCTAAGTGAAAATGAACTCTGTTTTGCAGATTAGTTCAAGTACCTGTCCACTTAAGACTTGGTATTTGTACAATGAGTGTTCCAGGAAAATGACTGGGACAGGATAGTTGCTTTTGGAACATGCTCCAGAAAAAGCAACATGTCAAGGCTAAGGCTGTCAAGTAAGTAATCTTCAAAAGCTAGAGGAAGTAAGCTTTAAGGTATGTCTCTCTCTCTCTCTTATATAGAGTGTTAGTTTGCTATTTGTTATGATAGTTATGCTCAAGATGAATCCAATCAAATTATTAGCAAGCTTTAGGGAAAAACAACGCATAAATTAGGTGCCAATAGAACTAGCCCATTAGCATGTTAGGTGTAACACCCCCATCCGCCGCATGGCATATAACAGAAGGTCCAGCTGGAACCCGACGCCATATACCATAGACAGTCGAAAGGGTTACAAAAGAATATTCAAACTATCCAATTAAGACTACACGTCCTACACAGAGCATTCTAGCGGAACTTTTAAAGTTGAAAGAACCCAAATCTTAAATCCTTATCCAAGAATGTCCACATCCACACAACAGGAATGAAACTCCAAATACACTAAAAAGGGTACATGACCTTATGACCTTACAAATGTTCACTTAATAAAAACATGTCTTACATACATCGGCTCGCAGGCCGGCCACACATGATAAAAATAAAAACAACTATTCGCTTTGGCCTTCTAGGGCCAGCATAGCAACATGGGCTCCAGCCCGCTATTTGGTACTCAGCTCCGCAGCACCTGCAAGCACATTCTACCGCACTGTGGAAAACAAAGCAACGGTCAGCCAAAAGCCGACCAAATTATAACGACGCCGCCCCTAACTCGGGATGGCGGTGCTCTTTCCCTGCATATCATTAGCCCAATAAAATAATAAAGCACAACTATACTACGCCACAAGTGTAGGCTCGCACGGCCAAACACCCCGTACACTCAGGGTACATTAACGGTGAATCCTGACCAATCAACGTCTTCACCACCACCCATAGGATGGCAACAACATGTGAGCATTTAGCCTTTCTGACCACCATCTAAGGCTCCCGACTATGCCAACGGCCAGTCCCCGTCTTCGGGTCTCTCGCACCGAACCACATAGCCTAGGTACGATTCCAATTGCCCGTTGCTCATGCCGTATATATAATTTTAAGTCCTACGCGCGAGCCAAGCTTCTCTCGGATCCCAAAATATTCCAAACAATCTCATAACCCAGTTATGATCAAGGCCGGTTCCCAAACCTCCAAGTTAGCAGAACACGTTTCCGCTCAGTTTTCCGGGTGCACCTTGAAGCTAACCTCCAAGGATCCCTGCTGCAATCTACCGCGTAGAAACCCGAAAAACCAAAAGCACGGAGTCTTCTCTAGCAAAACATAACAAATGCAACATCGCCGATCCAAACAATACACGTCGGGGTAGGCTTCACACACAATGCCTATGCCCGTACTTACGATTCCGGACTCTATATGCAACACAAGGGGGACTATTCACATCAACCCCAAGGATCACCATGCACTCACCGCACACTCGTGGGAGCGAGATTCCCTATGCAGAAAGAAAGAGCTTCACATGCTCAAGTAGAGAATCGTTACCCTTGTAGTCTGCTTTGGCGCCATGGGAAAACTACACGGATGCAAATCTTCGCAACAAACATTCCTACACAGATCTGCTCTCAGTTTTCGAAACGGTGCTCCGATGCTCCGCTGGCGGCCGGAATCCCTTCCTTCTTCCTCCTCTTTCCAACTCCTTGAGAGAGAGAATGGTTGCAGAGAAAGGAAGGATTAACTCCCCTATTCCCGGCCTTAGCAGAGCAGGAAACCATCTGGGCCGTTGGATCTTAATTAAAGAAAATGAACGGCTCAGATCCATTCAAAACTCTCCAGACCTGGGCCGAACACGGCTTGGCACATGGCCGTGTCCCAGGACGTGTGCCTCGCTCCAGGCACGATCGTTGAACGGAGGAAAGACACACGGGCAAAGACACGCCCGTGTCTCACATGACACGCCCGTGTCGGGTTCCTCGACACGCCTGTGTTCGGGGGTGTGTCACGCATAACCGCCACGGCAATGGACACGACCCAAAAGAACACGGGTAGGGACACGGGTAGGCACACGCCCGTGTCACTTAGCCGTGTTTCTACCCGTGTCCTTCTCGAGATGAAAACGGCCAAAACCACCAGCCAGACACGTCCTTGGACACGCCCGTGTCCTAGGCCGTGTACCCCTATACAGTCACCAAAAATCCCCTTTTTCGCGACCGACTCAAATACAATTTTCGGGGCGTTACAAATCTCCCCCACTTAAGGAATTTCGTCCCGAAATTAAGTAAAGGTGCACAAATCTAAATAATACCTGAGTGGAATAACTCGGGGTATTCCTCCAACATAGCTTGCTCTCGCTCTCAAGAAGGCTCCTCACGTCCGCAATTATCTCATCGGACTTTAACCATACAGATATCATTATTGCGGAGTCGCTTGACTGCAACGTCTTCAATACGTACTGGCTTGACCCTTGTGGTTAACTCATAATCAACTGGTACTTGATTATTTGCAATGATCTGTGAAGGCTCTTGCACTGCCTTACGCAACACCGATACGTGGAACACGTCATTCAACCCACTCAATTCCGCCGACAGCTTCAATCAATACGCCGCCTCGCCAACACACTCCAGGATTTCAAATGGTACAAGGTATCTCAGACTCAACTTCTTCAAGCGTCGAACCCGCGATATACCCTTGAATGTCTTGATTTTTATATACACCATGTCGCCAACATTGAACTCCATGTTCCTATGCTTGGCGTTATAGTACTTTGACATTCTATCCGGAGCGATCTTCAACCTTTCCTGAATTCTACGCACCATTGAAGTGGCGTCTTCCACCGCTTGACGTTTATACAACTTCGATTCGTCTGCCTCCAACCAAGACAACGACGTACGACACTTCCTCTCGTACAAGGCCTCAAAAGGTGCCATTGTAATACTTGCCTGAAAGCTGTTGTTGTACGCAAACTCCACCATGTACAGGTGATCCTCCCAATGCTTTCCGAAATCTAGGACGAATATATGAAGCAAGTCCTCCATAGTCCTGTTGACGCTCTCGGTCTGACCATCCGTCTGTGGATGAAAGGCTGTGCTGAAACTCAGCTTAGTTCCCAACATACTATGCAGCAACCTCCAATCCTTTGACGTAAAGCGTCCATCTCGGTCACTAACAATACTGCGGGGCACACCATGCAATCATACAATATTCTCCACGTAGAGTTTGGCTAACTTTTCCACCGAATCTTCCTTCCTGTTTGGAATAAAGTGTGACACCTTTTTCAACCTATCTACGACCACCCAAATGGCGTCGTTTCCCTTCTGTGACTTCGGCAAACCATGCACAAAATCCATAGATATGTCATCGAATTTTCATTCTGGGATAGGTAGGGGCTTCAAGAAACCTCCGGGCCTCTGGCATTCCGTCTTCACCAATGCACAAGTACGACACTTGGCCATATAAAGTGCTACATCCTTCTTCAATCCTGGCCACCTGAATAATTTCTTCATGTCTCTATACATCTTCGTGCTTCCCAGGTGGATTGAGTACTTGGTATGATGAGCCTCATACATCAACTCCTCCCGAAGATTATCTGCACTAGGGATGCATAGGTGACTGTCCTTCCTTAGCAAACCATCTTCAACAACAAACTGGGAATTTGACTCATCCAAAGATTCATCCAAGATCTGCTTCATGTTGTTATCCTAAACCAAAGCCCGCCGAACTCTATCCGCTAGGTCACACTGCACCTCTGTCCAAAATAGTTTCGCCTCGGCCCTAGACTGCTTGTCGACGCAAGCTATCTCCAAAGCCTCCAACTCATGGACCAATCTCTCATCATGTATCGATAACCAGTTGGCCTGCGCCGGAGTCCCACGACTCAACGCATCCGCCACTGCATTTCCCTTCACATGCACATAATGTATCTTGAAGGTGTAGTCCCCTAAGAACTCCGTCCACCTCCGATGCCTCATGTTCAGATCCTTTTGGTCCAACAGGTACTTCAAGCTCTTATGATCGGTGTAAATATCGACCTTCACACCGTACAGGTAGTGCCTCCAAAGCTTTAGAGCAAATATCACGGCCGCTAACTCTAGGTCGTGGACCGGATAATTTCTCTCGTGAACCTTCAACTGTCGTGAACTATATACTATCACTCTCCCTTGCTGTAACAGAACACAGCCCAAACCATTACCCGAAGCATCACTATAGAGCTCGAACCCTTCGGTTCCACTTGGCGAACATAAAATAGGCGCTGTGGTCAACCGCCTCTTCAACTCTTCAAAAGCCTGTTCGCACTTCGGAGACCACACAAACTTCTGGTCCTTCCTTGTCAACGGCGTGAGTGGAAGTGCTATCCGTGAAAAGTTCTCTACGAAGCGCCTATAGTAGCCAGCAAGCCCCAGAAAGCTCCGGACTTCCGCCACCGTAGTCAAAGTAGGCCACTCTCGTATTGCCACTATCTTCTCCAAATCCACAGCTATCCCCTCTCCACTAACAACATGACCAAGGACGCTATCGAGGATAACCAGAATTCACACTTGGAGAACTTAACATACAACTGATTCCTCCTCAATGTCTCCAACACCATGTGTAGATGATTGTAGTGATCCTCTTCGCACTGCGAGTACACCAGGATATCATCGAAAAATACTATCACGAAACGATCCAGGTACACTCTGAACATCCTGTTCATCAGATCCATAAACACGGATGGCGCATTAGTAAAATCAAACGGCATGACCGTGAACTCGTAATGCCCAAACCCCGTACTAAATGATGTCTTTGGGATGTCACTCTCCCTTATCCTCAACTGGTAGTATCCGGACTTCAGATCTAACTTCGAATACACTATTGACCCAACCAACTGATCAAATAGATCGTCAATCCTGGGAATCAGATACTTATTCTTTTCCGTAAGCTTGGTCAATTCCCGATAGTCGCTACAAAGCCGCAAGCTCCCATCTTTCTTCTTAACAAAGAGAACTGGTGCGCTCCAAGGCGACGAACTTGGACGCACATAACCTTGCTCTAGCAACTCTTGCAGTTGCACCTTTAACTCTGCCACCTCTCTTGGCGCTATTCAATATGGAGAGCGTGACACCGGTTTGGCACCCGGTACCAGCTCAATGGTAAAATCAATCTCCCGCTGAGGAGGGGCTCCTAGGAGATCATCTGGGAGCACATCAGGATATTCGGACACAACTGGAATACTGTCAAGACTTAGCTTAGGCGTCGAAGTATGCAGTAGAGTGACAAACAACTCTGCCCCAGATCGAACTGCCTTAACAACCTGAAGAGCCGAGATCAAAATCTTTGCCGACCCCTTCATGTCCGCAAAAGTAGTCTCCCGATCAGTGTTCAGACCCAACTTTATTTCCTTATGGTTGCAATCAATGCATGCACCCTGCTCCGAGAGCCAATCCATACTGAATATTACGTCAAACTCTACCAATGGTTGAACCAACGCTCGCAAATCAAACTCCTGGGCTCCAATCCGAATCTTCACTATGCAGACCCTATCCGTACACATTGAGCACCCATTGGGTAACAACACATCCAACTTGTCTTTTGCCATCGAGGACGGAACCCCGATGCGCGATATGAATTTTTCGGATAAGAAGGAATGCGATGCTCCCGTATCAAATAGGGCCCTCACCGGAAACTCAAAGATCAACACAAAACCTAGCATCAACAATAGTAAGCTAACAAATACGAAGGTAACAACTATAAAAGTTAAACCACTACAATTTAACTCACACCTGTCACGACGTCCGCCTGCTTTATGGCCTCTTGCAGACCAAGGTTGTAGAATCTAGGCTGGGCAAGAGCATGATGGGATGCGGTTGACTCCACCGCCTTCCCTTTCTCCTCATAAGTCGCTCCAGACTTCCTCTCGGACTTTGAACGTCCGCTCCAACACTCCCGAGCAAAGTGCCCCATCTTCCCGCAGTTGTAGCAAGCCCCTGGGACTCGACTTGTAGTTGCACCCGACGTATCAGCCGAAGGGGCTGAGTTCGAAGTCCTCCGCATCTTGTTCCATCTGCAGAAACTTGACTTGGCATTTGGCACCTTGAACTCGGACTTCTTTTCTCCTGGGTCCTTCTTCTCTTGAACTTTCTTAACGACCTTCTCCAATGAACGGGCCGAATTAACCAAGGCTAGGAAGCCTTGCGCCTTAGGCCCAACAAGTAGTAACTGTAGGTCGCCGCGTAGACATTCATAAAATCGGTTGGTCTTCCGTTCTTCTTCCATAAACGTAGCACCATCATAACGACCCAACCGTGTGAACTCATGCAGATACTCGTCCACGCTTCTGGATCCCTGAGTCAACCCAAGATACTGATTCTCCATCTCCAACTTCTGAGCAGAGGGTACAAATCTGGCTAGGAACAACCTCGAAAATTCCTCCATAGGCACATCAGTAAGTTGCCTAACCACTAAGAGATGAAACTCCAACTCATCCCACCACAGCCTCGCTTCACCCACCCAAAGAAAAGTCGCTATGGTGGTCTTCTGCCACTCCTCAGTTATTGTGGCTGTCAAGACCCTCTTTATCGAAGAGAGCCAGTCCTCAGCTTGATCTGGCATTCCAACCCCATCGAACTTCACAGGACTAAAGCCCATTATAAGCTTAAGCTGCTTCTTCGTAGCTCTCCTCGGCTCTACCAGATCAACTGCCGCGCGCTCCACCACTCTCGGCTCAGCCGCCCTAACCGGTTCTTGCTCATTCGTAGGAGGTGCGTGATGCATTTGCCCTGCAGGTTGGGCATTTATCATTGCAAATACGGTTTCAGCCACCATCCTTATGGTTTCCGCTGAAGGAGGTGTTGTAGGCTCGCCCCTTGGAGCACTACTTTCCGTGGATTGCGGACGCTCTGACTGACCAGCACCGCTCCAAGCTGCCTATAGTAGCAAAGACACACTATTAGACGACAACCAAATTGATAAAAGCAATCATTGGAACACTCAGATTCCACAAAACAAGTGTATTTTTCATCCCTAAGTGGACATGCATGGGTTCTTTTTGATGTTATAACGATGACGCACACATGTGCTCACCACCCCTTAAAAGAATTCGCCCACGAATTTATTTAAGCCTGACCGTAACCAGAAGTCTGATACCAAATTATAACACCCTCATCTGTCGCATGACATATAACAGAAGGTCCAGTTGGAACCCGACGCCATATACCACAGACAGTCGAAAGGGTTACATAAGAATATTCAAACTATCCAATTAAGACTACACATCCTACACAGAGCATTCTAGCGGAAGCTTTTAAAGTTGAAAGAACGCAAATCTTAAATCCATATCCAAGAATGTCCACATCCACACAACAAGAATGAAACCCCAAATACACTAAAAAGGGTACATGGCCTTATGGCCTTACAAATGTTCACTTAATAAAAACATGTCCTACATACATCGGCTCGCAAGCCGGCCACACATGATAAAAATAAAAACAACTATTCGCTTTGGCCTTCTAGGGCCAGCACAGCAATATGGGCTGCAGCCCGCTATTTGGTACTCGGCTCCGCAGAACCTGCAAGCACATTCCTCCGCACGGTGGCAAACAAAGCAACGGTCAGCCAAAAGCCGACCAAATTATAACGACCCCGCCCCTAACTCGGGATGGTGTTGCTCTTTCCCTGCGTATCATTAGCCCAATAAAATAATAAAGCGCAACTATACTATGCCACAAGTGTAGGCTCGCACGGCCAAACACCCCGTGCACTCAAGGCACATTAACGGTGAATCCTGACCAATCAGCGTCTTCACCACCACCCCCAGGATGGCAACAACATGTGAGCATTTAGCCTTTCTAACCACCGTCTAAGGCTCCCAACTATGCCAACGGCCAGTCCCTGTCTTCGGGTCTCTCGCACCGAATCACATAGCCTAGGTCCGATTCCACTTGCCCGTTGCTCACGCCGTATATATAATTTAAGTAGTATGTGAGGGCCAAGCTTCTCTCGGATCCCTAAATTTTCCAAACAATCTCATAACCCAGTTATGATTAAGGCCGGTTCCCAGACCGCCAAGTTAGCAGAACACGTTTCCGATCAGGTTTTTGGGTGCGCCTTGAAGCTAAACTCCAAGGATCCCTGCTGCAATATACAGCGTAGAAACCCGAAAAACCCAAAGCACAGAGTCTTCTCTGGCAAAACATATCAAATGCAACATCACCGATCCAGACAATACACGTCTGGGTAGTCTTCACACATAATGGCTATGCCCGTACTTATGATTCCGGACTCTATATGCAACACAAGAGGGACTATTCACATCAACGCCAAGGAACACCACACACTCATTGCACACTTGCGGGAGCGGGATTCCCTATGCAGAAATAAAGAGCTTCACATGCTCAAGTAGAGAATCGTTACCCTTGTAGTCCGCTTTGGAGCCATGGGAAAACTACACGGATTGAAATCTTCGCAACGAACTTTCCTCCATAGATACTCTCTCAGATTTTGAAACGGTGCTCCGATGATCCGCCAGAGGCCGGAATCCCTTCCTTCTTCCTCCTCTTTCCAACTCCTTGAGAGAGATAATGGTTGGAGAGAAATGAAGGATTAACTCCCCTATTCCCGGCTTTAACAGAGCAGGAAACCATCTGGGCCGTTGGATCTTAAGTAAAGAAAACGAACGGCTCAGATCCGTTCAAAAATCTCCAGACCTGGGCCGAACACGGCTTGGCACACGGCCGTGTCCCAGGTCATGTGCCTCGCTCCAGGCACGATTGTCGAACGGAGGAAAGACGCATGGGAAAAGACACACCTGTGTCTCACATGACATGCCCGTGTCGGGTTCCTCCACACGCCCGTGTTCGGGGGCGTGTCACGCATAACCGCCACGGCAACGAACACGACCCAAAAGAACACGGGTAGGGAGATGGGTAGGCACACGCCCATGTCAAATGACACGCCCGTGTCACTTAGCCGTGTTTCTAGCCGTGTCCTTCTCGGGATGAAAATGGCCAAAACCACCAGCCAGACACTGCCTTGGACTCGCCCGTGTCCTAGGCCGTGTACCCCTATACAGGCACAAAAAATCCTCTTTTTTGCGACCGACTCAAATACAATTTTCGGGGCGTTACATTAGGTCCACTTCCACTATACTTGAAAATTTATTAAGACAAGTAATTTGTACAACCAATCAATAAGGGACTTAATAAAAGCTCTAAGTGTCATGTATCATAACAGGAATGATTGAGTAAGCCGTAAAATCTAAAACACTAAATTTGATAGTCAAATGAAATATTTAATTAAATTAATTAAAATGTTTTCATTACATATATAAAGACGATAAGAAACGAAAAGCAACATGGCTCTCTAAAACCCATAACCCTAGCCATCGAGACCAAACCGTCTCAGCATCCTGCCGTTCTATTTCAATGGTGCCAAATGTCATCAAGGAGCTTCAGGATGGATACGAAATAGTGAGGGATGGATACAATCATGTCTCTCCTGAGATTAAGGCCGTATTAAGGATGACTGAGGTTGCTGGCCTAGAATACACCCTTTCCAAACCCTCCACCATTCCTAGAAATGAGGTTGTGGAATTCTTCTCAAACATTAAGATGTCCCCATCTCAAAACTCTCTCAAGTCTAAGATTGAAGACATCAAAATCAAGGTAAACCCTAAGAGGTTAGGAAAGGCACTTCATATCCCCTCCGTCAACCCTAGTGAGCAAGAAGAGCTCGCCAACACGGACAGAGTTAGTGCTCTCTTATGGTGTGGATACTCTGAGGCCAAATCTGGGTCTCTAAAAAGGAAATTCTTCAATCATAGAGGAAAATTGCTAGCAGACATTGTAGGGAAAGCCCTCATTTGCAAACCTGGATCACATGACACCATCTACAGGTTCATGTTTACAGTCATAACCAAAATTATACTAAATAGAAAGACCTCATGGACCTCTCTCATCTATCAAAGAATAGTAGACTATATATCCTCTCCAAATATGGGCAGAATCATTTCCTTGTACCTTGTGAACACCTATCCCGACTCTTTCATACAGGAATAGGGGGTGAAGATTCACTACTAAAAAGAATGGACATAAACACTTTGTATAGATTCTCTAGAGTCCTACCTATGAGCCAACCTACAAGAATAAAGGAATCCTCCAAGGGTACAAGGAAGAAACCCACTGAGGAAGAAAGAACCTCCAACCCTGAACCAGTACTTTTATCATCCTCTCTAGCTGATGTTGGTCTGCAGGTTGACTTATCCCTCTGTCAATCCTTTGCAAACATTCAACTTCAGGATGCTGTTGTGCATGTTGATAAAATCCATGCCAGCTCTATGTCAGGAGAAATCTCTAATATTGCTGCTGATGGAGGTAATATTGAAAAGGATGGGGAAGACATGAATATTACTGATGATACTACATCAGTTGATGATTTGCCTGTTGTAGAAGATAACTAGGAGCATCTTGATACATTAGACACTTATCTTGATAAGTCCAACCCAGAGAAAAATGCTTAGTCTGTGGGGGAGCATAATTAGATGGATGTGACAAACTTGGATCAAGTTGTCAATAAGATAGTTGAGTCTGCACCTACTATAGGTAAAACTCATTCCCTCTTGATTTATAATACTAATACAACTTTAGCTAAGAAAATATTTTCCACTATAGGTGTTGTAGTTGAGGGGGAGCCTTCTCAGATCCCTACTCAAAATGTTTCACCTCCTCCCATGAGCCATACCTCACCTACCCCCATCTCCAATGAGGGATTTCTAAACCAGATCAAAGCAATGTTGGATGCTTAGGCTACAACCCTCAAGGAGTATGTTGACCACTCTGTTGCCAAGCTGACAGATGAGCTATTAAGTGAAGTCAAGGACTGCAAAGAAGAAACCTCTCACATGAATAAATAGTTCACTACCTGGTTTTACATGGCTGGAACTATTGGAAAAAAGCTGACTACCCTTATGAAGTCCATAGAAGCAAGCCAATAATTTTCTGCAATTGACATTGGATATATAAAAAATTGTGTGAGTGCAACTTATGAAGTAATCGAGGGTGCAGCAGATCATATAAATCAGCATGTGACCAATATAGCTCTCCACTCTATGGAGCAGGCAATGCTTATGAAAAATGAGCTCCTTACTGACAGTGAGAGAATACTTCAACAGTTATCAAATCAAACTGAAGCTACCGCCACCTTACTGCACAAGACTATATCTGAAGAAGATAGAAAGGGGGAGAGCAACCATGCTAAGACTGCAGGACTCATTGAAGATCATGCATTCAAAGTAATTCAAGGCACTAGGGTTGCGCTGCATCTTCCTCTACTAGATAAATAGAGGTAAGAGGATTTAGACTTCCCAGCTCAAGATAGACTTGCACAGGATGCACAACTTGTTGCTAGAAGAAAAAGGGAAGGGACTCAGATTGCTGAAAAGTTCAAGGCCAAGAGAAGAGCTGAGAACAGAAATGATCCTGATTATGAACAACTAAGTGATACCTCTGAGTTTATCATCATAAATGCTTGGATCAGCCATGGACAAATTCTAAAGAACATTGATAGTGTTTATCCCTCAGAGGAATGGATAAAACATCTGGGAAGAAACTCCTTAAGAGAAAGAATATTTAAAGAAAATCTGGTAAGGAGAAGCAATCCTAAGAGAATGCCTTCAAGATACATCCTAAAGTCATTCCTCTACTTCAAGAGGCAGAAGGACAAAGATGAAACCTTGAAGAAGACTGCTGCAACCAAAGATGCTAGTGCAAGTTCATCAAGAAACAGCTGAAAGATTGTTGTTATCTTAGGATTGTTTAAATTATCACATCTTGTCTTGTAATGTATACTAACAGTGTAAAAAATTTCAAATCTTTATTAATGAAATTAATATGATTTGGCCCTGACTTCATTGTTGTGTCTAATGTGCTTAAAATTCTCACTTGTATATCTGTGGTTGGTAAATATGCTAATTCTTGACAGTTCTCTTAATTTCCTATTGTTGTCTGGATAAGTTATTGATTAGGTAGACCTTAATCATAATATTACACTGTTAATAATTGATAATTCAGAGCTCACAATCATAGTGTTAAGTTATCTCATCTAGGGGGAGTTTTCCAGTACTAAGATGGCTAGTGGTCATGACAATGAGTTTATCAGATCTATCTTGATATTTCCTGTGTTGATGCACCTTAGCATGGATGTGTGTTCTGTCTTATTCAAATAGGGGGAGATTGTTGGGAATTGTGCCCCACAATGTTCCTCAGGATTTGAATTAGCATAACCAATCATGCTAAGGGGCATAATGTATTTGATGTGTGCTTTAATTCATGCATGCATGTAGTCCATGATTGGACAAGTAAAGAAAATGAGTTGGGCAGTAAACTCAAATTCCGTCGAACCCGGCTCAGAGTTTGTCAAAATCAGCTTGCTGATCGTCGAGCTCAACTCAGCATAAGCTTAAGAAATCAGGATACTAAATTCGTCGAACTCAGATCGACGTTCATCGAACTCAAGTTACAGTTCGTCGAGCCCAGCCCAACGCTTGTAAAGCTGAAGCAAGAGAAAAAGTGACTAAGTCAAAAAGCGTTGAGTGCACTGAGAAGATCAAAGTTCGTCGAGCTCTGGTTACGGTTCATCGAGCTGAGCTCAAAGCTTATCAAGTTCAAGCCAGAAAATATGTCTAAGGCATAAGTGCTGAGTCCACTGAGAAGAATGCGTTGAGACCACTGAGACAGCTGAGACAGCTGGGAAGATAGCATTGAGACAGCTGAAGACAACTGAGAAGATGACATTGAGACAGTAGAGATTGCTGAGAAGATGGTATTGAGACAGCCGAGACAGCTAATAATATGGCATTGAGATAGCTGTGACAGTAGAGACAAAGTGAGCTGGAAACTTTCTAAGTCCAGAAGCATTTAGTGAAGCAAGTTCACTCAATTCTTCTAAATAAAGCAGCAAGCGCTGAGGCAAATAAGAGGTAAACAACTGAGAACAACAACAGTTGTAATTATTCTAAGTCCAGAAGCGTTAAGTGAAGAAGGTTCACTCAACGCTTCTAATGAAGAGGTAAGCGTTGAAACCAAGAATTGTCTCAGTTGATAAATGAAAAACTGCTGACACCGCTGAGACAAATCCACTGAGACAGTTAAAGTACAGAAATAGCTGAGACAGTAGATAAAAGAAAAGCGCTGAGACAAAGGCTTGTCTCAGCTAATTATGGAAAACCGCTGAGACTGTTAAGACAAAATCGCTGAGACAAAGTCAGGAAATTTTTCAAGTCCAGAAGTGCTGAGAGACAAAGTTGATGGCATTGAGTATCTCAACATCACTCAACGCTTGATAGGATTCAGGAAATTTTCTAAGTCCAGATGTTGATGACCACTGTTGACGTCATCCAAGTCAAAATCTACAAAAAGCCGTTGCAGGAAAGCTGCTACAGCACCGAAAGATGTCTTGTCCCTTTCAGATGGAGTTGGCGCTCACCAATCCTTGGTGGGCCCACTGATGCCGCTGCCCCTCCGCCACTACTGGATGATGACATGGTTGTCGAGGCACAATGACACAAACATCTTAGGTGTCGTGATGATGCTGAAGGCAGACCGCGTTACAACCTCCACCCGCGGCGTGCCAAATCCGCCGTGAATAATTATATACGTTATTTCATGCACTTTTATTTTATATTGATGAATATAAAATTATTCCATGTTTGGATGATAATTTTATATTCATAAATGTTATGTAATTTTTATTTTTGGACATTTCATAGTTTGTGGTGTGTATTTAACCATACAGATGGATGAGATTACATCTCCATCATGGATGGTTAAGGGCTTGTTGTAACTCCTATGTGTTTGTAACTCCTATGTGTTTGTAACTCTTATATAAGGAGACCTCTTTATGAGAATTAATAGAGAAGAAGAAGAATTTGAATACAAAGATACTCCCAAGGAGAAATTCGGCCAAGGAGAGACTCCAAGCCGCCGGCCTTGTGGTGTGAAGCTGCCCCCTTGCTTCCTTCCTCCCCTCTTCGATGCGACGCCGACGTGGCTTCCTTCGGTGCAACTCCGAGGAAAAAGGATTGCAGCCCCATTCAGTGTGACGCCGGTGGTTCTGTGGAGAGAGTGAATCTCCCACCTATCTTGTGTGATTGATGTTCTTGGCTGGGTAATCTCTTCATCTTTAGTGATTCTTGCTTTGAGTTTGTGGAGGCTTTTGCGAACTGTATTTTCTGTGATTTTAAAATACATCGCTTGCAAAATATGACCCGGCTTCGTTGTTATTGAATCTCTTGTATTCCGGATTGGGAAGATCCGTTGTGGGAGCGAGAGTTGTCCTAGCCTTGACTTGCTCTCCAAGATTGGAACACTTTGTGTCAATAAGGGAATTAATCTCAACTGAAACTCGACCTCCATTTGAAGTTTGCCGCTGTTCCGAAATAAATTATTGATGCGTTTGAAACGGCTCAAGTTGGTACAATAGATGCTAGTGTATGTGCGGTGAGTTGTGTGCTTGTAGGAGAGGTAGGTCTTAAGGACGTTGTATCGAGTCCGGCTGGAATCTTATATATTGATTTTATTATTCGGATTTGGGAGCCAACTCGACCCCTTTTCGTTCTCTTTTGGTCGGAGCCATCCTATCTTGCTTTTATGCTTTGTGACGATAGTTTCCGTTAGTACAGTCGAGCACGTATCATGGTCTCCCCTACACCAATTTTGTATCAGAGGCGGTCGTATCAATTTCCTAATTGAAACGTCCTCGCTTGAGTCTTGTCGGCACGCACAATACAAACCACAAAAGAAAAAAAAAATTTACTGGTTTGCCAATAGCGCTGTAAAATCTGTATTTTTCAGCGAAAAGTTCAAAAAAATATTTTTAACGTTCTACATTTTCTTTACATCTAGAAATTAAAAAAATATTTTGTTTTCCATGAAGGGTCAGCCCTAGGAAAAATCATCTTTCCAAATATTTCTACACCTGCATGCACACTAGACTAGGAATGGAATACACTACCCCTCTTATCAAGCGCACGCTAATCAACATAGGAGTGTTTCAAACTTTAATGTTGGCGATCTGGTCTTAGTCCTGCTAGTTCCCGAACGACTGCCCATAGGCACCGTTAAAAAGTTAGCACCAAAGTGCGCCGGCCCTTTTTGGATTATAAAGAAGGTAGTTGACAACGCTTTCGTGTTGGATTTGCCAGCAGATTGGGGTATCTCCCCTATTTTTAATGTCTCGGATTTAACGTCGTTTGTTTTGCCTCCACCTGAGTTGAATTCTTTGTCGTATTCTCCCTCCACTAAAATTTCTAATGGGTTGGGGAGTGGTAGTTCGGATGATCTCTCTCTTTTGGTCCCTGCTGGTATAACATTGAATGATATGTTGCCTACTTTTTTTCCTACTGTTGACATGTTTCCAAGGTTTCCCAAGACATTTCTAACTCCAGATATGATACTTGTTGCTGAGCCACTTACTACTCCTGATGGTGCTGCCTACCGCTTCCTCATCCGTTGGCGTGATCGTCCCCCTTCAGACGACTCATGGGTACTCGCGACAGAGCTTCAACGTTTGGATGCCGAGCTTCTCCGCCACTATCTCTCGGCCCACGCATCGGAGATATGGGATTTTGAGTGGGGGAGGATTGATGCCGCTGCCCCTCCGCCACTACTGGATGATGACCCGGTTGCCGAGGCACAACGACACAAAGATCTTAGGTGCCATGATGATGCTGAAGGCAGACCGCATTATAACCTCCGCCCGCGGCGTGCCAAATCTGCCGTGAATAATTAATTACGTTATTTCATGCACTTTTATTTTATATTGATGAATATAAAATTATTCCATGTTTGGATGATAATTTTATATTCATAAATGTTATGTAATTTTTATTTTTGGACATTTCATAGTTTGTTGTGTGTACTTAACCATACAGATGGATGAGATTACATCTCCATCATGGATGGTTAAGGGCTTGTTGTATCTCCTATGTGTTTGTAACTCCAATGTGTTTGTAACTCATATATAAGGAGACCTCTTTATGAGAATTAATAGAGAAGAAGAAGAATTTGAATCCAAAGAAACTCCCTATGAGAAATTCGGCCAAGGAGAGACTCCAAGCCGCCGGCCTTGTGGTGTGAAGCCGCCCCCCTTGCTTCCTTCCTCCCCTCTTCGGTGCGAAGCCAGCGTGGCTTGCTTTGGTGAGACTCCGAGGAAGAAGGAGTGTAACTCCATTCGGTGTGACGTCGGTTGTTCCGTGGAGAGAGTGAATCTCCCACCTATCTTGTGTGATTTATGTTCTTGGTTGTGTAATCTCTTCATCTTTAGTGATTCTTGCTTTGAGTTTGTGGAGGCTTCTGCGAACCGACTTTTCCGTGATTTTAAAATACATCACTTGAAAAATCAGATCCGGCTTCGTTGTTATTGAATCTCTTGTATTCCGGATTGGGAAGATCCGTTGTGCGAGCGAGACTTGGCCTAGCCTTGACTTGCTCTCCAAGATTGGAACACTTTGTGTCAACAAGGGATTTAATCTCAACTGAAACTCGTCCGCTATTTGAAGTTTGCTGCTGTTCCAAAATAAATTATTGCTGTGTTTGAAACGGCTCAAGTTGGTACAATAGATGCTTGTGTAGGTGCGGTGAGTTGTGTGTTTGTTGGAGAGGTAGGTCTTAAGGACGTTGTATCGAGTCCGGCTGGAATCTTCTATACTGTTTTTATCATTCGGATTTGGGAGCCAACCCGACCCCTTTTCATTCACTTTTGGTCGGAACCCTCCTATCTTGCTTTTATGCTTTGTGACGATAGCTTTCGTTAGTGTAGTCGAGCACATATGACAGTCTCCCCTACACCACCCACATACTATGTTGTCATTGATTCAAATCAACGCATATAAAAGGGAAAACAGTAAAGGGTTAGGGTTAACGAATCCAATAAATAGAAAGAGAAATTGAAAGAGGCGGCTGGACATTTATTCTGATCAAGCTTGAAAGCTGAAGTCCTGTCAAGATAGCAAAAAGGCAAGAAGATAGTTGGAGCACTTCCTACTCAGCAAGTTGGTTCTCTCAAGGACAAAGAAAGCTGGTTGATCTACTCAACAGCAATTAGCTACTCACCTGCGTAGCAAGAGAGAATATAGCTATGGAAAAAGACTCATCCCTTCTACAGCTAGTTAGCTAGACTGATATCTGCTCAGTCCAGCAGAGCAAACTCAGAGATTTAATCTCTGAGTTATTTTTGTTTTCTTTTTCATCTTAAAACTTGTAACCATTTTACTGTAGGATTTAGGTTTCCTATATCTGAGTTGCTGGAAGGCTTAATAGCCTGAGGCTGGAGAGTTTTCTCTCTGTGGTAGGATCCAAGTGGATCTGAGTTACTGGAAGGTTTAATAGCATAAGGCTGGAGAGTTTATGTCTCTATGGTAGGATTCAAGTGGATCTGAGTTGCTGGAAGGCTTAATAGCCTGAGACTGGAGAGTTAATCTCTTTGTGGTAAGATCCAAGGGGATCTGAGTTGCTGGAATGCTTAATAGCCTGAGGCTGGAGAGTTTATCTCTCTGTAGTAGGATCCAAGTTGATCTGAGTTGCTGGAAGGCTTAATAGCCTGAGGCTGGAGAGTTTATCTCTCTATGGTAGGATCCAAGTGGATCTGAATTGTTGGAAGGTTTAATAGCCTGAGGCTGGAGAGCTTATCTCTCTGTGGTAGGATCCAAGTATGGATCTGAGGTAGGGTTGTCCTCCCAGCCTGAGTGTAGGGCTTTGTGCCTAAGGTAGGTGGCTGTATAGCCACTGAGCTGTAGGTGACAAATTTGTCACTGAGTTGTAGGCCTTGTAGGAGGCTGAGCTGTAGGTACCTGGAGGGGTACTGAGTGTAGGTGTGCTGCAGCACACTGAGAGTAAGGCTGTGGTCCTGAGTTGTAAGCTCTAAAGAGCAAAGTGTTAGAGTTTGTGCCTTGTCCAACAAGTAAGTTGGAAAGGTGGGAGGGAAAGTGGATGTACCCAATTGGGGAACCACTATAAATACTTGTGTGCTTGTTGTGTGTGTGTGTTTTACTTTTTTATTGCAGGACATAAGGACATGCTCTAGATAGAGTAGTAAGAAAACAACAAAAGAAGCTATAAATTTCAAAGACCTATTCACCCCCCTCTAGGTGATTAGCTAACCTTCAATTTAATAACTTTCCGCGCGGTCTGACGTTTTCTCTCCAGCGGTGTTCTAGGCGGTTGGTGTTGATTGGTTACCGAGTGGTTTAGCAGCTTGTCTATGGTGACTTGAAGACAGTGTTAGGTTGACTTCTGCATAGTGTAGTTGTCGTGCGGTTAGTCTAACAGTGCGGCTTATGTGGCTTGTATAAATGCTTGTTCCTGTAATTATTAGTCTCACATTGCTTATTTATAATCTCTCTTCTCTCCTTCATTCTATAAAAGGGAGGTCATACCTTTTTAATAGATACCTTTTTGGATAATAAAAAATTTGTTACTCCAAATTTTTGGTCTACTTTTTCCTGTTCGCACATGGTATCAGAGGACTCGATCTTTTCCTCCTGATTCTATGAGCTTCCTCTGTCCGTGTAACCTGTCCGCGTAGCTTGATCCTTCTTCTCGCGACCTGTCTTCACTACTTATTTCTTCCACATGTTTGTGCCCTGTTCGCGCGGTTTCTTTCTCATCATTGTTGTTGCCCTTTATGTGCGCGACCTCTCTCATTGCCCTTTATTCTTGTCGTGACCTATTCTTAAGCTGTCGTGACATGTTCTTATCGTCGCGACCTGTTCTTAATTCGTCATGACCTGTTCTTCATGCTGCGACCTGTGCCTAGTCTCCGTGCCCTCCTTTTCTCACAGTGACTTGCTCTTTTTTGCTGCGACCTCTCCTTCTAGTCGTGACTTGTTCTTCTCGCTGCTCTCTTCTCTCTTCTATGGTAACCTCCGATATCTCTACAACCACTACTCCCATTGCCACTCCTCCTACTCCTTCGGGCAACCTTGGCACCATTTCCAAACTCATCGGTCCCAACTACCAGAACTAGAGTGTCTCCTTCACCTTCCTTCTCCGCTCACAATGCAAACGTCATCATTTAACAAATGACCCTCCTCATCCAGACTTCGCTCTCTTTAATGATTGGGATGCCAATGATGCTCTTGTTCGCATATGGCTGCCTAACATTCTTTTTGATGAATGCCTACCCGTCATCCGTCATGATGAAACGGTCAAGGCTGCTTGGCTTCATTTTACCGCTCTCTACTCTAAGGGTGCTCAGACGTATCACATCTATACTTTGTATGCGTACCTTTTTGCTCGTCCCTCCATGTCTCCTACTGCTGCTTATCAACAGCTTCAGGATCTTAGAGCCGAAATTCTCCAGAATTGCCCCTTCTCTGCGGAACTACCTTAGCAACACAAGCACTTCCAGGAGCTTCTGGTTGTGTTCTATCTTTTGCGACTTCCTAAGTCTTATGACATAATCCGTCAACAGATCCTTAGTGAGGCGGAGTCTGCCACCCTAAATGCCACTATTACCTCCATCGCCGCTATTACCTCTCTGCTATAATGTCCGTTGTTATCCTCCCCACCTCAACCGGACAACTACGTTCACCAGACCCAGTGGAGTGGCTCTGGTGGCCGCAGCCACCAATCCGGTGAATGCGGTGCCTCCCATTTTTTCTACTCTCACTATGGTCGCACCGGCTATACGTTTGATCGTTGCTGGAAGAAGCATCCTCATCTTCGACCAACTGGGGACACTTCCACCTCCTCTTCAAAGCAATCCGCCTCGACGGTCATGTTGTTGGGTACATTGGTTTAAATGTACCTGATTTGAAGAAGCCTCACCCTACTCAATGATATACATCAAAATGTATTTGATGTATTTCGAGTTACTTGTGCAGGTTAAGTATTTGCAGGACTGAAGCAAAAAGTTTCTAAGTACATGTGTCGACACCCAGAGGGAAAGTGTCGACACTTAAGAAGACTTGTGTCGACACCCAGACAAGCAGTGTCGAAACTTGGAGTCACTGTGTCGACACCATGGATGCTGAGTTGACACCAGACACAAAGTTTCGACACAAGGAGCTGTGTCGACACTCAATGAAGAAAGTACAGTAAAGCAGTGTCGACACTTAACAGCAGTGTTGACACCTAGAAGAACTGTGTCTATACCAGAAAGTGTCGACAGTTGGAGCTGTGTTGACACTCAGCAAAAGTCAGCAGAGACTAAGTATAAGTGTCGACACCCAGAACAATGTGTCGACACTCAACAGAAGAGTCAGCACTTGAAGTAAGTGTCGACACCCAGAATAATGTGTCGACACTCAATAGAAGAGTCAGCACTTGAAGTAAGTGTCGACACCCAGAACAATGTGTCGACACTCAACAGAAGAGTCAGCACTTGAAGTAAGTGTCGACACCAAGAAAAATGTGTCGACACTCAACAGAAGACTCAACACTTGAAGAAAGTGTCGACACATGGAGCTGTGTCGACACTTAGCAAAGAACAGCAAGATCAACAAAATATTCTAAGTACAAGTGTCGACACTAAGGGGATGTGTCGACACTCAGCTGAAGTCTCAACAGAAGAATCAAGTGTCGACACAAGGAGCTGTGTCGACACTCAGCAAGTATCAACACTGAAGACTATGTGTCGACACCAAGAAGCAGTGTCGACACTTAACAGATTCAACACATGAAGATGTGTCGACATAAAGGACATGTGTCGACACTTAGAAGAATTCAGCAAAATACAGAAGATCAAGTACTTGTGTCGACACTCAATTTCAGTGTCGACACATAAAGAGGAAACTGTGTCGAGACATAGAATCTACAACCCAAGGAGTTGTGTCGACACCTTGTAGACTTGTGTCGACACTTACACAACTTGTGTCGACACTTGATCTATAAGTGTCGACACTTAAAGATAGAAAGTCTCGACACTTTCAGACAGTTAGAGATTTTCAAGAACTGACTGGATGACTTGACAGCTGCCGTTCCAGCCGGTCTACAGCACCTGTCAGAGATGTCAGAATTCAGTTATGGACCGGACCAGCCGGTTACCATGAAGAAGGCCTATAAATAGGCTTATACAGTCTACAGAAACAGTTGTTCAATTTATTTATCAAGTACCTAACAGAAGATGTAGCTATTCCTTGAAGATTAAAGTGCAGATCTAAGAAGTTGGAGAGAGAGAGCTCCATCCAAGAAATCAGCCGTTGGAACTAGGCTGAGAAGAAGGGTTCAGATTTATTCTGGATCTTAAGAAGCAGAGATCAAGGATCAACTGCAGAAGGAGTCAATCTTATTGAGTTCTACTTTCAAGATGCTTTGAATAAAGCTAAGTCAGATTGATTTCAACTGAGTTCTTCCAAGAACTCATCAAGAAACTCACAACTCCCCTCTCTTGTCTTTGGGTTGCTGAGTTAACAATTGTATAATCATTTTTATCTTGTAGGATCCTTTGGATCTGAATTTTTGTAAGCCTGTAATTATAAAGGATGAGTGTAGGGCTTGAGAGCCTGAGTGTAGGAGATTGAAATCTCTGAGTGTAGGCCTTGGTGGCTGAGTGTAGGCCTTTGTGGCTGAGTGTAGGCTTTGTGGAAAAGCTGAGTTGTAGGGCCTTGTGCTTGAGGTGTAGGAAACAGTTTGGGTTCTGAGATAGTGAAGAAGTTTGGCCGAATCTAGTACACTGCTAGATAGGCGAAGGGGGAAAGTGGATGTACCCAAACCTTGGGGAACCACTATAAAACTGTGTGTCTTCTGTGTGCTGTGATTAGCTGTGAATGCTGTGTTATTGCTGTGCAAAAGTAGATTAAAATCTATGTTATAAACTGATTGCTGCCATAAAAAGTTAAAAAGAATTTGGTCACCTATTCACCCCCCCTCTAGGTGTTTATGTACTATATCTTTCAAGTGGTATCAGAGGGAGGTTCCTCAAAAAGGACTAACAGTCTGAGGAGATCCTGATTGGCAGATTCAGTCTAAGTCATATTACAGATTCAAGAAAATCAAGAACCATGGGTTCCTCTGAGAATCACAAGGAATTGGGATCCATGAAATTACCTATATGTAGGAAAGAGATATTTGGAATCTGGAAGGAAAGGGTAAGGCTGTTTATGGAAGCCTCAGACCCTAGGATTTACATCACAGTCAAAGAGGGGCCATATGTGCCCATGAAGATATCAGTTCTAGATGCAAATCAAAGAACACCAAAGGATTTCTCTGAAATGACAAAGGATGAGATTGTCCTAGCCACCATGGACAAAAGGGCTCAAAAAATTTTAGTGAGTGCCATAGATGATGCAACTTTTCAGAATCTTATACACTGTAAGACAGCCAAAGAGATGTGGGATACTCTTATTGTGTATATGGAGGGTTTTGAAGAAGTAAGGCAAGATAGAAAATCCTTGCTAAATCAAGAGTATGAAAGTTTTAGACAAGAAAAGGGTGGTAGCATAACTGAGTGCTATAAGAAGTTCTATAGGATAGTGAATGAACTCATGTCTTATGGAAGAGAGTTCAGTAATTATGAACTAAATGACAAGTTCCTAAGGTCCCTAACTAAAGATTGGGACACCAAGATCTGTGTCATTAGAGAAATGGCTAAGTTGGGAGAAATTCCTCCACCTACACTGTTTGGCAAATTGCTGTCATATGAAATGCAGTTGACAGTGAGGAAAGAGGAGGAGAAATCAACAAGAAATGAATATAAGGAAAGAACTGTAGCTTTCAAGACAGAAGCCCCCCAAAAGTACAGGAATAAGTCACCAACTCCACCTCCAAAGGTTGCTGAATCAGAGTCAGATGAGTCAGTCAACACAAAATCTGAAAGCAGTGAAAGTGATGAAGACTTTGCTGCCTTCACTAGACATTTTCAGAAGTTCTTGAAGAAGAAACAGTGGAGGACAAGGCCTTCTACTTCACAGGGAAAAGAAGACTTCTATCAGAACAAAAAGTCTTCAAAGAAAGACAGGAAGAGGATAAAATCTAGCAAGGCAACTATTTTAAAAATAGTGTGCTATTGCTGCAATAGACAAGGTCATGTTGTTGCAGATTGTCCTGAAAAGAGAAAGGAGTCTAGTGACAGGAAGAAGACTCATTTTAAAGGCAAGAAAGAAAAGTCATTTGTTGCCAAAAAGGAGAAGACTCTGTCAGATATTTCTTCTTCAGAAACTGAGTCAGATGCTGAGGCATACATAGGGCTGTTTGCTGAAGAAGAAGAAGAAGAGTTCATGCAGATTATGGAGTCTATATATGAATAAGAAGACAGTCAATGCCAAGGGCTAATGGCTTTGACAGAGAGTGATAAATTCCTGGAGCAGCCAGGACCCAGTAAGGTACAAAGTTCAACTCTAAGTTCAGTTTCTTGTACCAGTACAGAATCAGATTCATCATCATCTAGTGATGAGAGTGTGTCTGAGTCTGAGGAAGATATTCATCAGTTGATAGATGAATATAAAGTACTGTTGCAAGCTTACAAGAAGAGCAAGTCCCTAGCCAAAAGTTAGGCAAAGGAAATTGCTGATCTCAAAGCTGTTGCAACAGATTCTGAGAAGTTATTTGATCAAAAGCTTAATGAGATAGCCAGGCTGAAGCACATAACAGTGATTCAGATGGGGACTATCACCTATAAGAATGATCAAATCAAGAGTCTGGAGATCAATCTCCAGAAGGAGAGAGAGCTTGTTGCTAGGTTTTCTAAACCTAAGTCAGTGTTACCCATAATTGATGAATTTGTTCATCACAAGGGTAAAGCTGGACTGGATTTTACTAGACCTGCAAGGACTGAGCAGTCCAAGTCCAAGTCCAAGGGCAAATCCCTAACACTCAACAAGTCAGCTGTAGATAAGACAGCAAAGACAGTACCTAAGCAAAGGTACAATAAGTTTGAATGTTGGTGCTGTGGCAAGGTTGGCCACTTTGCAATGTACTGTTGGCACAATGCTAGTGCCAAAGTGAGTAGCAAACTACCTGTTGGAAAGCCTGCAGGTAGCTTTGTCAAGTTGCAAACTAACAAGTACCAAGGACCCAAGAATTCTTTGGGTTCTAAGGTTCAATAATCTGTTTTGCAGGCGAGTCTAAGTGGTCATGCCCCAACATGGTACTTGGACAGTGGATGTTCCAGACATATGACTGGAACTAGAGGATTACTAAGGGACTACATTCCAATCAAAGATGGTCCAAAAGTCACCTTTGGTGGTTCTGAAAAAGGAATCATCAAAGGATTTGGTAACATTTATAATAACTTGGTTACCATTACTCAAGTGGCTTACGTTAAAGGGTTGAAACACAACCTAATAAGTATAAGTCAATTAAGTGATGTAGGGTATGACATCTCATTTGTGAAGAATGGTTGTCATATCAAGAGGTCAAGTGATCAAAAGATCATTTTGACAGGTTATAGGAAGAGGAATGTCTACTGCTTAGACATTATGGTTGAGAACAATGGTTCTCCAGTGTGTCTTGTAGCTGATGAGACAGTCTCTCATTGTGTCAAATGGCACAAGAGGCTAGCTCATCTTAACTACAAGACTATTGGCAAACTCTTTAACAAAGAGTTAGTGAGGAATGTTCCTCAAGTTGAGTTTGTTAAAATGGTATTTGCTCAGCTTGTCAAAAGGGCAAGCAGACTAGATCCACCTTTAGAAGCATAGAAAACAAAGATGCTGTGAGGTGTTTATACCTCTTGCATATGGATCTCTTTGGTCCAATGCCAGTTCACAGCTTAGGTAGGAAGGTCTATACCTTTGTAGTTGTAGATGACTACTCAAGGTTTTCCTGGGTGTTCTTCTTAACACAGAAATCTGAAACACCTAGAGTCTTCCATAACTTTGTCAAGCAAATTCAGAATGAACTAGACAGTACAGTGGTCAAGATTAGAAGTGACCATGGTACTGAATTTCAGTCTGATAGCATGACAAAACTATGTGAAGAATTTGGGATATTTCAAGAATTCTCTTCACCTAGAACACCTCAGCAAAATGGCATTGCTGAGAGGAAGAATAGGACCTTGATAGAGGCTGGTAGGACCCTATTAAGTGATACATCACTACCAGAGTATTTCTGGGCTGAAGCAGTTAATACTGCATGCCATGTTATAAATAGGGCTACCATCACTAAAAGCCTAAACAAGACCCCTATCAAGTTGTGAAAGGCAGGAAACCAAACCTATCCTACTTCAGGATCTTTGGTTGCAAATGCTTCATACTTAACAATGGGAAGTCTTACTTGACTAAGTTTGCTGCCAAGTCCCAAGAGGAAATTTTTGTTGGGTACAGCAACAACAGTAAGGCTTATAGAGTCTACAACTTGTCTACACAAGTTGTAGAAGAATCTGTACATGTAGTTTTTGATGAGACTAAACTTATTAACAATGAGTTGTCTAGTAGTGTATGCAGCCCCACAGGTTTAACACAGAAGATGGACAAGCTTACTATAGAAGAAGTACCTACTGCAAGACAGCAAGTAGAAGACAGTGGCTGCTGTCCAGGGGGAGAACTACATGTACCAATTGATGATGAAGTTCAAAGAGTACAGCATGATGGAGATGTTGAAGAGGTTTAACCAGAAGTTAGGATGCCTCCAGCCAACAGGCATCTTAGAGATCATCCAATAGAGCAGATTATTGGAGATCCAAGACAAGGGGTACAAACAAGGAGCAGAAACCTGAATGCAGCAATCTACTCCAGTTTTCTATCTCAAGTTGAACCTAAGAAGTTTGAAGAAGCCATACTAGATCCACAATGGACTGAAGCAATGCAAGAAGAGCTTAATCAGTTCAAGAGGTGCAAGGTCTGGGAACTTGTTCCTAAACCTAAAGACCACAATATAATAGGAACCAAGTGGATCTACAGGAATAAGTTGGATGAACAAGGAGTCATCATTAAGAATAAAGCAAGATTGGTTTCTAAAGGATATAGGCAGGAAGAAGGTATTGACTTTGATCAAACCTTTGCTCCAGTAGCCATACTAGAAGCCATAAGAATGTTCCTGGCCTATGCAACCTTTCAAGGATTCAAGGTTTACCAAATGGATGTCAAGTCAGCATTTCTGAATGGTAATCTTAAAGAGGAAGTCTATGTGGAACAGCCATCAGGTTTTGTTGACTCAACTTTACCTAATCATGTCTATAGACTTAGGAAAACTTTATATGGGTTAAAGCAAGCCCCTAGGGCTTGGTATGAAACCCTATCTAGTTTCCTCATTGAGAACAAGTTCTCAAGGGGGAAAATAGAGAAGACTCTATTCCTTAGGGAATCTAGAGGCAAAGTTATACTAGTCCAAATATATGTAGATGACATTATATTTGGGTCTACTGAGAGCAGCCTTTGCAAAAAGTTTGCAAAACTTATGCAAGGTCAATTTGAGATGAGTAGTATGGGAGAGCTAAAGTTTTTCTTGGGTCTCCAAGTTAAACAGACTGAGAGTGGTTTATCCATTTGTCAGTCTAAGTTCACCCTAGAACTCATAAGGATGTATGGTATGGATTCATCCAGCACCATGAAGACTCCTATGGGGTCAAGTATGTCTCTTGGTAAGGATGATGCAGGGAAACCTGTAGATGAAATCTTGTATAGAGGGATAGTTGGCTCCCTATTATACTTGACTGCAAGTAGACAAGATATCATGTATGCTACATGTGTCTGTGCAAGGTATCAAGCCTGCCCTAAAGTGTCTCATTTGATAGCAGTCAAAAGGATATTGAGATAACTAAAGGGCACTCCCTATCTAGGCCTCTGGTACCCTAGGAATGGGGATTTTGAACTAACAGGTTATTCAGATGCAGACTTTGCAGGATGCAAAGAAGATAGAAAAAGCACTACTGAAACCTGTCAATTCCTAGGTGGGAGACTAATTTCATGGAGTAGCAAAAAGCAAACAAGTGTGGCTATCTCCACTGCAGAGTCAGAGTATGTGGCTGCAGGAAGTTGCTGTGCTCAACTTCTGTGGATACAACATCAGCTTGAGGACTATGGATTTCAGGTAAGTAGAACTCCACTCTTTTGTGATTCTACTAGTGCTATTTCGATAGCTAATAATCCTGTATCCCATAGTAGAACAAAACATATTGAAATTAAATATCATTTTCTTAGGGAGCATGTAGAAAGAGAAGATATTTTACTTGAATATGTTAAAACTGATAATCAACTAGCTGATATGTATACTAAGCCCCTAGAAGAAGCTAAGTTCAATAGATTTAAAATTGAACTAGGAATGATAAACTTAGAGTAAGTTTATAGAATTGAAATTGGCTAAGTAAAAAGGTGTCGACACATAGAGATTTCTGTGTCGACACAGAATAGTGGTGTCGACACTTTAGGAAAAAGGTGTCGACACATCTAGGAAGTTGGTGTCGACACTTCAGAATATTAGTGTCGACACATGACATGTAGGTGTCGACACTTCCAATATGGTGTCGACACTTAGTTTTACTCAGAATTCTCTAAGTAAAGTCTCGACTATGTGTCGAGTTATGTGGTGTCGACACATAAACAAGTGTCGACACATAAAATCTGTTGACTAAACTTGTGTCGACACATATGTGTCGAGACATTATAAGTCAGTGTCGACACTTATTGCCAGTGTCGACACATTTTAAGTTAGCTGTCCCGCCTGTTCATCTTCAAAATTAGAAAGGTATAAATAGAATTTTGCCTTAGTTTGTCGACACGCTTTCAAAGTTTCGAGACCAAACTTCTGTGTCGACACCTCTCTTCTCTCAAGACCAATTCTACAAACCCTAATGGTGCCTAAGCTAGAGGAGAACGTCAACGAAGGATACGAGCTGGTGCACGGTGCTTTCGATGGTGCTGATCAAGAAATCCAGACTGTCGTAACCCTAGTAGCCGATTCAGGGTTAGAATATCTTATTTCTGAACCTACTAAAATCTGGAAGAAAGAGGTACTAGAATTCCTCAATGGAGCCAAGATAGATGAAACTGGATTCAAAATCAAATCCAGGGTTCATGGTGAGAAGGTGAAGGTATCACCTAAAAGTCTGAGGAAGATTCTACAGCTTCCAAGAACTAAAGAGGAAGATGAGGTTACTGCTACAAAGACCAGGAAAGCTCTAAACTGGTGTGGACTGGATCCTAAAATGAAGATTGGTTCTGTTTTTAATAGAAAGGGCATGAACAATCAAGGGAAATTCCTTTCTGAGATTGTTGGCAAAGTCTTACTCAACAAGCCAGGAGGGCATGACAGAGTGTCTGCCTATATGTTTAATATTATGACAAAGATAATCTTCTCTCTGCAAACTGACTGGTCTATGGTAGTTTTTGAGAAGATTAAAGAAAGCATGAAGAAGCCCAACCTGGGCAGGATTTTAAGTCTTTACCTTGCTGGTGTAATACCTGAAGTTATGGGTCAGGCTGCTGGAAGCAAAATCAATCATATGAGGAAGATGGATCTGAGAATATTTTCTAGATGGGACAGGGTGTTGTCTAAAGAAATGACAACCCTTGAGAAGATAGTTCCTGAGAAAGACATTCCTCCAAAGAAGAAAAGGAAGACTGCTCCAGTGGCTCAAGTGTCCACTAGGAGCTCAGACAGTGAAGAACAAGTTGTCTTCACTCCAGATGAGAATGAGGAAGGACCTGCTATAAAATCTCTTGCTCCTCAAGATGATTCTGAGATCCAGGGGGAGCTACCTCAAGCAAGCCCCATCCACAAGGATCAAAGCCAGGGGGATCTTCCAGTTGTAGATGAACCCACTACACTGGAAAGTGAACAAGAAACAAACATTATCCTAGAGGTAATCACTGAACTCAATACTTTAGATTTTCCTATGGAAGATACTGATTTGTCTGATGTCCATCAGCAAACTCAGCTGGATAACCAAGTCCCAGATGCTGTCTTAGAAGACACATCTATTACAGTCCAAGATTTATCTGATCCAGTGATTGAAGAGCCCAGAATTTCTCCAGCTCCTTCACCACAAGAGTATACTATGGAAGATTTATTTTTAAATCTGGATGAACAAGATTTTGAAAAAGAAACTACTGCTACTGAAGGAGATAATGCAACTACTGAGGGGGAGCAAGTGCACATTCATGAAGTCCCTGCCAGGAAAGAATCTGAGAAGGCACCAGATGTGCAAACTGAGAGGCCTCCAAGCCCTAAGGAGAGGGTTGACATTGCTAGCTCCTCATAATCTGAAGATGAGGAGGCTACCAAGGCAAAGCAAAAGAAATTTCAAGTGTTCAGAAGAAGAAGCCAGAGTTACAAGAAGGCTCTTCAAACTGTTGCTCCACAGCCAATAGTTCAGCCAGCACCATCAATAGACTATAGTGATCTGATGGTTGCCATGCAGCTCAAGTTGGATGAGCATAGAAAAGCCCTAGAGTCTTATGTGGATGTAGGGCAGAAATCATTGCAATTTGATCTGGCCCAAGATATCAAGTCAATAAGATTTGAGATGAATCTTAACAAGAAAGAGATGACAGACTGTTTTCACAAGGGTGGAAATGCAGTGGTGTACTTGGCTACACACCAGGAGAAAATAAAAGCACAAGTGGATGACATGGCTGTGAAGCAAGGTTATGTTCTAGAAAATCAGATAAGAATGAATGACAACCTTACTGCATCTCACAATTCCACTGTCACAGAACTGAAGAAACTAGCTGCAGGGCAGACTCCAGCTATAGCAAAGGCAGATTTTGACAAAGTATTCCTAGAAGAAATCACTGCTCTTAAAACTGCCATTCAAGAATCTCAAAAGAATATAACTGACAAACTCCAAAGGTTAAAACCTTTCTTTAAAGATGGAGTTAATTACTTGGATAATCAGGTGAGATTTCAAAAAGATGATGTGAGAGATCATATCGAACGAGAAGTCATAAAGGGGGAGAGGGTTTTAGTCAAGGCCAGCTCTGATCATGCCAAATGGATATCAAATTCTATCAGAGCTACACTGGGTTATCCTCCATTTTGTGATGATTATAATGTGGCAGAATCTGGAATTCATCATGCATATCTAGGAGGGGAGCAACCTGAAATGGCTCAAGTCATCTACGCTCCTCCAGATTTTGATATGATTCATGCTGATGTACATTATATGTATAGCCCACCTAGGGGCAAGGACAATGTTATTTTTGAGAAAGTTGTTCAGCCAATTTCTGAAGCCATGCAAGAGGCACTACAGAAAGAAGAAGAGACTAGATTGTATAAGAAGAGGTTTAGGGAACAAGCTGAACAGAGACCATACTTTGAGCAGTGGAGCCCTACCTCAAGGAACATTATATTGACTGCCTGAAAAGCTGCCAAAGATAACATTCAATACAGGAACAAGTGGTTCTCTGAGGCTGAATGGAGAAAACATGAAACTAGACAGGAGGCAATAGTTAAATATAGAAGGAAGGCCAAGATGGGAAAGCTACCTCCTACTGCACAGGAGCCTAGCAAGTACTTTCCAAAGTCATACCATTATTTTGAAAGGCAGAAGATTAAAGCAGAAGAGCTTAAGAAGAAAGACTTGAAAGGCAAGAAGCCTGCTGATGCTAAAGTTGCTAATGCTCCTGTCCAAGCTAAAGTTCAAGCTGGCAAAGGAATAATTATTAAGGATCCAGAACTGAAATAGAATTAGAATTTTCTTAAAGTTTACTTTGTAATCTTTTTGATGTAAAACATTTTGTGAACTTCTGAAAATGAATATGACAGATATTAGAACAATGTGCTACATGTTAAAACTATTTCATATTTGTTCTGTGATGATGTCTATGTCTATTTCATATTTGTTCTATGATGATGTATTTGTATACATGTGTAATTGATACCTGTTTATGTTTACCCTGCTGTATATAATCCTGCTTTACATCATTTTGTAATTTTATTATGAATGGTGTATATCATTGACTAAGGTTTATGACTTCTCCAAATAGGGAGAGATTGTTGGGTACATTGGTTTAAATGTACCTGATTTGAAGAAGCCTCACCCTACTCAATGATATACATCAAATGTATTTGATGTATTTTGAGTTACTTGTGCAGGTTAAGTATTTGCAGGACTGAAGCAAAAAAGTTTCTAAGTACATGTGTCGACACCCAGAGGGAAAGTGTCGACACTTAAGAAGACTTGTGTCGACACCCAGACAAGCAGTGTCGACACTTGGAGTCATTGTGTCGACACCAGGGATGCTGAGTCGATACCAGACACAAAGTGTCGACACAAGGAGCTGTGTCGAAACTCAATGAAGAAAGTACAGTAAAGCAGTGTCGACACATAACAGCAGTGTCGACACCTAGAAGAACTGTGTCTACACCAGAAAGTGTCGACACTTGGAGCTGTGTCGACACTCAGCAAAAGTAAGCAGAGACTAAGTATAAGTGTCGACACCCAGAACAATGTGTCGACAGTCAACAGAAGAGTCAGCACTTGAAGTAAGTGTCGACACCCAGAACAATGTGTCGACACTCAATAGAAGAGTCAGTACTTGAAGTAAGTGTCGACACCCATAACAATGTGTTGACACTTAAAAAAAGTGTCAGCAGTTGAAGTAAGTGTCGACACCAAGAACAATGTGTCGATACTCAACAGAAGACTCAACACTTGAATAAAGTGTCCACACTTGGAGCTGTGTCGACACTTAACAAAGAACAGCAAGATCAACGAAATATTCTAAGTACAAGTGTCGACACTAAGGGGATGTGTCGACACTCAGCTGAAGTCTCAACAAAAGAATCAAGTGTCGACACAAGGAGCTGTGTCGACACTCAGCAAGTATCAACACTGGAGACTATGTGTCGACACCAAGAAGCAGTGTCGACACTTAACAGATTCAACACATGAAGATGTGTCGACACAAAGGACATGTGTCGACACTTAGAAGAATTCAGCAAAATACAGAAGATCAAGTACTTGTGTCGACACTCAATTTCAGTGTCGACACATAAAGAGGAAACTGTGTCGAGACATAGAATCTACAACACAAGGAGTTGTGTCGACACCTTGTAGACTTGTGTCGACACTTACACAACTTGTGTCGACACTTGATCTATAAGTGTCGACACTTAAAGACAGAAAGTCTCGACACTTTCAGACAGTTAGAGATTTTCAAGAACTGACTGGATGACTTGACAGCTGCCATTCCAACCGGTCTACAGCACCTGTCAGAGATGTCAGAATTTAGTTATGGACCGGACCAGCCGGTTACCATGAAGAAGGCCTATAAATAGGCTTATACAGTCTACAGAAATAGTTGTTCAATTTATTTATCAAGTACCTAAAAGAAGATCTAGCTATTCCTTGAAGATTAAAGTGCAGATCTAAGAAGTTGGAGAGAGAGAGCTCCATCCAAGAAATCAGCCATTGGAACTAGGCTGAGAAGAAGGGTTCAGATTTATTCTGGATCTTAAGAAGCAGAGATCAATGATCAACTGTAGAAGGAGTCAATCTTATTAAGTTCTACTTTCAAGAAGCTTTGAAGAAAGCTAAGTCAGATTGATTTCAGCTGAGTTCTTCCAAGAACTCATCAAGAAACTCACAAATCCCCTCTCTTGTCTTTGAGTTGCTGAGTTAACAATTGTATAATCATTTTTATCTTATAGGATCCTTTGGATCTGAGTTTTTGTAAGCCTGTAATTATAAAGGCTGAGTGTAGGGCTTGAGAGCCTGAGTGTAGGAAATTGAAATCTCTGAGTGTAGGCCTTGGTGGCTGAGTGTAGGCCTTTGTAGCTGAGTGTAGGCTTTGTGGAAAAGCTGAGTTGTAGGGCCTTGTGCCTGAGGTGTAGGAACCAGTTTGGGTTCTGAGATAGTGGAGAAGTTTGGTCGAATCTAGTACACTGCTAGATAGGCGATGGGGGAAAGTGGATGTACCCAAACCTTGGGAAACCACTATAAAACTATGTGTCTTCTGTGTGCTGTGATTAGCTGTGAATGCTGTGTGATTGCTGTGCAAAAGTAGATTAAAATCTGTGTTATAAACTGATTGCTGCCATAAAACGTTAAAAAGAATTTGGTCACCTATTCACCCCCCTAGGTGTTTAGGTACTATATCTTTCACATGTCTTCAAGTAATGCCCACGTCGCTACTCAAGGTAAATAGCTGATCAACTCTGGTGCTACCAATCACATGACTGGCAATCCTCAGTATTTGTCTATCCTAGAAAAGCATGATCGGTTGCCCCGGTCTTTATTGCGGACAGCTCTCCCTCACCGGTCCATTGAACGGGAGTGGTTCAAGTCACTCCGTCTCTTCGCTTGGTGGATACCCTCTACGTGCCCAAGTTCCCGTGCAATTTATTATCTATTACTTCTCTGTGCAAGAAACTACAGTGTTCTGTCATATTCACTCCTACTTCTTATTCTTTTCATGTTCCGGGCTCCCAAAGGACAATTGTTACTAGGACAGAGAGCGGCGGCCTCTACTTCCTCGACAACGTTTCCATGCTGTCCGCCTTCTCCTTCTCTTCTACTGATCTTCTCCAGTGGCACCTTCATCTTGGTTATGCTCCTCCACGACTTCTTAGTCAGCTTCTGACCCACCTTCCTCCGCAGAGTCCTCCTCTCAACTGTGATGCATGTGAGCTTGGCAAGCATCACTGCTCCTCCTTCCCACCAAAGCAAGGTCGTGGACCTTCCCGACCGTTTGGTTTAGTTCACTCCAATATCTGGGGTCCTGCTCCTACCCTCACCATAGGTTGGAGTGGTTCATATTTTGTAATTTTATTGACGATTTCTCCCATTGTACGTGCTCTGAATTATTCAATGTATGGACATCTTTTTATTTTATGATTAAGAATCAATTTGATGTCTCTATTAAAATCTTTCGCTCTGAAAATGCAAAATAATATCTTAGTCATAATTTTTCTTCTTTTTATATGCAACATGGTATTGTTCATCAAACTAGATGTGTCTATACCTCACAGCAAAATGGCATAGTAGAACGCAAAAATTGTCACCTCTTTGATGATGCGCGCACTCTGATGACACAAATGCATGTTCCACGCTCTTATTGGGGCTATGATGTTCTCATCTCCTGCTATCTTATCAATCACGTTCCATCCATGGTTCTCCACAACAAAACCCCATTCTCCATTCTCTATCTGGGCAAGGATCTGTTTTCTCTCCCTTTGTGTGTCTTTGGGTGCACAACCTTTGTGCACTCTCCCTCAACCACCCGTAACAAACTCTAACCATGAGCCACCAAATGTGTCTTTATGGGGTACTCTATCACTCAGAAAGGTTATTGTTGCTTTGACTCGGTTGATCACAAGCAGTTCATCTCTGTGGACGTCATCTTTTTGGAAATGCATACTACTTCTCTCATGACTCCCCCCTTTCGTCCCATCTACACCTGTTGAGATTCCTCCACCTTCACCATCTCCACCATCTCCACCACTATGTCCACCTCCCGAAATATCTCCCTCCTCTCCGCAGCCATCTCTATACTCCCGGGCCAGCTCTCTCCACCACGGATGCCCCGGAAACTGAGGAACACGCCGACCTGGATCTTCCCATTGCTCTTCGCAAAGGGGTGCGGACATGTACCCAACACTCGATAGCTGTTGTTATTTCCTATGCTCATCTTACTCCTTCTTGCAGGACTTTTGAATTGGCTATCTCTACCACTGTCACTCCCCGCACCTACCAGGAAGCCCTTGTTATTCCTCATTGGAAGGCAGCCATGAATGATGAAATTGCCACCCTCACTGAGCGGGGTACATGGACCCTCATTCCGCCACCGTTGGGCACCAATGTTTTTGGGTGTCGGTGGGTCTTTGTTGTGAAGTTCCGTCCAAACTGTAGTGTGAATCGTTACAAGGTACGTCTTGTCGCCAAAGGCTTCACTCAGACTTAAGGTATCGATTATTTTGACACCTTCTCTCCTGTTGCCTGTCTTAGCGCTATTCAGGTTCTCCTCTCTATGGTCGTAAACAGGGATTCGCCGATTTCCCAACTTGGATGTCAAAAATGCCTTTCTCTACGGTGATCTTCAGGAAGATGTCTATATGGAGCAACCTCCTGGGTGTGTTGCTCAGGGGGAGACTTACGTATGCATGCTGAAGAAGGCCATCTATGTCCTAAAGAAAAGCCCTTGGGATTAGTTTGAGAAGTTTAGTGGCAACGTGGCGGTGATGGATTTTACCTGGAGTTCGGACAATCACTCATTGTTCGTTCGCATAACCTCTCTGGGACTGGTGGTTCTTGTCGTATATGTGGATGATATCATTCTCACTGGAGATGACTAGGCTGGGATAGCCTTGACGAAGAAACATCTCCATCAACACCTTGTCACAAAGGATATGGGTTCCCCAAGATACTTTCTGGGGATAGAAATTTCTCGAAAGGCCAACACCTTGGTCCTCTCTCAACGGAAGTATGCTCTTGATCTTCTTAAAGAGACAGGGTTGACTGGTGCTAAACCTGCCCAATGCCCCATGACTATTGGAGAAGATAAAACCTGGACAGATGACTTGCCTCCTCTATCAGATACTACGAGGTATAGGCATTTGGTCGGTAAACTCATTTATCTCATGGTAACCAGACCCGACATCTCCTATGTTGTAGGCAAGGTTATCCAATTCATGCAAGCTCCTAGGGAGTGTCATATACAGTCTGTGTTGAGGATATTGGAATATATTAAAGTGGCGCCAGGTAAAGGATTACTGTTTCAAAATAATGGTCACTTGAAGGTTGAAGCATTCTCGGATTCTAGCTATGTTGATGACAAAGAAGATCGCAAGTCCACACCAGGATTTTGTACATTTGTGGGGGGAAACCTTGTGAGTTGGAAGAGCAAGAAACAGTATGTCATCTCCAGGTCAAGTGCTGAAGTAGAGTATCGTAGTATGACGTCGATCACATGTGAATTAAAGTGGTTGCAGGCTCTCATGCTTGACTTAGGAGAGGTCTACAACCATCCTCTACCAATATTTTGTGATAACAAGGCCGCTATATATATATATATATATATATATATATATATATATATATATATATATATATATATATATATATATATATATATATCTAAAAATATGGTCTTCCACGAGAGGATAAAGCACATTGAAGTTGACTGCCATTTCATTCGGGAAGAGATTTTGAAGAAACAGATCTGTACTCCCTTTGTTACCTCCAACAACGAGCTAGCAGATATCTTTACCAAGCCTGTGCCTACTACCTTTTTCCGCATCTACAACAAGATGGGCATGATTGATATATATGCTCCAGCTTGAGGCGGAGTCTTGTTATATGGTGTTTGGGCGGTTTGGCGGTCTGCCCCAGTCGGCTTGGAGACCGGGCGGTCTGCCCATGTCGGCTTGGAGACCAGGAGGTCTGGCGGTCTGCCTTAAGCAGCCTCGAGACCGCGCGATCTTGCATTTTCTCTCCAGTGGTGTGCTGTAACGTCCCATTTCGTGCCAGACCCCTCGCGCATGCTTTGAGGCAAGAAAATTGACTCAAGTTTGGGGAGCGTAGAGTGAGTCGACCAGACTCAACGACTAGATCAGGAATTAACTCAGAAAATTCTGGCAGGTTAGGCGTTGAGTGGACTCAACACACTCAATGCCAATTAATTTAGAGAAATTTTGGCGGGATAGGTGTCGAGATTATTGAGTGGACTCATCGCACTCGACGCCATTTGACTTTGAAATCCTGGCAGGTTAGGTGTCGAGAGCGTTGAGCGGACTCAACACACTCGATATCATTTAACTTAGTTTATTTTCGCAGGTTAAGGCATTGAGAGCGTTGAGTGGACTCAACCACTCAACTCTCTCGACGACTCAACCACTCAACGCTCTCAATGCCACATAACTTGGCATGTTTCTGGAGGTTAAGGCATCGATAGCGTTGAGTGGACTCAACGCTCTCGACGCCATATAACTTGGCATGTTTCTGGCGGTTAAGGCATGGAGAGCATTGAGTGGACTCAACGCTCTCGACGCCATATAACTTGGCATGTTTCTGGAGGTTAAGACATTGAGAGCGTTGAGTGGACTCAACGCTCTCGATGCCATATAACTTGGCATGTTTTTGGCGGTTAAGGAATTGAGAGCGTTGAGTGGACTCAACACTCTCGATGCCATATAACTTGGCATGTTTCTGGCGGTTAAGGCGTTGAGAGCATTAAGTGGACTCAACGTTCTCGATGCCATATAACTTGGCATGTTTCTAGTGATTAAGGCATTGAGAGCGTTGAGTGAACTCAGCACTCTCGACGCTATATAACTTGGCATGTTTTTGGCGGTTAAGGAATTGAGAGCGTTGAGTCCACTCAACGCTCTCGATGCCATATAACTTGGCATGTTTCTGGCGGTTAAGGTATTGAGAGCATTGAGTGGACTCAACGCTCTCGATGTCATATAACTTGGCATGTTTCTGGTGATTAAGGCGTTGAGTGGAATCAACTCTCTCGACGCTATTTAACATAGAATGTTTCTGGCCATAGCTAAGGTAATTTCGTCGAACGCCATAATTCTACCTTGGCGAATTTTCGGCCCTGTTTGCTACTAAAACGGATTTTTTGGGAATTACGCTAAATCGACTTAAATGGGCCGCATCCTTTCAAAATGACTCATTTAAAGCAATATTAGGTGGTCCAATGTCAGGCCGACACATGACAAGGCAGTTACCCTAATTCCTCGTTATAAAAAGAACATGCGAAAAACCCTAGCCATCTCGTTTTACCAGTTGCCAATCAGTTGTCTTTGTCGAGCGGTTACTGTGTGACCTTGACGGAAGCGGAAGAGTGATAAGATCGCTGGAGTAGTCTTTCCCTCTGTTGGGTACATTGGAATATATGTACCTGATTTGAAGAAGCTCACCCTACTCAATGATATATATCAAGATGTATTTGATGTGCTTTGAGTTTATTTGTGCAGGTTAAGTAACTGCAGGTTTGCAGGAAAAGTTTCCAAGTCCATGTGTCGACACCTAGAAGAAAAGTGTCGACACTTAAGAAGGCTTGTATCGACACCTAGAGAAGTTGTGTCGACACTTGGAGTAATTGTGTCGACACCAGGAAGGCAGAGTCGACACCAGAAGAAAAATGTCGACACATACAGGTTGTGTCGACACACAATGAAGAATTGTCTACATAATCAGTTTCGACACTTAGAAGAAGTGTCGATACTCAGAGAAACTTTGTCGACAGCAAAATGTGTCGACACTAGGAGGCTGTGTCGACACTCAGCAAACTTCAACAAAGTTTAAGTACAAGTGTCGACACAAAGGAGATGTGTCGACACTCAGCAAAGTCTCAACACATGAAGAATGTGTCGACACAAAGGAGATGTGTCTACACTCAGCAAAAGTTTCAACACAGAAGGCATGTGTCGACACAAAGAAGATGTGTCGACACTTAGCAAGTTTCCACACAAAGAAGATGTGTCGACACTTAGCAAGTTTAACACAAAAAGATGTGTCGACACAAAGGAGTTGTGTCGAGAAGCAGTGTCGAGAAGCAGTTACAACAACACAAGGAGTTATGTCGACACCATGAAGGCTAGTGTCGACACTTAGTCTACTTGTGTCGACACTTGGTCTATCTGTGTCGACACATAAATACTATCTGTCTCGACACTTTCAGATAGTGGCAGAGATTTCAAGAAGTGACTGGATGACTTGACAGCTGCCATTTCAACCGGTCAACTGCTACTGTCAGAGCTGTCAGAAGATTGTTAGAAACCGGATCAGCCGGTCACCATGAAGAAAGCTTATATAAAGGCTTATTCCTTCAACAGAAGGAGACAGATCAATGAAGTGAAAAACAACACAACAAAAATAAGACCTTCAAGTGAAGATCTAAGAAGTTGGAGAGAGAGCTCCTGAAAGTCCACCTAGTGTCAACTATCATCACCTATGGGGGGGGGGGGGAATAGGTGACGTGCAGCGTTTTTGCGGAATTTACGAATGTACCTGCATAATAAAAATAAACAGCACAGCACACAGAATACACAGGCAATTTATAGTGGTTCCCCGAATTGGGTACATCCACTTTCCCCCTTCGACCTATCTCCCAACAAGGGACGACTCAGTCACTTCTCCAATAGGATTGAAATCCAATCCTTGCACTATTGGAAGGAACCCTTCCACACGTAGGAGTCAACACTCCCACAAACCGGGTTGCACCCAACCCTTACAACACGGAACAAACGTTCCTTTTCAACAAGAGTAAAACTAGAATGTACAAGAGATACAAACTACGTATGGAGACTAAGGTGTCCCTCTTTGTTGACGATGTGTTCTTGAAGTCCACAAAGAGTCCACTACCCTAGATCTCTCTTGGAGAGGATCTCCCCGGAACCGGCGGTGGCAAGATGGGCGGCGGCAAGGTTCACGGGATTGGCGGCAACAACGATGTGCGGCTGCACTTCTTTAGAGATCCAAACTTCATAGCGAAGCTAGATAGGTCTACCAATGGTCACACTAGGATCAATCGTCTCGATCGATTCGGATGGGGAAGACTTTCCCGATCTACAAATCGAGAGACAAGAGATCTCCGGTTAGACACGTGAGACGCTGAGCTTAGCTAGGCTTCTGTCGCAGGAGGATCTGGGCGAAACCACGATCAACTGGCGAACAACTTGTCGCGAGTGGCGGCGGCGACGATGGAGCGGAAGCGGCGATTTTAGGGTTCGTCCGTGCTCGCGTATTTCTTATCTTCTTCGCTACTTTTACTGTTCAAAAATACCCATGTATTTATATACTGTAGACACTTACAATATGACCGTTGTGGGTCCCACACGTAGACACCCGAAATCCGGTTCAAAATAGTCCAGCGGCAGAATCCGGTCCAGCATCATCCCGAGAAATCACCAAGTAAAATTCATTGAGAATCATAGGTGATTCTCGACGAATCAGCGAGAATTAGTTAGTGAATCTCGACGATTCACTTGTTGATTCTCAACGAATATAACTTGGTATTCATGATCTGCTCAACGATGGGTTCGGCGAGAATCACTGGTGATTCTCGTCGAATCTTACTTGGCACGGTTTTGAGGTAGCCGGATAGAGTCGGCGAGAATCACTAATGATTCTCGACGATTCTGCGAGAATCATTAGTGATTCTCGCCGAATCGGCGAGAATCACTTGGTGATTCTCGTCGAATTGTACTTAGACGAATTTTCGTCTTTCCACCCATGATGAGCTCCTTGACCCATCCTTGCTCCTTGTCTGCTCTTGCAAGATTACAGACCTGTACTTGAAAGTAAGTGCACTCCAATAGAGAGAGTACACGTAGGCCAACACACTGATCTTCTCAACGAGGGATTACGTCGTGCAGACCCGTGTATATTGACCTACTGCACCCTGACATTGGTGTGCACTTAGCGTGGAATAACTACAAGCACAACTTAAGAGGTTTCATCAAATACATTGTGAATTCATCTTAGCTTGACAGGTGGCTTCCTCAAATCCATGTGATTGTGGATACAATACCCAACAATCTCCCCCTATTTGACGAAGCCAAAACCCTACTAGCTAAGATGAATAACACCAATCAAATAATAAAAACAACATTCAGAATTCAAACATGCAGCACAAGAGAATATAAGCAAACAGATCAAGACTTGAGTCATTCACAAATTCAAATATATATACAAATATATATATATATATATATATATATATATATATATATATATATATATATATATATATATATAATCTCAGAATTGTTCATATAATAACAATAAGCATTAAATGTTCTTAGGAGAGAATGACAAGCTATAAATTGTTGACTATTTTTCCTTAGCTAAGTCATCCTTGAGTTTTTGCGCCAAATACTTCTTCCTTTTCCTCTCCATATACTCTTTAGGCTTCGGATAATATCTGGGAGGAGGAACTTTATCTGCATCCGTGTTGTTTCTGAAGAAGATGTTTCGTTTTGCTTCATACGTCTTGTGCATTTCCCACTCATACTGGCTGTATACTTCGTTTTGATTGAGTTCTCCTTTTTCTTGTAGCCAGAAGGTGTCCAAGATGATGTTCCTTGAAACTGGACTCCACTTTTCGTTTCGTACTTCCTCCTCACTCATTCTGATTCTCTTCTCAGCTAGTGTCTCCTTGGAGGTCCCTTCCTGAGCTTTTCTCTTGCCCCTGGCTTTTGCTAGGGCCTCTTGGTCAAACATGTTCCTCAGTTTAGCTTTGGAAATAGCCCTAGCATCAGCTTCACTTATGGGAACATCTGCAGCACTTTCACTTATTCCCTCAGCAGCACTTACTCCCTCAGCGGCCGTAGAAGTCTCAGGAGCATGAATACCCGCAGGAGTTCCAGGCAACACGACGCCTAACGCCTGTTGGAGCATCCACCAGCAGCTGTCGTAGACGTATTTGTTTGACTGTTCGAAGTTGTTGATCATGACTTCTCGGAGCTCAGCCATCTTAGCTATGTATTCCTTCTCCCCCTTTTTGGCTTCAACTGCGATGGAGTTTGCATAGGAGTGCAGGGAGTCATCAATATGCTTGGTGGTCCGGGAGTATTCAGTGACCAAGGCCTGCTGATTGGCGTTGAGTGTGACCATATTACCGTCAAAATTTTGAATGTTGTTCGCTACAACATGAGCATTCTGATTTACTACAACAAGAGTATCGGTGTTCTTTTTCAATCCGACCATAAGAAGTGTGACAGCTTGGCCGGCCGCGGTATACTTCTCTTCAAATTTCTTGTCCATCACGTCAAGTTTATGATTGATCTCCACCATATTCTTGAGCATGAGATTTTCAGACTTCTTAATCGTTTGCAGCATTTTATTCTGAGCTTTATCAAAGGAGGCTTTAAGCTCATTCACTATGCCCTGAATGACATTCACTGTATGAGTAGCGAGATTATCTCGTAGTGGAAGATCCGGAGGCACTTCTTGGCCTTGCCCTTCATCAGATGCACTTGTAGAGCTGGACAGGAGCACAGTCTCTAAGGGTGGAATGCTGGCAGTATCTGTAGGTTCCTCGGACTCCCCCTCCACTCGTGCACCAATGTTTTCAGGAACGATTTCAGGTGCGTGCTTGTCAGATGGAGGTTCAATGAGATCCGGAGCCTCCAATGCTTCATGTCCCTCATTCCCGTCTTCCTCTCCATCATCATCCATGAAATCATCTTCATCAGCAGCCTCTTCCAACTCTTTGTCAGCAGTCTCATGTACAGTAGCTTCGACTCCTTGATCGTTCCGGTTCAGGGCCTCCTCATGCTCCAGCACAGTTTCACTTTCTTCTTGTATTTCGGCCACAGCATCCCTGGCCACCTGGGAGATGTCAGATACTATATCAGCATGAGTGGGTAGAGTCTCCCCCTCAATTCTTGCAGTCAAGGTATTAGGAATTTCACTGGGGGTGACTGCTGGAGATACTACCTGTTGTTCTTCCACGGCAGTCTGCCCAATACGCCTCTCCCATCTGTCAAACACACTTGAGTCCATCTTCTTCAAGTAGTGTAGAGGAACACCTTTACTCATGTCAAACTTGTCTCCATTTAGCTGATTTAGATACAGACTTATGATTCGGCCAAAACTCGGAGAGCTCAAGGTGTCCTTTATCTTCTCGAACAGCAACGCCCCCCAGTTGAATCTTTTACGACAGACAATTACCACCACGATCTTAAACATATCCGCAGAGATATGGTCATGAGATCCTGGCTTGCAGATGAGTACCTTTCCAATTATGTCTGACAGAAGCTTCCCTTCTTCATTCATATCCTTGCTCTTGATCGACCGAGTTCCTCGTGGGAGACCACAAAATAGGAGAGTCCTGCTTTTGTCTTCTTCCTCAAGATAGTCCTTGTGCTCCGAGCTAGAGAGCTGCAGGAAGCGGGTCAACTTGCTGGCAGACATCTTGACCTTTGCCCCAGCCACCTTGCTTTTGATTAGAGAGTCGCCATTCCTGAGTTTTGCGGTAGCGAAGAACTCCAGCACCTCTTTGTCCAAGATTTTGCACGGGTGCTCCAGGACGAATGAGAGCCCAGCCTCTTCCAGCATCAGAATGATGTTTCTAAATTCGTCAGAGGCATGAGAGAACCCAGTTCGAACTAGCTCGCAACCAGTGACCAACCCAGCAGTTGTCCTTGGAGCCATTGTAGATCTAGGGAGAGAAGCCCTACTATACGCTTAATCAAAAAAAATCAAAAAGGAAGCGACACTAGTGATCAAGTCCAAGTAAGGGTGAGGGGGTGGTTACCTAAAGGTGTAGACGGTGAGTTATTTCGATGAAGACGAGGGAAACCCGATGAGTGCACGCGGAGAAATTCCTTGAAGCAAGAATCGAAACCGGAAGAGCGTCCAAGAGCAAGGTTAGCGTCCTGCGGGAAACTTGCGGTGAGAAGAGATGAAGGGGGAAGACGATTTGGGGAGATTGTTGGAGAGAAACTTGCGGGAAACCTTCGGTTAATCTTGCGGCAGTCGACGAGTTTCCGGCGCGATTTGACGAGTATCCAGCGGGATATGGCGGGAGACCTTCGATGGAGACCGATTCGGCGAACTTCCCTTCCGGTGAGTTTCCCCTGCGGAGAGAGTCGGCGAGTTTTCCTGCGGGCTTCGGCGAGAATCACTTGTGGGAAGATGACTCGGCGAAGACCTTTGCGGGAACCTTGCGGGAAGACGACTCAGTGAAGACCATTGCGGGATTAGGCGTGTTTCCTGCGAAGTTCGGCGGGATTCGGCGAGTTGGCGGGAATGGGAAGAGTCGGCGGAAGAAGACTTGCGGGATTCCTACAGAATTTGAAGAGTCGGCGGGAACGGGATTCTTCTTAAAGCCAAGCTCGACGAGTTAAAAGGGGACTCTCACGGTTTCCGTTTGTCTAAGTTAATTTGAACGTCTTCTAACTACATAGATACTCCTTAATGCCAACCTATTAGGGTTTGAGCCGGCTTTTCCATACATTTATTGATGGCAAGGTTTCCAAGATGTATTTTCGTTGTCGAGAATTCCAAAGACGTATCTTCGTTAGTGTTCAGTGAACTAATTTACTCCTGAAGAAGTTAGATCTCAAGTCTCCCAGTGGAATTTCCGATAAGTCGTCATGGTTGTATCTATAGTTTATGTTTACCGTGTTAACATATCCTTAGATGTACGCACATACAAGTGTAATTATAAGCATAGATGTATATATCTAGATAAATATATATGTATAAATGTGGATACAATATGACTCAAGTCCTGGAACTGATCAAACGTACCTAGGATTATGAGAGTTATCATTTGGTCCCTCAGGTAAAACATATTAGGAGCTCAAAGTGAGTAAGATCAAGTAGATATCACATCTGTTATTCCAGACGCTTGTTCCAATTTAGTCTTGAGCCACCTACTGTCTAGTTCCCATCATATTTAAGGGAACCTAGACTACCCTGCAAGAAAGAATTACTTTACCTTAGGAACCCAAATCATATTGGGTCCTAGGTTCCTCTTAGTATAAGCACTCGACTGCCTTCCTTCAGAGAACCTGTCAGGAAGACTACCTCTGTCCCGTGTACGTGGATAAGCCCTTGCCTTAGGCATAGAGGAGTTGTGCCAACAGTCGATGGCAAAGTGTCCCACTTTGCCACAACACCAACACGGGTGAATGTTGTATCGCCATTTCTGACCTGATCTAATGACTGAGGTGGTCACGGTCCTAGGTCTAAACGGGATAGGGCATGATCTCCTCACAAAATTTCCTCTTCCACCGTGACACGTAGAAGGGTGGAAGGAATGCATGTTGCAAGCGGCATGAGGCCGGGGAGGTGGGGCCTTCCTTTCAGGCATCCCCCTTCCTGAGGCCTCATGAAAACTTACACCATGACTTCTAACCTCCCTATCCTGTGTCCTTGGGTGGTGAGAAGTGTTTTGTGAGCTGGGACATGCCGATTCACACCGAGTTGAGGCAGTGGCAGTGAATACAAAGGGCTCAGAATGAGCCTTAGGTATTCTCTCATGGGTGGCCACGACGGCCCTTGCACTATGGGTGTCTCCATATGGGGACAGATCACCCTTGCAGTGACCACGACTATTCCTGTGGTCATACCTGAAGGCATGATGAGTTGCCTTCCTGCTTGGAGTGGGGGGTCGGAATACTGTTTCCCCATTTCTCCACGAATTGATAATCCGGGAGATCCACACATTTTCTTGCTTTCTCTTTATAGTATCAACCTTGGAAAAGTTTGATACTATTCTTTTCTCATTCTCTAGACTACTCTCTAGAGCTGAGATCTTAGAGTCCTTGACCTTGTTGGACTCCAATTGGAGAACCAACAAGATCTTTAGTCGAGCAATCTCTTGAGCTTGCTCCTCAGCAAGTAGGTTGCTTTTCTGAAGGGCTCTCTTCAGGGAATCAGAATCTTCTGAAGGAAAGCAGTTCCTGTCTTCAGAAACTTCAAGGGATATGGGGCAGGATGAAGAAGTTACCTGCTCTTCTGTGTTATTGTCAATAGAGCCAGTGACCATTGTCTCATCCTCATCAGAGCTGCTTTCCTCACTGGCCTCTTCAGTCTCTGACACAGACACTGGAGCTCTGATGTTGTCCGAGAGATCCATGCCTTCATCTTCAGAGGTGAGGACCCCCACATAGGCTTCCTCCTCTGGTTGACAGCAGATTCCAGCTTTCTCTGCCCCCATCAACTCTGAGATCATCACCCACATAGATTTAGCCATCCTACATTTTTCCAATGTAGAGCGAGAAGCTCCAAACCAGATATCCAAGATAATTTGACGAATCCTCTCGTCCAAGTTAAATAGTGACAGTTCCGTCTCTGACATTTCTGCAATGCACTTGGGCACTTCACTATTCTTTCCAGAGCAGGAGGTCTTCATAGGAACAAAAGGACCCTCTTCCAGGATGAAGGATGCTCGAGGATCGATGGCCTCCAAGTGATATGACACCCTCATCCTCCAGACGGGATAATACTCCTTTGTACATGCGGAAAGTCTTAGTGGCGATATCTCATAATCCAGCTTCATGCTTCTGACACCGGTGGCAGGATACTACTCAAGGTGTTAACCTTTTTGATGAGTAACCTGGCTCTGATACCACTTGAAAGTCCACCTAGTGTCAACTATCTTCACCTATGGGGGGGGGGGAATAGGTGACGTGCAGCGTTTTTGCGGAATTTACGAATGTACCTGCACAATAAAAATAAACAACACATCACACAGAATACACATGCAATTTATAGTGGTTCCCCGAATTGGGTACATCCACTTTCCCCCTTCGACCTATCTCCCAACAAGGGACGACTCGGTCACTTCTCCAACAGGATTGAAATCCAATCCTTGCACTATTGGAAGGAACCCTTCCACATATAGGAGTCAACACTCCCACAAACCGGGTTGCACCTAACCCTTACAACACGGAACAAACGTTCCTTTACAACAAGAGTAAAACTAGAATGTACAAGAGATACAAACTACGTATGGAGACTAAGGTGTCCCTCTTTGTTGACGACGTGTTCTTGAAGTCCACAAAGAGTCCACTACCCTAGATCTCTCTTGGAGAGGATCTCCCCGGAACCGGCGGCGGCAAGATGGGCGGCGGCGAGGTTCACGGGATTGGCGTCAACAACGATGTGCGGCTGCACTTCTTTAGAGATCCAAACTTCGTAGCAAAGCTAGCTAGGTCTACCAACGGTTACACTAGGATCAATCGTCTCGATCAATTCGGATGGGGAAGACTTTCCCGATCTACAAATCAAGAGACAAGAGATCTCCGGTTAGACACGTGAGACGCTAAGCTTAGCTAGGCTTCTGTCGCAGGAGGATCTGGGCGAAACCACGATCAACCGGCGAACAACTTGTCGCGAGTGGCGGCGGCGGCGACGGAGCGGAAGCGGCGATTTTAGGGTTCGTCCGTGCTCGCGTATTTCTTATCTTCTTCGCTACTTTTACTGTTCAAAAATACCCGTGTATTTATACACTGTAGACACTTACAATATGACTGTTGGGGGTCCCACACGTAGACACCCGAAATCCGGTTCAAAATAGTCCAGCGGCAGAATCCGGTCCAGCAGCATCCCGAGAAATCCCCAAGTAAAATTCGTCGAGAATCATAGGTGATTCTCGACGAATCGGCGAGAATCAGTTAGTGATTCTCGACGATTCACTTGTTGATTCTCAACGAATATAACTTGGTATTCATGATCTGCTCAACGATGGGTTCGGCGAGAATCACTTGGCACGGTTTTGAGGTAGCCGGATAGAGTCGACGAGAATCACTAATGATTCTCGACGATTCGGCGAGAATCACTTGGTGATTCTCGTCGAATTGTACTTAGACGAATTTTCGTCTTTCCACCCATGATGAGCTCCTTGACCCATCCTTGCTCCTTGTCTGCTCTTGCAAGATTACAGCCCTGTACTTGAAAGTAAGTGCACTCCAATAGAGAGAGTACACGTAGGCCAACACACTGATCTGCTCAACGAGGGATTACGTCGTGCAGACCCGTGTATATTGACCTACTGCACCCTGACATTGGTGTGCACTTAGCGTGGAATAACTGCAAGCACAACTTAAGAGGTTTCATCAAATACATTGTGAATTCATCTTAGCTTGACAGGTGGCTTCCTCAAATCCAGGTGATTATGGATACAATACCCAACAGCTCCTTCTAAGAAGTCCAGCTGTTGAACCAGGCTGATAATGAAGATTCAGATTGAAATCAGAATCTCAAGTCAGCTGTTGATTGAAGATCATCTGCATAGAGATACAACCCTACTGTGTTCTAATTCAAGAAGCTTTGAAGAAAGCCAAGGGAGGTTGATCTCAGCCAAGTTCTTCCAAGAAATCATCAAGAAACCAGTCAACTCATCTCTCTCCATCAAGAGTTGTGGTTATATACTTTGTATTTTCTAATATCTGTACGATCTTGTATAGAACTGAGTTGTAAACCTAAATTTATAAAGGCTGAGGTAGGTCCTGTGAGCCTGAGTGTAGGAGAATCATTTCTCTGAGTGTAGGCCTTGTTGAAGGATGAGGTAGGGCTGTTGTGCCTGAGTGTAGGTCTTGTTGAAGACTGAGTGGTCGGGCTTTTATGCCTGAGTTGTAGGAGTGGGATCACTCTGAGTTGTAGGAACCTATTTGGGGTTCTGAGTTGTAAGATCTGAGGATCTGAGGAGAAGTGGAGAAGTTAGGCCGAATCTAGTACACTACTAGATAGGCGAAGGGGGAAAGTGGATGTACCCAGACCTTGGGGAACCACTATAAATCCTGTGTGCACTCTGTGAATGTATGCTTATATGGTTGCTGTGTTGCGATTCTTGTAGAGTTGCAATTGTTGAATTCTGTGAAGTGAAAGTGGGTGAATGGAAGGCTTGGGAAACCTATCCGCGCGGACTACGCGGACTGGGTTGGCGGACTGCTAGGTCGGCAGGGATGTTGCAGGCGGTTTGCTCTATGGCGGCCTGGGCGGTCTGTTCGCGCGGACTGCGCGGACAGCAGCGGCGGTCTGACAGGCCAGTGTATGCTCAGCAGGAGGTTTACTCCCAGGAAGTAACCGGGCGGATAGGAATGTTATCCGCGGAGTCCGGCTTGAATCGGACTGAAGAACTGGAGCTCGGCAGACCGGTTTGGCAGATGCCTTGGTCTTGCTCTAGTGAAGCGGCAAGTGGAAGCCGTGGAGACCGCCGGTCAGCGCGGACAGGAACTGGAGGTCGCCCGGTATGGCGGGCTAGATCCAGTGTCCGCCTGTAAGTGCGGACTGGCCCTTGCGGCCAGTGGGCTGGACTTGGTGGGAATTGAACCAAGTCCAGGAGGCTCAGTCCGGGGAGATCGCGCAGTGGAGCGCGGGCTGGTTTCTCAGTCCGCCAAGCGTAGTAGAAGTGCAGTTGCCTTGTTTGCTAGCTTGGGGAAATGCGGACTGGAGAATTGCTTGTGCAGGAGCGTGCGAACTGGAGCCGGAGTCCGCTGAGTCCGGTTGAGCCTTGTGATGAGGTTATGGACTCAGGGAAGCGGACTGGAGTTCGCTGTATACGCGGACTGGGGTCTGCTGTTAGCGGACTGGATTGGCGTGTCCGCTAAGTCCGGAGGTGCCTTGGAGTTGAGGTAATGGACTTGGGATATGCGGACGATAGCCGGGTGTCCGCTGAGTCCGGCAGGTGCCTTGATGGCGAGGCTGCGGGCTCGGGTTTTGCGGGCTGATGCCTTGTCCGCAGAATGGCGGACACGGCTGTTGTGGAGTCCGGCTGTTGTCCTGGCTTGGTCTCTGGCGGCAAGGCGGGCTGGATATTGGAGTCCGGCCTTGGAGAAGCTGGGGCGGACTGGCTATCTGCACAGGGCGGCGAACTGGCATGTGTGTCCGCGGGCTGGCGGACACATAAGTTCTTGCTGCGGGATGTGGCGGTGATCCTATCGACTAGGGCGGTGACCATACTCATCGTCGTGCCTATAAATAGGACCCATGTCACATCAGGAACCAACCAAGACAGAACCTGGATCGAAGTAAGTGAACAGTTTTGAGCTCGCGTAAGTTGCTGCGGCCTGGACTTTGTGTCCGCGCGGATAGAGAGTTGACCCGGTTGTGCTGTGCAGGTTGTGCGGATAGCGCTGGAAAGCCAGGACTTGGCTCTGATTGCGGTCAGGGACAGTGCGGACTCTGCGGTTAAGCAACAGGCGGTAAACAGCAGGTCGCGGATAGCGACCAGGCGGTCTTCTCTTTGGCGACTTGGTTCGGGGTTCAGGAGGTCGCCTGCTTCAGGCGGACTGTTCCATTCGGTGACGCAGCTTGTGCGGTCTGGCGGCGTGCAGACCGGCGGTGAAGAGCTAAGCATTGGAGTAAGGGTGAGTCCGCGCGGCTTGGGTTGCGGTCTGGCGACATGGCGGACTGAGCGGACTCCACAGCAGTAGGTCGGCGGCTTGATTGTTTGAGTCCGCGCGGCTTGTTTTTTGTTCTTGTCTTTGTAACTGTCTCTGCTCTCCCGGTGTTGGGTTTTGGTGAAGCATGTCTCGCCATGTATGTCTCGCCTTGTAAAGAAGTTTGCTCTTGATCAATAAAGAAGCTTGTGCTGCATGTGTTGCTGGTTGTTACTGCTTTGTTGAGATAACCACTGTTATCTCCACGATCCGGGAAAACTTTCAACATATAAGTGGGCGTATTCTCCTTCGGTTTGTTGAGTTTTCAGCAGGGTATCCAAGGGGGCGTCTGCGGTTTGTTGAATTTTAACATGGTATCAAAGCGAGGTTGTTGGAGTGGTCAAGCAGTGCTCAATGGAAGTAGTTGCTCTTCTGAAGAGGAAACCAGTGGTAGAACCATGGCAGTGGAGGATGCAAGTTGTCTTGGTATTGATCTTCTTACAGAGGCGAACTGTGAACGGTGGAAGTCCTGTATGAAGAGCTTTCTTCTTGGCGAGGACCTTTGGGAGGTTGTATGCGGAGCAGGAAGACAAGAGGATACTGCTGGCAATGCTGAGGCGATGAGAGCTTGGAAGAAGGCAAATGCGAAAGCGGAGTCTATTCTCAAGCAGGTGATCTCATCGGAGCTCTTGGACCACATCAGTGGATGTCGGTCAGCTGTGGAGGTTTGGACTTCCCTTGATGGGTTGTTCAGGAAGAAGGTGAAGGAGGTTGCTGCGGATGATGGTCCCTCTACTTCATATCAGGAAGAAAGGAGTGTTTCTCCTAGGCGTGATAGGAAGAGGAAGGAAGGACCACGGTGCTATAAATGCAAGCAGCAAGGTCATCTTCGGAAGGAGTGCAAGGTTACCTTGCTCTCGGCGAACGTTGCTCAGGTAGGGAGGAAGGAGAAGAACGTAGTTGGGACTTCAACTAGTTCTGGATCTGATCGGCTAGATGCCAGTGATAGTGCAGCTATCTGGCATGAAAGACTGGGGCATGTAGGGATGGACAAGCTGAAAGCAATGGCGGAAAGAAGACTCGTAAGAGGCTTGCCTAGATTGTCATCCTATGGCGATGGTCGGGGGTGTGCGGGATGTCAGGAAAGTGGAGCTTATCGCTTCATGGTCGACAAAGCACAATCCAGAAGTAATGCACCATTGACGGTTGTCCATTGTGCTCTGGTGGGACCGACCGTCACGGCCAGTCTTGGAGGCAGCAGGTTCATGCTGATATTGGTTGATGACTATTCTGGGTATACTTGGGTATACTTTATGAAGACGATGTCCAGCATGGTACGCTTGTTTGTGGAGTTCAAGAAGCTTGTCGAAGGCCAGCTTGGCCGGAGGATCAAGGTGTTGAGGACAGGTTTCGGTGGTGAGTTTGACTCAACCGAGTTCTCACGCTTTTGCAGGAAGCAAGGGATCCGGATGGAGCTTTCTTGTGGACATACTTCACAACAGGGTAGTGTTGCAGCTCGGATGATCCGTTGGTTAACGGAGACCTGCAAGTGTTGGCTTCGGAGTAAAGGCGTTCCGAAGGCTCTTTGGGCGGAAGGAATGGCCTGTGCTGCTCATGTCATCAACCGGATGCCTCTTAGTCCGATCATAGTAAAGACTCCTTATGAGCTAATGTTCGGAGTGAAGCCCTCAGTGAAGCACCTTCGGGTGTTTGGATCTACCTGCTATATACACTCTCCGGGTGCTCTCAAAACAAAGCTAGTCTTTGTAGGGTATGATGAGCAGAAAAGAAGATGGAGGTGTATGGATCCTGCGACGAAGAAACTCATAGTGTCGAGAGACTTTGTTTTTGATGAGTTGACGCCGTATTGGGGTAGCTCTTATGTGGAGCTAGAGTTAAGCAGGTTAGATGGTGGGCTGAAGGAGGCTGCTGCTAAGGAAGTGGAGTTGCCTGAGTCACCAGGTGCTCCTGGTTGTTCTAGCTCCGGGGCAAAGGCGTCAGAGTCGGGAAGAAGGGGGAGCGATGCTCCAGGACCTTCTGGCTCAAAGGCGGAGGCTTCCTGTTCAGGAAGCAAGGGGAGCGATGTTCCAGGCAGTTCATGTTCAAGAGGGAAGTCTTCTGGTTCAGGTAGCAGGGGGAGCGTTGCTCCAGGTGCTCTTGGTTCCAGTAAGGAGGCGTCTTGTTCAGGGAACAAAGGGAGCATTGTTCCGGGTTTGCCCGGGAACGGAGCTGGTTCAAAAGCAGCGGAGGTGGTTAGCCATGATCAGGTTCTTCGGAGATCGAAGAGGATCAGTAAGCCACCAGCTCGATATAGTGAAGGGAACACGGCGGACTTGGTCTCGTGTTTCCTTGTTAGCCCTCAGGTCGAGCAAGGTACTTCTAGCTGTGAAGACCCCACTAGAATCAAGGAGGTGGTTGACACCAAGTCTGATGAGGTGACTTCTCTCAGAGGCAACAAGGCTTGGGCTTCTGGGTCGAAGGAAGTTGGTGATACTCCTATGATGCATGAGTGGAGGTTGAAGCTGAAGAAGGCAGAGGGAAGCATGGCTCCTTTTGGGAGATGCTGGAGGGCTCCCTCATGGTCCATGATATGCGGGGCGAGGACTATGTCTTGGACATCTCTTCGTAGATGCTATCGGAAGGACCAGGTGCAAGGTTACGGGAGCTGCTGGAGTTATTCACCACTTCTCACTTCAAGGGGGAGTGTTGAATTCTGTGAAGTGAAAGTGGGTGAATGGAAGGCTTGGGAAACCTATCCGCGCGGACTACGCGGACTGGGTTGGCGGACTGCTAGGTCGGCAGGGATGTTGCAGGCGGTTTGCTTTGTGGCGGCCTGGGCGGTCTGTTCGCGCGGACTGCGCGGACAACAGCGGCGGTCTGACAGGCCAGTGTATGCTCAGCAGGCGGTTTACTCCCAGGAAGTAACCGGGCGGATAGGAATGTTATCCGCGGAGTCCGGCTTGAAGCGGACTGAAGAACTGGAGCTCGGCAGACCGGTTTGGCAGATGCCTTGGTCTTGCTCTAGTGAAGCGGCAAGTGGAAGCCGTGGAGACCGCCGGTCAGCGCGGACAGGAACTGGAGGTCGCCCGGTATGGCGGGCTAGATCCAGTGTCCGCCTGTAAGTGCGGACTGGCCCTTGCGGCCAGTGGGCTGGACTTGGTGGGAATTGAACCAAGTCCAGGAGGCTCAGTCCGGGGAGATCGCGCAGTGGAGCGCGGGCTGGTTTCTCAGTCCGCCAAGCGTAGTAGAAGTGCAGTTGCCTTGTTTGCTAGCTTGGGGAAATGCGGACTGGAGAATTGCTTGTGCAGGAGCGTGCGGACTGGAGCCGGAGTCCGCTGAGTCCGGTTGAGCCTTGTGATGAGGTTATGGACTCAGGGAAGCGGACTGGAGTTCGCTGTATACGCGGACTGGGGTCTGCTGTTAGCGGACTGGATTGGCGTGTCCGCTAAGTCCGGAGGTGCCTTGGAGTTGAGGTAATGGACTTGGGATATGCGGACGATAGCCGGGTGTCCGCTGAGTCCGGCAGGTGCCTTGATGGCGAGGCTGCGGGCTCGGGTTTTGCGGGCTGATGCCTTGTCCGCAGAATGGCGGACACGGCTGTTGTGGAGTCCGGCTGTTGTCCTGGCTTGGTCTCTGGCGGCAAGGCGGGCTGGATATTGGAGTCCGGCCTTGGAGAAGCTGGGGCGGACTGGCTATCTGCACAGGGCGGCGAACTGGCATGTGTGTCCGCGGGCTGGCGGACACATAAGTTCTTGCTGCGGGATGTGGCGGTGATCCTATCGACTAGGGCGGTGACCATACTCATCGTCGTGCCTATAAATAGGACCCATGTCACATCAAGAACCAACCAAGACAGAACCTGGATCGAAGTAAGTGAACAGTTTTGAGCTCGCGTAAGTTGCTGCGGCCTGGACTTTGTGTCCGCGCGGATAGAGAGTTGACCCGGTTGTGCTGTGCAGGTTGTGCGGATAGCGCTGGAAAGCCAGGACTTGGCTCTGATTGCGGTCAGGGACAGTGCGGACTCTGCGGTTAAGCAACAGGCGGTAAACAGCAGGTCGCGGATAGCGACCAGGCGGTCTTCTCTTTGGCGACTTGGTTCGGGGTTCAGGAAGTCGCCTGCTTCAGGCGGACTGTTCCATTCGGTGACGCAGCTTGTGCGGTCTGGCGGCGTGCAAACCGGCGGTGAAGAGCTAAGCATTGGAGTAAGGGTGAGTCCGCGCGGCTTGGGTTGCGGTCTGGCGACATGGCGGACTGAGCGGACTCCACAGCAGTAGGTCGGCGGCTTGATTGTTTGAGTCCGCGCGGCTTGTTTTTTGTTCTTGTCTTTGTAACTGTCTCTGCTCTCCCGGTGTTGGGTTTTGGTGAAGCATGTCTCGCCATGTATGTCTCGCCTTGTAAAGAAGTTTGCTCTTGATCAATAAAGAAGCTTGTGCTGCATGTGTTGCTGGTTGTTACTGCTTTGTTGAGATAACCACTGTTATCTCCACGATCCGGGAAAACTTTCAACATATAAGTGGGCGTATTCTCCTTCGGTTTGTTGAGTTTTCAGCAGGGTATCCAAGGGGGCGTCTGCGGTTTGTTGAATTTTAACAGCAATTACTATACTATATTTCTGCCTTTAAAGTTAAAAAGATATAGGTCACCTATTCACCCCCTCTAGGTGATTAGGCACTGTTTCTTTCAGGTGGTATCAAAGCGAGGTTACTCAAAAAAGACATAACAGTCTGAGTAAAGATCATGTAGGCAGAATCAGAATAATCAAGAATCAAGAAAATGGGTTCAACTGAGAATCACAAAGAGCTAGGATCCATGAAATTGCCAATCTGCAGAAAAGATATTTTTGGCATATGGAAGTAGAGGGTTAGACATTTTATGGAAGCATCTAACCCAAGAATATACATCACTGTCAAAGAAGGGTCATATGTGCCAATGAAAGTATCTGTTCTGGATGCAAATCAGAGAACTCCCAAAGACTATTCAGAAATGACTAAAGATGAAATAATTCTGGCCACTATCGACAAGAGGACCCAGTATATTATTTTAAGTGCAGTTGATGATGCCACATTTCAGAACCTAATACATTGTAAAACATCAAAAGAAATGTGGGACACACTGATAGTTTACATGGAGGGATCTGAAGAGGTAAGACAAGACGAGAAGTCTTTGTTAAATCAAGAGTATGAAAGCTTCAGACAAGGAAAGTCTGATAGCATTACTGAATGCTATAAGAAATTCTATAGTATTGTTAATGAGTTGATGTCCTATGGAAGAGAATTCAACAACTATGAGATGAATGACAAGTTTTTGAGATCCCTGACTAAGGACTGGGATACCAAGATTTGTGCCATTATGGAAATGACCAAATAAGCTGATATACCTCCTCCAACCTTGTTTGGAAAATTGCTATCTTATGAAATGCAGTTAATGGTTAGAAAGGAGGAAGAGAAGACTACAAGAATGGAGCACAAGGAAAGAGCTGTGGCCTTCAAGACTGAAGCCACTAAGAAATATAGAAACAAGTCTCCATCTCCACCACAAATAGTTGCTGAGACAGCATCAGAAAATTCAGATAGTAAAAATTCAGAAAGCAGTAAAAGTGATGAGGATTTTGCTGCCTTTACAAGGCAGTTTCAAAAGTTTCTGAAGAAGAAGCAGTGGAGGTCTAAGTCATCCACTTCACAGTCTAAAGATGACTACTATCAGAATAGGAAGTCCTCAAGGAATGATAAAAGAAAGTCCAAGCCAAGTAAAAATACATCCTCAAAGATAGTATGTTATTGTTGCAATAAACAAGGGCATATAGTAGCTGACTGTCCAGAAAAGAGGAAAGAGTCAACTGACAAGAAGAAGACTCAGTTCAAGGGCAAAAAGGAAAGGTCCTTTGTTGCCAAGAAGGATAAGAGTTTGACTGATCAGTCATCTTCAAAACAGATTCAGAAGCTGAAGCCTATATTGGACTGTTTGCTGAAGAGGAGGAAGATGAGTTTATGCAGTTAATGAACTCAATTTATGAGCATGAGGACAATCAGTGCAATGGACTGATGGCCTTAACAGAAGGAGACAAGATCCAGGATCAGCCTGGACCAAGTAAGGTACAATGTCTTCCAGATTATAGTACTGATTCAGAATCAGATATATCTACATCATGTGATGTGGGTGGGTCTGAATCTGAGGGTGCTATTCATCAGTTGATGGATGAATATAGAGATGTATTGGAGGCACTTAAGAAGAGAAAAAATTTGGTCAAAACACTGACTAAGGAAATTACTAATCTTAAGTTGGCAGCTGCTGATTCAAATAAAGTGTTAGATCAAAAACTAAATGAAATAGACAGGCTGAAGAACATTACAGTTATTCAGATGGGAACTATTACATTTAAGAATGATCAAATTAGGAATCTGGAGGTTAGACTTTAGAAGGAGAGAGAGATTGTTGCAAGTTTTTCTAAACCAAAATCAGTTTTACCTTTGATAGATGAGTTTATTCCTCAAAATGGTAAGACTGGATTGGGGTTTACAAAACCTGCCAGGACAGTTAGGTCCAAGTCTAAGGGCAAAGCCCCAGTACTCAACAAGAAGCCTGCTGTAGATAAAATAACCAGAGTTGTACCTAAACAAAGGTACAACAGATTTGAGTGCTGGTGTTGTGCCAAGATAGGCCACTTTGCCATAGACTGTTGGTACAATTCAAGTGTTAAGGAGAGTAGCAAACTGCCTGCTAGAAGATCTACAAGTAGTTTTGTTAAAAGTCAGACTAACCTGCACCAAGGACCCAAGAATTATTTGGGTTCTAATGTTAAGTAATCTATTTTGCAGGTGAGTCCATGTGGCCATGCCCCTATATGGTACTTGGACAGTGGATGTTCCAGGCACATGACTGAAACTAGGGGATTATTGAAGGACTATACACCAATCAAGGATGGTCCTAAAGTTACCTTTGGTGGTTCAGAAAAAGGAATCATCAAAGGCTTTGGTAACATTTCTAGCAACCTAATTACAATTACTCAAGTGGATTATGTAAAGGGTTTGAAACATAACCTCATTAGCATAAGTCAGCTGAGTGATTTAGGATATGACATCTCATTTGTCAAGGATGGTTGTCATATCAGTAGGTCAAGTGATCAAAAGATCATTCTGACAGGATATAGGAAGAGAAATGTCTATTGTCTAGACATTATGTGTGAGAACATTATTTCTCCTATTTATCTTGTAGCTGATGAAAAAGTCTCACATTGTGTTAAGTGGCACAAGAGGCTGGCTCATCTTAACTATAAGATAATTGGTCAACTCCTTAGCATAGAGTTAGTGAGGAATGGTCCTCAGGTTAAGTGTATAAAGGTTGGGATATGCTCAGCTTGTCAAAAGGGCAAGCAGACCAAATCCACCATTCATAGCCTTGAGAACAAAGATGCTGAGAGGTGTCTATACCTCTTGCATATGGATCTTTTTGGTCCTATGCCAGTTTACAGCCTAGGTAGGAAGGTCTATACATTTGTGGTAGTTGATGACTACTCAAGGTATTCCTGGGTGTTCTTCCTAAGGTAAAAATCTGAAACTCCAAGTATCTTGTATAGTTTTGTTAAACAAATTCAGAATGAATTGAACAGTACAGTGGTCAAAATCAGAAGTGACCATGGTACTGAATTTCAGTATGAAAGTATGACAAAACTTTGTGAAGAATTTGGAATTTTTCATGAATTTTCCTCACCAAGAACACCTCAGCAAAATGGTATTGCTGAGAGGAAAAATAGAACCTTGATAGAGGCTGGTAGAACCCTATTGAGTGACATATCTCTCCCAGAATATTTATGGGCTGAGGCAGTTAATACTGCATGTCATGTGATCAATAGGGCTACTATCACCAAGAGCCATAAGAAGACCCCCTATGAGATTGTGAAGGGCAGAAAACCAAATCTATCCTATTTCAGGATCTTTGGTTGTAAGTGTTATATCCTTAATAATGGTATGTCTTATCTAACCAAGTTTGCTGCCAAATCCCAAGAAGGAATCTTTGTTGGGTACAACAATAATAGTAAGGCTTATAGGGTCTACAACTTGATTACTCAAGTTGTAGAAGAGTCAGTTCATGTAGTTTTTGATGAAGCAAGTCTCATTAACAATGAATTGCCTAGTAGTGTTTGCAGCTCCACAAGTGTAACTGAGAAGATGGACAAGCTTACCTTAACAGAAGGTCCTTCTACAAGTCAGCAAGTGGAGGATGGTAGCTATTGTCCAGGGGGAGTACAAGATACTCCTGTTGCTGAAGAAGACCAAGGGATGCAGCAAGTTGAAGAGACTGAAGGTATACAACCTGAAGATAGGCTGCCTCCAGCAAATAGGAATTTAAAAGATCATCCAGCCAATCAAATTATTAGAGATCTCAGACAAGGGGTACAAACAAGGAGCAGGAATCTAAGTTCAGTTCTCTACTCCAGCTTTCTATCCCAAGTAGAGCCAAAGAAATTTGAAGAAGCAATCCTAGACCCTCATTGGATTGAGGCAATGCAAGAGGAGCTGAACCAGTTCAAAAGATGCAAAGTTTGGGAGCTAGTTCCTAAACCAAAAGACAACAACATTATTGGAACTATGTGGATCTTTAGGAACAAGTTGGATGAGAATGGAATTATTATAAAGAATAAAGCTAGACTAGTTGCAAAAGGATATAGGCAGGAAGAAGGTACTGATTTTGATCAAACCTTTGCTCCACTAGCAAGACTGGAAGCAATAAGGATGTTCCTTGCCTATGCAATATTTCAAGGATTTAAGGTATATCAAATGAATGTTAGGTCAGCTATTCTGAATGGAAACCTGAAGGAAGAAGTTTATGTAGAGCAGCCATCTGGTTTTGTAGATTCTCTTTAACCTGATTATGTATATAGACTTAGGAAGGCTTTGTATGGGTTAAAACAAGCTCCTAGGGCTTGGTATGAAACCCTGTCTAGTTTCCTCATTGAGAATAAATTCACAAGGGGGAAAATAGACAAGACTTTATTCCTTAGGGAATCCATAGGCAAGATTATCTTAGTCCAAATATATGTAGATGACATAATATTTGGGTCTACAGAAAGTAGTCTTTGCAAAAAGTTTGCAAAACTAATGCAAGGACAATTTGAAATGAGCAGTATGGGGGAACTTAAGTTCTTCTTGGGTCTTCAAGTTAGACAGACTGAGGATGGTTTATCCATATTCCAGTCTAAGTTCACCTTAAAATTGATAAGGAAGTATGGTATGGAATCATCCACTACCATGAAAACTCTTATGGGGTCAAGCATGTCTCTAAGCAAAGATGATGCAGGGAAACCTGTAGATGAAACTTTGTATAGAGGGATAGTTGGCTCCCTACTATATGTGACTGCTAGTAGACCAGATATCATGTATGCTACATGTGTCTGTACTAGGTACCAAGCTTGCCCTAAAAAATCTCATTTGACAGCAGTCAAAAGAATTTTGAGATATCTTAAGGGCACACCTTATCTAGGCATTTGGTACCCTAGGAATGGAGATTTTAAACTGATAGGTTATTCAGATGCAGATTTTGCAGGCTGCAAGGAAGATAGGAAAAGTACCACAGGAACCTGTCAATTTCTAGGTGGAAGGCCGGTGTCATGGAGTAGAAAGAAGCAAACAAGTGTGGCTATCTCCACAGCTGAGTCAGAGTATGTTACTGCAAGAAGCTGCTATGCACAACTACTATGGATGCAACACTAGCTAGAAGATTATGGTAGTCACGTAAGTAGAACACCTTTATTTTGTGATTCTACTAGTGCCATTTCTATTGCAAATAATCATGTCTCCCATAGTAGGACTAAGCACATAGAAATAAAATACCATTTTCTAAGAGAACATGTAGAAAAAGGAGACATTTCTTTAGAGTATATAAATATAGATAATCAGTTAGCTGATATGTATACTAAGCCCTTAGATGAAACCAAATTCAATAAATTTAAAATTGAATTAGGGATGATAAACTTGGAATACTTTACAAAAATTGGCTAAGTGCAATGGTGTCGACACACAGAGTTGTCTGTGTCGACACATAGAAGTGGTGTCGACATTTCATAGAAATGGTGTCGACACATCTAGAAAGTCTGCGTCGATACTTCAGAGAATTAGTGTCGACACATGCAGTGTTTGTGTCGACAAATCCAAGGTGGTGTCGACACTTAGGATTTACGCAGAATTAGTCTAGTAGAGTCTCTACTAAGTGTCGAGCTTAGTGGTGTCGACACATATATAAATGTCGACACATATATTCTGTCGACTACATTTGTGTTGACACATTGTTGTCGAGAATTTAGAAGAAAGTGTCGACACAATTTAAGTATTTTGACGCACCTTTTCACCTTCGATTCTAGAAAGGTATAAATAGGTTTTCCCCAGTATTTGTCGACACGCTCACCAAAGTTTCGAGACCAAACTTGTGTGTCGACATCTCTCTTCTCTAAATTCAAAATTTCTTCAAACCCTAATGGCACCCAATCTAGAAGAGAACATTAATGAAGGATATGAGATCGTGCGACGCGCCTTTAATGATGCAGAACCCGAAATCAAAGGTGTGGTAACCCTAATTGCCGAGACTGGATTGGAATACCTTGTATCAGAACAAATCAAGATCTGGAAGAAGGAGGTCCTTGAATTTTTGAGTGCATCTTCACTTGATGATACTGGACTCAAGATTAAGTCCAGAGTTCATGGGACCAAAGTCAAGGTCACACAGAAAAGTCTAAGGAAGGTACTTCAACTACCAAGAACAAAAGAGGAAGAAGATGTATCTGCTTCTAAGACTAGAGAGGCATTGAGATGGTGTGGACTGGATTCAAACCTGAAAATTGGATCATTTTTCAACAGAAAAGGGATGAACATTCAAGGAACGTTTCTACCTAAAATAGTAGGAAAAGTGATACTGAGCAAGCCTGGTGGGCATGATAGAATATCTGCTCATATGTTCAGTCTGATGACAAGAATAATTTTCAAACTTAATAATGATTGGTTTGCAGTTATGTTTGATAAGATAAAAGAAAGTATGAAGAAACCCCATCTGGGTAGAATTCTAAGTCTATACTTAGCTGGTAGTATACCTGAAGTGACGAACCAGGCTGCAGGTTCCAAGATAAACCACATGAGGAGAATGGATTTGAGAATTTTCTCTAGGTGGGATAGAGTATTGACAAAAGAAATGCCTACTCCAGAAAAGGACACACCTCAGAAGAAGAAGAAGACAGCCATTGTCGCTCAAGAATCCTCCAACAACTTTGAAGAGCAAGTGGTCTTTACTCCTGATGATGAAGAGACTGGAAATGCTGTACAGTCTCCAGCAAGACAAGAAGATGCACAGAGGTAGGGGGAGCTACCCTCAGCTAGCCCAATTCACCTGGATCCACTCCAGGGGGAGCCTCTACATGTGGAAGAGCCAACTCCACTAGAGAATGAAAGGGCTACTCAAACCATACTAGAGCAAACACAGATACAACCTCAACCACAAGATGTTGTCATGGAGGACACATCTGTTGCTGATAAAGTGGTTGATGAAATCAGAGATTCTCCAGCCCCTTCTCAACAGGAATTCACCTTAGAGGAGTTATTCTCTGATCTTGTACAGACAGACCTTGAGAGAGAAATATCTGTTGTTGAGGGGGAGAAGGCAAATATTGAGGGGGAGCATGTGGAGATTGTAGAGGAAACTACAAGTAAGGAGACTGAGGAGCTAAGAGATGCTGAAGGGCTACCAAGAACTGAGAAGGATTCACATCCTAGTTCTAAGGATAGAGTATACATAGTCAGTACTTCTGCTTCAGAGGATGAGGAGGCTGCTAGAGCCAAAAGAGGAAGTTCCAGGTCTTCAAGAGAAGAAGCCAGAACTATAAGAAAGCCCTACAGACAATTGCTCCATAGCCTGCCCCATCTACTGATTACAGTTCACTGATGGTTGCTTTGCAGATTAAGCTAGATGTGCATTGGAAGGCTTTACAAACCTATATGGAGGAAGGCCATAAGTCACTTCAGTTTGATCTTGCACAAGACATCAAATCTATTAGATTTGAAGTGAATCAAAACAAAAAGGAAATGACCGACTGCTTCCATAAGGGAGGGAATGTAGTGGTCTATCTGGCTACACATCAAGAAAATCTCAAGAAACAGCTTGATGATCTAGCACTCAAACAAGGCTATATCCTGGAGAATCAGCTGAGAATGAATGATAATCTGACAGCTTCTCATAATGTCATAGTCACTGAAATGAAGAATATAGCTACTGCCCAGACTGCACACAGTGATGCTGCCAAAGCTGAGTTTAATAAGTAACTCCAAGAAAGCCTACTTGCAGTTCACACTGCTATTGCAGATTCTCAAAAGTTTATTACTAACAGGCTACAAAAGTTAAAACCTTTCTATAAAGATGGAGTCAACTATTGGAATGCACAGATAAGATTCCAAAAGGATGATCTTAGAGATCACATAGAGAGAGAAGTCATAACGGGGGAGAGGATATTAGTCAAAGCTGGCTCTGATCATGCCAAATGGATTTCAAACTCCATCAGAGCCACTCTTGGATATCCACCTTTATGTGATGATGACAATGTGGCAGAGTCTGGAATAAATCCTGCATACTTTGGAGGAGAGCAGGCTGAAGTAGCTCAAGTGATATACCCTCCTGCAGACTGTGACATGATACATCAAGAGATACAGACTATGTACAGTCCTCCTGAGGGTAATCAGAACATTATTCTTTAGAAAGTTGTCCAGCCTGTACCAGAGGCAATCTTAAAAGAGCAAGAGGCTTTGTTAAAAGAACAAGAGGCCCAATTATCTAAGAAAAGGTTTAGAGAACAAGCTGAATTAAGGCCAGATTTTGAACAATAGAGCCCCACTTCCAGGAATATCATCTTGACTGCTTGGAAGGATGCTATGGACAATGTCCTGGATAGAGGCAAGTGGTATTCTGACCTAGATTGGAGAAAACATGAGAATAGGCAAGAGGCCATTGTACAATATAGAAGGAAGGCTAAACTGGGAAAGCTACCTCCTAATGCATAGGAGCCTAGCAAGTATTTCCCCAAGCCTTATCACTATTTTGAAAGGCAGAAGATAAAGGCTGAACAGCTGAAAAAGAAATATCTCAAAGGGAAGAAGCCTGCTACTGCTGATGACAATGAAGCTCCAGTTCAAGCAAAGATTCAATCTGGAAAAGACATTATAATCAAGGAACCAGAGCATCCATAGGATATCATTTTCTTAAGTTTACAATTTGTAATCATTTGTATTAAACTCTATGTAAACTTTTGATTAATGATTATGTTGGAATTTATAAGAACAATGTTATGTGTTCAATCTATTACATTAATTGTTCTGAGATAATTGTCTATGCATGTTCTATTTATACATGTTTAAGTTTTTACCCTGTCATATATTACTGTTGTACATCATACTGAAAATTTGTTATGTATGGTGTATATCATTGACTAAGGGTTATGACTTCTCCAAATAGGGGGAGATTGTTGGGTACATTGGAATATATGTACCTGATTTGAAGAAGCCTCACCCTACTCAATGATATACATCAAGATGTATTTGATGTGCTTTGAGTTTATTTGTGCAGGTTAAGTAACTGCAGGTTTGTAGGAAAAGTTTCCAAGTCCATGTGTCGACACCTAAAAGAAAAGTGTCGACACTTAAGAAGGCTTGTGTTGACACCTAAAGAAGCTGTGTCGACACTTGGAGTAATTGTGTCGACACCAGGAAGGCAGAGTCGACAACAGAAGAAAAGTGTCGACACATACAGGTTGTGTTGACACACAATGAAGAATTGTCTACATAATCAGTGTCGACACTTAGAAGCAGTGTCGACACTCAGAGAAACTTTGTCGACAGCAGAATGTGTCGACACTAGGAGGCTGTGTCGACACTCAGCAAACTTCAACAAAGTTTAAGTACAAGTGTCGACACAAAGGAGATGTGTCAACACTTAGCAAAGTCTCAACACATGAAGAATGTGTCGACACAAAGGAGATGTGTCGACACTCAGCAAAAGTTTCAACACAGAAGGCATGTGTCGACACAAAGAAGATGTGTCGACACTTAGCAAGTTTCAACACAAAGAAGATGTGTCGACACTTAGCAAGTTTCAACACAAGAAGATGTGTCGACACAAATGAGTTGTGTCGACAAGCAGTGTCGAGAAGCAGTTACAACAACAGAAGGAGTTATGTCGACACCATGAAGGCTAGTGTCGACACTTAGTCTACTTGTGTCGACACTTGGTCTATATTTGTCGACACATAAAGACTATCTGTCTCGACACTTTCAGACAGTGACAGAGATTTCAAGAAGTGACTGGATGACTTGACAACTGCCATTTCAACCGGTCAAATGCTACTGTCAGAGTTGTCAGAAGATTGTTAGAAACCGGATCAGCCGGTCACCATGACGAAAGCTTATATAAAGGCTTATTCCTTCAATAGAAGGAGACAGATCAATGAAGTGAAAAACAACACAACAAGAAGAAGACCTTCAAGTGAAGATCTAAGAAGTTGGAGAGAGAGAGCTCCTTCTAAGAAGTCCAGCTGTTGAACCAGGCTGATAAGGAAGATTCAGATTGAAATCAGAATCTCAAGTCAGCAGTTGATTGAAAATCATCTGCATAGAGATACAACCCTTTTGTGTTCTAATTCAAGAAGCTTTGAAGAAAGCCAAGGGAGGTTGATCTCAGCCAAGTTCTTCCAAGAACTCATCAAGAAGCCAGTCAACTCATCTCTCTCTATCAAGAGTTGTTGTTATATACTTTGTATTTTCTAATTTCTGTAGGATCTTGTATAGATCTGAGTTGTAAGCCTAAATCTATAAAGGCTGAGGTAGGGCCTGTGAGCCTGAGGGTAGGAGAATCATTTCTCTGAGGGTAGGCCTTGTTGAAGGGTGAGGTAGGGATGTTGTGCCTGAGTGTAGGTCTTGTTGAAGACTGAGTGGTAGGGATTTTATGCCTGAGTTGTAGGAGTGGGATCACTCTGAGTTGTAGGAACCTATTTGTGGTTCTGAGTTATAAGATCTGAGGATCTGAGGAGAAGTGGAGAAGTTAGGCCGAATCTAGTACACTACTAGATAGGCGAAGGGGAAAGTGGATGTACCCAGACCTTGGGGAACCACTATAAATCCTGTGTGCACTCTGTGAATGTATGCTTGTATGGTTGCTGTGCTGTGATTCTTGTAGAGTTGCAATTACTGTACTGTATTTCTGCCTTTAAAGTTAAAAAGATATAGGTCACCTATTCACCCCCCCCCCCTCTAGGTGATTAGGCACTGTTTCTTTCACCTTCTCTCTTCCTGTAAAGAACAATACTACCAAGGAGAAGAAGATGTCGCCAAGAAGGGTGACAAGATCCATGGCTGGAAACGGTGGAAATGCCAGAAATGAGGTGAGCTTCCTACCCTCTCCATTGGTGCTAGATCTCTAGTTATTTCTAGGAGAGATATCGACTGAAAAGAGTCTTGATTTGTGAGAAGAAGGTTTCTAGGAAGAGGTCATGCTAGGACTTGTGTCCTAGGAATTAGAGTCTTCAACCTTTCCTCACTTCAAACGAAGTTTGAGCATTGGTTTCGTGAAGAGAAGTGGCCATATGAGAGTGAATAAAGGAAGAGGAATTCTGGATGTTATTTGGAAAGTTTGGTCGGAGGAGGAAGACGAACCGATGACGTTCGATCTACTTTAAGATGCGTGCAAAAATCTGTTTTCTGCATACAGCAACCTTCGAGGCCGTTTTCAGATATGATGCGGCCAGATCTGGCCTTTCCACTAAACACTAAAGTCGTAGCCCTTGGAAATACCTTTCCAACGAGGGGTTGCATGCCTTCACTGGATTCTAATAGCATCGGGAATCCCCGATGGAATTTGTCGTACAGTAATCATTCCTGCTTATATAGTTCTCGTGTTTGTTTTGTATCGGTTTTGGGTTTGGAAGAGAGATTGTAGTACAATAATGTTAATGTTTTGTTGAATTTAGTCTATAAGTAATTGTGATAAAATATGTCAATGATATTTGTTGGATAGATACATAATGAACAAATGGTTTAGTAAAGTGTACATGATCGAGGTGATTTGGTGGAGGTTAGTGAACGAATGGTCTGACGAGTTGGGATGGTAGGAATGACGTAAATATTTGAATCAATAGGTATGTACTTGATAATGGTAATATAATGAATAATGATGAGGTTGACCTGAAGTTTGTTGAACATAATTTATAGTAATTGGGTGAACAAATGGTTGATGGCTTTTAGTTGGTAGATTCATATGTACATGAATAGTTCGAACTTGGTAAAAGAATTGTAACCAGTGATGTTAAAGTCATGTAATCATAGTATACATGTAATTATGATAACCAAATGGTTGGTGAATTTATGTGGAGTACCATTATGTTGATGGTGAACCTTTGGTGTGCTTGGATGCACGAAAATTTGGAAGGGTTGAAAGTGCGTGTGTGTTGCCTCACTGGAATTATGTACTGGTAAGAGACTCGGTGTGGAGCTCTTGCATGTTGTTGAGAACGAAATGTGAATAATGAAACGGGGGCTCAATATGGAGCCCCGTGTGTGAAATGCAGGTGGTGTGAGTCGACACGCGGTGTCGTAATACTAGGTTAAGGATGGTGTGGCAGGTCTATGGGCTCGCCAGTCGTCACAACGACGGTAGTTGGCAGTTAGACTTGGAAGATTGGGCCTTGGTCGTCAGTGCTTATTTCCCGAGGCAACCTCCATGCCAGTGGGAGGTTGGCCTTGGTCCTTTGGTGATACGCTCCTAGAGGCACCTTCCGCGCCACAAGATAGGCCAGTTGGTCTAGGCTCTTGGTGCACATCTACCCGAGACCCTTTCTGAGCCGTAGTACGCATGAGAGCTCCGATGTTGTGTTCTTAGCGTTGAGGAATACGGAGGCCTAGGCTTTGTACTGTGGATGCCTACCTAGTAGTGGAGAAACCTGCTCTACTATCACTGCCTGGCCACGATGGTTGATGCCTGAGAGGTTAGCTACATGCTCGAAAAGTGGGAACTACAAGTCTGTGTCGACATAGCAGCTGCATGTGCGTGATCGTGGGTGAGTCATTGCATTGCATTAATGACATTATATTACATTGCATACACAAGATCCTCATCGTATAAGTTTATATGGGCACTCTTATATGATGTGTTACTTTGCTGCTGAGTCGATCCTCAACTTATATGTCTATATGGGCATTCATATAAGTTGAGTTACTTTCTATTATAGCTTTATATTTTTCATATACTGTTGTAGATGATAGAACTGATACAGTAGATTGTTTACTCATTTATTATACTGCATATATACTTGATATTGCTCACTCTATACCACATGTTTGTAGTACTATTTTATTTATATATATTGTACCCTTGTTCTTTTCTCCGCCCGGTGCCGAGGAGTCGCCGGGGGAGTGGATGTGATTGCCACTTAGTCTTAAGACTAATGGTTGCTACGTCTTCCTTTTTAGGAGGAAACCTCGAGGACAGAACAACAGCAGGTTATACAGCAGGACAGCCAGGCCAGGATGACAGGGCCTGAAGGGACGGTGTCATCGCTACCGTTAGTGACTTATGTGAGTTTTGAGAGACTCATGATATAGCCCTTTGGGCAAATTTTACTTGTACTATGATATTATAGAAGCTTGTTGTAGCTTATTTTTCTTGATGTACTTTTTGTACTATTTTACTTATGTGTGGATTGACTTCTGTTTTATATTCTTGGTTGGGTTGGCATTGGTTGATATTAGTTATAGCCGACAGGATAGGCGTCTTGTGGTACAGGTTAGCCCGTGTGCTAATGCTACCACAAGATGGCTGTTCTGGACAAAAGACTCCCCTCGTGCTGTGTTTTGTGTTCCGAGAGGGGGGTCTTATAAATGGTATCAGCTTGCTACAATCCTGAACTCAAGAAGTCATTCAACAATGGTGCCACCCCCATTCGATTAGTCAGCTTGGAGACAAACTGACTTAGTGGAAACAGTGGTGTGCCCATATGTAATTCACACTAAGTATGTCCAATGTTGACCTTAAGATTATCTAGCCTGGCCTTAGGTTTATACTTTATGTGTAGATCCCAGTGCATGTTGATCCAGTGGGGGGCACTCCCGCCACATCCATACCCACACAGTTTCATCAATCAGAGCTAGGGCAGACACTCACAACTATCTTGGATATCTTTAGGTCCCAACAAGCCCCTATGCAACAACAAGCACCGGGCTCCAATTAGTTGAGCACTTTTCGAGCTCTCTCCCCTCCTGCCTACATTGGGACAGAGTCGGCAGTGCATACGAAGGAATGGCTCGACACCGTGCAAGAACTATTTGCGGGAATTAGATGTCTGAATAATATGGTTGTGAACCTGGTAGTGACACTTCTAGAGCTGCACGCAAAAAGGTGGTGGAAGTCTCTCATGGGCTCCACCTTCCAAGGAAGAGTCTACACAGATATTAGTTGGAGAAAGTGTTCTAAAGATTTTTTTTAGGGCACTTTATACCTTCGACAGCTCGAGATTAACTTGAAGAAAGGTTCCTACAGCTGAAGCAAGGATCCAAGTCAGTGACGGAGTACCAGCGGGAGTTTCAACATCTGGCTAGATTTGCTGACTTCTATGAGTTGGACGATAGAGGATATGCTAAAAGGTTCTACAAAGGCTTGTGAGACCCTATGAGACAAGCCCTTTTGTTTATAACAGACTCTAGCTTAGCAGAGATAATTGACATGGCAAAGAGGCTAGAGGCAGACGACTTGGGAAGTGGTAAGAGAACTGCTGAGGGTGTGATGGAGGCTGGCCCCAATAATAGAAGGAGGCATGACAACAAAGGTGGAAGAGGATACTAGAGAGGTGGCAGGCGTTTCCACCAGAATTTTAGAACGGAGCGCCCGGTCGCACAGCCGCCAACATTGCCTCCACCTCCACAGCTTCAACAGTTCTAACAACCTGAAGGGCAGTATGAGCGAGTGTGCTTCCAATGCAACCGACCGGGCCGCTTCCGACGTCACTGCCCGCAATTAGTTGGGAATGCTCCTCATGCTCTCCCTCCGGTAGCTCCACAAGGCGGGGACATATGCGTGGTCGAGGACGAGGACCACGAGGAGGAAACTCCAGACCTGCTCGAGATCAGGTGTTCGTGCTGGACATGACGCAGGAGCGGAACCCTCAGGAGGTGATCGCAGGTATGTTGCAGTTAATTAATACATTTTCAGTGCTAGCCTTAAGTTGCCTAAGATGTATTAGAAATCTAGCTTTGAGTATTTGCTATTGGTACTTTGGCACCGTGATGGTTGGCGGGAAACAGACCTATATGTTATTCGATATCGGAGCCCCACACTTGTTTGTGTCTGCGGACTTCATTAAAGACCTAGAAGGGGTGCAATATTTTACTAGTATTGCTCGAAGAGTACGCCTCCCAGATGGCTCTGAGCTAACCACAACTGCCAAGTGCGAACTGGAGATAATCCTTGGGGGAAAGGTCTTCGATACCCCCGCCATAGTTTTTAGGATGCCAGAATTCGATCTTATTCTGGTCATGACGTGGTTTGATTGGCATTGCGCAAGAATTGACTGCGCGCAGAAGCGGATTTACTTGAGACATGGAGACACTGAAGTCATTTTCCAAGGTATAAGATTCGCTCCACGCTTGTTACTATCTTCAATTTAGGTCTTGAAAGCCCACATGAGAGGGGATGAAGTTTACATGATTTGTTTTGAATTGAAAGAGAGGACAATAGATATTAAGGATGTCTGAGTGGTGCGGTATTTTCCTGAGGTATTTCTTGAGAAATTGCCAGGACTACCCCAGCATAGTGAGGTGGATTTTCAAATTAAGCTAATACCGGGTGCCAACCTGTCTCCAGGATGATGCTAAAGATCACGACAGTGAACCGGTCGCACAAGTAATATAAAATGGGAGAGTTTTCCCAAGTATCGATCTCTCAAGGAACACAATAAGGTGGAGTTAATGTCGAGAAGGACTTGAGATTGAAGTGCTTAAGGTCGGCGGTAACGATGGGGGGTTTAATTGTTGCGGACAAAAAAAATAAAACAATATCAACTACTCCTATGCAACGCTGCTATGCTATGCTTCTCTAGGCGGGATGGAAGACTAGTCGAGCCGCTATGTACCAAATCGCTGGGCGGATGGACGAGTAGGGTGCGGATGAGGTGGTTAGAACGGCAGAATGAGGGTCGAAAGCACCTCTTCTCTACGCACGGCACTAACAATTGCTAGTATGGCAAGTTTGGATTGTGGTGGATGGTATATGGCGCACCTCAAGCAAATATAACGAAAATACAAATCACAAAGACATGATTTAATATAAGCATTTTACAACTAAGCGCACATCATCTATAAATAAAGTTTACCACAACACATAAACAACAATAAAGGAAGAACAAGGCAAGAGATCGACCGAATCCGAAGTCTTGCTGAGGATTCACGGTTGGAATCGTCGGGTTGCCAATCCGCATCCAAGCTCGATCCTCAACTACGTCCGGGGTAGAGAAGGGCTGTCACCACCTTCCAACGGTCCGTATTCTTCGTGTCACGATAGTGGACGAAAGTTGCAAGCTTTCCTTTGCTTGATGGCTATGGCGTTGAAGCTTGAAATGAGCCCAAAGATGATGGAGGAGGCAGAGAGGAAGCTCCGACTTGGATTTGGCAGTGAAAGCTTGCCCGGAGCACCTACCTAGGGTGGGGATTGAAGGAGGACGGTGGAATCCCTCCTCGGAGACGAAAACGGCGGAGGAAAAAATGAGAGATCCCCAATTATGGTGGAACATGCATATTTATAGATAGCAGAATTGAACAATGCGCATGATCACGGGCGCACGACCAGTGGTCGTGCACACTATATTCAGTGATCGTGCGCACTGGCATGGCAGATTAGGAAGAAGAACTGGGGTAACGCGCACGAGCAGTGGCGCACGACTGGTGGTCATGCGCACTATGTCCAATGGTCGTGCGATTACCCTAGACATAATTCTATGAAAAGAGGAATCAACACACACGATTAGTGGCGCACGACCGGTGGTCGTGCACACTATGTCCAGTGGTCATGCGTATGCCCAAGAAGAACTTGGAAAAGGAAGGCAAGTGCGCATGATCATCGATGCACGACCAGTGGTTGTGCGAAGTAGATCCGATGATCGTGTGCAGTATTCCTGTTTCTAAACACTCCCGGAACACGTACACGACCCCTGTACCAATAGGAAAAACAAATCTCTGATATGTGCAGACATTCCTGACATTCACAATAAGGAGTACAAACAATAAAAGTACAAAAATACACAACACGGTCAAAGTGTACACTTCCTATGGAAATATAAATAAGAAGAAATATGAACGATATAAAACTAAAAGTGAAGTGCAAACGCGTGAAAACTAGCCCAGTTGAGTCCGAAAAACCCTATATAAATCGGACTCATCACAGGACCCCTTATCGTATGGCCCCAAAGGAACTTGCAGATTTTAGAGTTCAGTTGAAAGAATTGGTGGAATCAGGATTTGTTCACCCCAGCTCATCACCTTGGGGATCCCCTATTCTATTCGTTAAGAAGAAGGATGGAACCTTACGAATATGCATAGAATGTCGGGAGCTCAATCGACTGACAGTGAGGAACACTTATCCGCTACCCTGGATCGATGAGTTGTTCGATCAATTGGTTGGAGCGCATTGGTTTTCCAAGTTGGATTTGCGCTCGGGGTATTATTAGTTGAATATACAAGAGGACATTCCGAAAACAGCTTTTAGCTCAAGGTACGGCTTATTTAAGTTCACTGTGATGCCGTTTGTACTCACAAATGCCCCTTCAGCTTTCATGAGTCTGATGAACAAAGTGTTTGAGCCTTACCTAGACATCTTCATCATCATCTTCATCGATGACATTTTGGTCTACTCAAAGATAGAGGAAGAGCATGTCGAACATCTGACCTTGGTACTGAAAAAGCTAAAAGAGCCCGCCTTGTTTACCAAGTTCAGCAAGTGTGAATTCTGGCTCCAATAAGTTGCCTTCTTGGTCCATGTGATCAGTGGGGCTGGACTAGCGGTAGATCTGGCCAAAGTGCGTGTCATGAAGGAATGGTCACCCTTGAAGTCAGCGGCCGATGTGCGGAGTTTCCTTGGACTTGTCGTGTATTATCACAAGTTTGTTAAGTGATTCTCAAAGATTGCCCTTCCTATTATTACTCTGACAAAGAAAGGTGTGCCATATGAGTGGACACCCCAGTATGATGCTGTGTTCCAAGAACTGAAGGACAGACTTACTACCGCACCCATTCTAGACCTTCCATTCATGAAGGAAGGATTTCAAGTTTACACTGATGCGTCGTATCAAGGGATGGGAGCAGTATTTATGCAGCACAGGCATGTGATTGTATATGCTTCAAGACAGCTGAAGAAGCATGAAGTCAACTATCCAGTACATGATTTAGAATTGGGAGTAGTGGTATTCGCCTTGAAGGTTTGGAGACACTATCTATATAGCGTCCACTGCGAAATCTTTTCAACCACAGGAATCTAAAGTACGTTCATACTCAGAAGGAATCGAATTTGATACAGCAACGGTGGTTAGAATTTTTATGTGATTATGAATTTACTTTGAACTGCCATTCTGGAAAAGCAAATTCCGTAGCTGATGCGTTGAGCTGAAAGGTATCGAAATCAAGCCCTGAGTCTCGATTGATGAGTATGAAATTAGCTCGGATGCTCGAAGAAATGGAGATTACCCGAGTATATAAAGACCATTCGGAAGAGTATATGGAGTACTTGACCGCAATGAGCATAGTCTGTGATATCCGGGATCGAATCTGGGCAGAGCAAGGAAAGGATGCTACTCTGGCCCCGATGCTTAAGTCAATTGAATATGGGACTACTGACGAGTATTCCCTAAAAGACGGCCTCGTTCATCTCTGTGGTCGGCTTTACATTCCCAAAGGCAGTAAGATTCAGGAGGATATCTTGAGAGAGGCGCATTGCTCTCAGTATTCAGTGCATCCTAGGATTGCCAAGATGCATGCCGACTTGCGAAAGAACATGTGTTGGCCGGGAATGAAGAGGGACGTCAGATATTTTGTTACGCACTGCGAGGCCTGTCAAAGGGTGAAGGCGGAATGCAAGAGCCCCGGTGGATTATTACAATATTTGCCCATCCTCGAGTGGAAGTTCGAGGATATCTCCATGGACTTTGTCCACGGATTGCCTCGCTCACGCTTAGGGAATGATTCAGTTTGGGTAATCGTTGACCGCCTGACAAAGGTAGCCAAGTTTATTCCTATGAAGAAAGAAGCTCATGTGGATGTTTTGGTACGCCTCTTTGTGGAACAGTTTGTACGGTACCATGGTGTGTCAAAGACAATTGTTTCTGACCGGGACAATAGGTTTACCTCTAAATAGTGGAAGGCAGTACGGGCGTATTTGGCTCGTGCCTTATATTTAGCACAACATTTCATCCTCAAGTGGACGGGTAGTCTGAGAGGACCATCAGAACTTTTGAAGATCTATTGAGACTGTGTGTGTTAGATAGAGGAGAGTCGTGGGAAAGGCTCTTACCTCGGGTGGAATTCTCCTATAACAATAGTCACCATATCAGTATCGGGATGCCACCCCATGAAGCCCTTTACGAAAGAAGGTGTAGAACCCCCTTGTCCTGGAAGACCTGAAGATTTTAGGAATTGAGTACATTGATGATACTAATGCGGCTATTACACTAAACGGCAACGCATGCTTGAGGCTCAAAGTCGGCAGACTAAATATTATAATGCAAAGCACCAAATGGTAGAATTTCAGGTGGGAGATAAAGTGTTCCTGAAGATCCGACCGATGCATGGAGTGTCACGGGTACGTGGTGTGAAGAAGCTCAACCCAAGGTACATTGTGCCTTACACCATATTGGAAAAGATTCGCTCTTTGGCCGATCGGTTGGAGTTTACCACCAGAGCTGGAGAACCTTCATGATGTATTCTATATGTCGTCACTCCCGGAAGGCGCTGTTGCGGCCCGATCAACATATCCCCCACCATTGATGGAGCAGTAGCAGACAGCACCGATAGATCTGTACGACAAGAGCTGGTGCGGATAGTGGACACCGACAAAGGGAGTTTGTGTCACAAGAGTGTTCCTTTGGTAAAGATGTTGTGGTCAAATCATGGGAAGGAAGAATTTACTTGGGAGCCGGTGGACTTGATCCGGAAGCATTACCCGGAGTTGTTTTCCCCAAGGTAATATTTATAAAGCATAATATATTTTCCTTAATTTATTTCCCCCACAACCTTGATTTATTTCCTTAATTTATTTCCTTGAGTTATTTCCCCCACAGCCTGATTTCGGGGATGAAATCTTTTAATTTGTTTATAGGATTTGTAATGTCCCATTTCGTGCCAGATGCCTCGTGCGTGCCTTGAGTTAAGAAAATTGACTCAAGTTTGGGGAGCGTCGATTGAGTCGACCCGACTCAATGACTAGATCAGGAATTAACTTAGAAAATTGTGGCATGTTAGGCGTTGAGTGCGTTGAGTGGACTCAACACACTCAAGGCCAATTAACTTAGAGAAATTACAGCGGGATAGGCGTCGAGAGTGTTGAGTGGACTCAACGCACTCAAAGCCATTTGACTTTGAAATCCTGGCGGGTTTAGGCGTCGAGAGCGTTGAGTGGACTCAACGCACTTGATGCCATTTAACTTAGTTTATTTTCGTAGGTTAAGGCATTGAGAGCGTTGAGTCCGATCTCGAAGCCATATAACTTGGCATGTTTCTGGCGGTTAAGGCGTTGAGAGCATTGAGTGGACTCAACGCTCTCGATGCCATATAACTTGGCATATTTCTGGCGGTTAAGGCGTTGAGAGCGTTGAGTGGACTCAACATCGAGACTCAACGCTCTCGACCCCATATAACTTGGCATGTTTCTGGCAGTTAAGGCGTTGAGTGTACTAAATGCTCTTGACGACTCAACGCTCTCGACGCCATTTAAACTTGAAATGTCTCTAGCGGTTAAGGCGTAAAGAGCATTGAGTGTACTCAATGCTCTCGACGCCATAATAACTTGGTATGTTTCTGGCGATTAAGGAATTGAGAGCGTTGAGTGGACTCAATGCTCTCGATGTCATATAACTTGGAGTTTCTGGTGGTTAAGACATTAATAGCATTGAGTGGACTCAATGCTCTCGATGTTGAGTGGACTCAACGCTCTCGACGCCATTTAACTTAGAATGTTTCCGGCCATAGCTGAGGTAATTTTGTCGAATGCCATAATTCTGCCTTGGCGAATTTTTGGCCCTGTTTGTTGCTGAACCTGATTTTTCAGGAATTGTGCCAAACCGACTTAAATGGGCTACATCCATTCAAAATGACTCATTTAAAGCAATATTAGGCGGTCCAATGTCAGGCCGACACATGACAAGCTAGTTACCCTAATTCCTCGTTATAAATGGAACATTTGAAAAGCCCTAGCCATCTTGTTTTACTAGTTGCCGATCAGTTGTCTTTGCTGAGTGGTTACTGTGCGACCCTGACGGAAGCAGAAGAGCAACAAGATCACCAGAGTAGTCTTTCCCTCTATCTTCCCGTAAAGAACAATACTACCAAGGAGATGAAATGCCTCCAAGAAGGGTGACAAGATCCATGACTGGAAATAGTGGAAATGCCGGAAATGAGGTGAGCTTCCTACCCTCTCCCTTGTTGCTAGATCTCTAGTTTATTCTTAGGAGAGATATTGACTCAAAAGAGTCTTGATTTGTGAGAAGAAGGTTTCTAGGAAGAGGACATGCTAGGACTTGTGTCCTAGGAATTAAAGTCTTCATCCTTTCCTCACTTCAAATGAAGTTTGAGGACTAGTTTCGTGAAGAGAAGTGGCCATATGATGGTGAATTAAAGGAGGAGGAATTCTGGATATTATTTGGAAAGTTTGTTTGAAGGGGGAAGACGAACCGATGACGTTCGATCTGCTTTAAGATGCGCAGAGAAAATCTATTTTTTGCGCGCAGCAACCTTCGTGGCCATTTTCAGACATGATACGGCTAGATCTGGGCGTTTAACTAACACGAAAGTCATAGCCCTTAGGAAATACCTTTCCAACGAGGGCGTTACATGCCTTCACCGAATTCCTGTAGAATCGGGAATCCCCGATCGAAGTTGCTGTACAGTAATCATTTCCTGCATATATAGTTCTCGTGTTTGTTTTGTATCGGCTTTGCGTTTGGTAGAGAGATTATAGTACAATAACTTAAGTTTTGTTGAATTTAGTCTATAATGTAATTGTGATAAAATATGTTAATTATATTTGTTGGATAGATCCTAATGAACAAATGGTGTAGTAAAGTGTACATGATCGAGGTGATTTGGTGGAGTTTAGTGAACGAATGGATTGACGAGTTGGGATGGTAGGAATGACTTAAATATGTGAATCGATATGGATGTACTTGATAATGGTAATACAATGAATAATGATGATGTTGACTTGAAATTTGTTGTACATAATTTGTAGTAATTGCGATGAACAAATGGGTGATGACTTTTAGTTGGTAGATTCATGTGTACACGGAAAGTTCTAACTTGGTAAAAAAATTGTAACCAGTGATGTTAAAGTCATGTGATCATAGTATACATGTAATTATGATAACCAAATAGTTTGGTGAATATGTGTGGAGTACCATTATGTTTATGGTGAACCCTTGGTGTCTTGGATGCACGAAAATGTGGAAGGGTTTAAAGTGTGTGTGTGTTGCCGCAATGGAATTATGTACTAGTAAGAGACTCAGTGTGGAGCTTTTTGTGTACTGTTGAGCACGAAATGTTAATAATGAAAATGGGGCTCAATGTGAGCCCCATATGTGAAATGCATGTGGTGTGAGTCGATACCACGGTGTCGTAATCCTGGGTTAAGATAGTGTGGTAGGTCTACGGGCTCGCCTATCATCACACCGACGGGAGTTGGAAGTTAGTCTTAGACGGTGGGGCCTTGGTACTCAGTGCTTACTTCCCGAGGCACCCTCCATGCTAGTGGGTGGTCGGCCCTTGGTCCTTTGTGATACCTCCAAGAGGCACCTTCCGCGCCACAAGATAGGCCAGTTGGGCTGGGCTCTTGGTGCACACCAACCCGAGACCCCTTTTGAGTCGTAGTACGCTTGTGAGCTCCGTGTTGTTGTTCTTAGTGTTGATGCGTACGGAGGACTAGGCTTGGTAGTGTGGATGCCCCGCCTAGTAGTGGGGATGCCCGCTCTACTGTCACCGCCTGGCCATGACGGTTGATGCCTGAGAGGTTAGCTACCTACTCGAAAAGTGGGAACTACAAGTCTGTATCGACATAGCAGCTGCATGTGCGTGATCATGGGTGAGTAATTGCATTGCATTCATGGTATTACATTATATTGTATACACAAGATCTTCATCGTATAAGTTTGTATGGGCACTCTTATATGATTAGTTACTTTACTGCCGAGCCGATCCTGAACTTATATGTCTGTATGGGCATTCATATAAGTTAAGTTACTTTCTGTTGTAGCTTTACATTTTCATATACTGTTGTAGATGATAGAACTACTAGAGTAGATTGTTTACTCATTTATTATACTGCTGATATACTTGATATTGCTCACTCTATACCACCTGTTTGTACTATTGTATATATATATATATATATATATATATATATATATTGTACCCTTGTTCTTTTCTCTGCCCGGTGCCGAGGAGTCGTCGGGGGAGCGGAGGATGTGATAGCCACTTGGCCTTATGACTAACAATTGCTACGTCTTTCTTTTTAGGAGAAAACCCCGCAGACAGAGCAGTAATAGGTTATGCAGCAGGACAGCCAGGCCAGCACGACAGGGCCTGAAGGGCCGGTGACGTCTCTATTGTCAGTGACTGATGTGAGTTTTGAGAGACTCGTAATGTAGCCCTTTGGGCAAGTTTTGCTCGTACTCTGATATTATATAAGCTTATTGTAGCTTTTTTCTTGATGTACTTTTTGTACTATTTTACTTATGTGTCGATTGACTTCTATTTTATATTCTCGGTTGGGTTGGCATTGGTTGATATTGGTTATAGGCAGCAGGATAGGCATCATGTGGTACAGGTTAGCCTGTGTGCTAACGCTACCGCAAGGAAGCTGTTCTGGGAATAAGACTCCCCTCGTGCCATGTTTTATGTTCTAGGAGGGGGGTCTTACATGTGCTAGTCAGTTGGTGCTGATGGTGACCGGGTGGTCTGGAGGCTTATCTATGGTGACTTGAAGACAATGTCGGGTTGTCTTCTACACAGTGTAGTTGTCGTGCGGTTAGTCTAACCGCACGGCTTATGTGGCTTGTATAAATGCTTGATCCTATAATTATTAGACCCGCATTGCTTATTTGTAATCTCTCTTCTATCCTCCACTCTATAAAAGAGAGATCATACCTTTGTAATAGATACCTTTTTGGATAATAAAAATTTTTTTACTCCAAATTTTCAATCTACTTTTTCTTGTTCGCGCATTACAACAGTAACAAACAATGTCAGATGAAATATGTTTGTTCTGTTTGGAGTTATACTTGTCGTGGATACTTGAGCCTTTCTTATGACGATCACCATCGTGACTTTATCTTATGGAGGGAAAGTCTTTGCCTTTCCATTGCTTCTTCTTACTCAGGAACTTTTTGAACTGTCTAGAGAGTAGGGAGAACTCTCCATCTGATAGTTCTAGGCCCGAGGTGCTCAACTTCGAGTCTTCTTCTTCACTTTCTTCCTGAGCAGGAGCAGGAGATGCAGCTTTAAACTTCCTTGAGCTATCTGCCTTTAGTGCGACATACTTCTCCTTCTATGAAGATATGCTTCCCTCTTCTTCAGCTTTTCTTGTATTTATTTGAAGCTCATATGACATCAGCTTTTCGAAGAGGTTCTGAGGATCAGTCTCAGCTAGCTTTCCAAACTCCCTTATGATACATTTTTGTTGTCTCATTCATTTGTTAAGGATCTTAGGAGCTTATCGTTTAATTCTTCGTTAGTGAAGACTTGGCCATAGTTCCTTAGGTCATTGATGATCTTAAAGAAATTTTCATAAGTGTCTATTATTGTGTCTTTGGGGACTTGCCTGTAGGCCTCATACTTCTGGTTCAAAAGGGATCTTCTATCATCCCTTACTTCTTTGGTGCCCTCCATCAGCATGATTAGTGACTGCCATATCTCTTTAGTAGATTGGTAGTGAATGAGATTTTGTATCATCGAATCATCGACTGCACTTACGATAATGTTTTTAGCCTTTTGTCTAGAGAGACAAGTGCAATATCATCTTTATCTAGATCCATCAGTTTTTTTAGTACTTGTTTTGAGCAATCAATAGTGGAGGTCATCATAGGAATGTAGGGGCCTTCTTCCACTATCATGAAAATCCTTGGATCCACTGCTTCCATGAAAAACATCACCCTTTCTTTCCACATGTGGAAGTTTGCCTTAGTACATACGGAAAGCTTAGCAAAATCCTTTACTTTGTCCATGCTTATAAACTCTTAAGATAACTAGGAGCTGATCTATTAAAGGTGTTAACCTTTTGATGAATAACCACCCTCCGATACCAATTGAAAATGTCTAGTTGTCTATTTAAATCACCTAGAGGGGTGAATAGGTGAGTTCTGCATCTTTTTCCGGAATAAAAATTATACGAGAGATGCACAGAAAATAGACATGCAATCCATATAGAACAATAAATATTATAGTGGTTCTCCGATCTTGGGTACATCCACTCTCCACCTCACCAATCTAGCACCACACTAGACTCGGCTACTTCACTATTATCTCGGATTGAAAAACAATCCTACAACTCGAAACACTGTTCCTACAACTCGGAGTAAAACCATTCCTATAACTCGGAGAGTAACTCTACAAACTTAGTGAATAACTCCTACAATATCGGAGAATAACTCCTATAAGAATAAAATGAATTTGTAATGAAATACACAAACTTGTCTTCACAGATCTGACTGATTCTCGGCTTCTTCCTTCTTGAAAAATTGTAAAGCTCTGTCAGAAAAGTCGAGGAAGAAATCTCAGAGCGCTTCAATCTAAGAACGTAGGATCACCACGATCAAGGAGAAGATTTGCTGATGTTGAAAAGCTTGATCGATTGAATCCTTCTTGTCTGAATTCTTGGATCGAGAAGATTGACGATGAAGAACACGTCTAGTTGGTGGTTCTTTCCCGATTTAGAAACTTGAAAATGATTCAGAATACTGTAGAATTTTTCTTCTTAGGGTTTGTTGATTCTGACATGACCTTTTATAGGTCTTACATAACGGTCTGATTTCATTAATTACAATCCACATGGACCAATCAAGAGCTAATCATATTTGAAATCAAAACGCGTCAAACACTTATCGAAATTCTTATTCAGAACTCCATTTTTCGAGAGATATAAGAACTACTCGAGTACGAGTTCTGTTTCTCAAGAAAGGATATAAGATTCTCGAGAAGAAACACTTAAGAAAATATAGAAGATGAGTTCTGTTTTCTCGAGAAGGATAGACTTACTCGAGAAAAATAAATCTCTATTACTCGAGAACAAGAAAGCACCTCGAGAAACGTTTTCTGTATCTCGAGTAGAACATCTGGTTTTCGAGAACTAATCTTGGCCTTCTCGAGAAATATCTTTGGCAATCTCGAGAAAAAGACTTAGAAAAATTCTGAGTTTAATTTTAAGGTACTTGAGAACGAGTTAAGACCTACTCGAGTACTGCATGTCTTTCTCGAGAACAGCTTCTGCTACTCGAGTAAAATACTTATGAAAAACGTTTTTACTGAAAAATGACTTTCTTCTAATAAACCAGCAACAAGCCTTTCTCCCATAAATTTAGTACTTGAAAATGAAGTGTGTCCCAATAGAGAGGTTACATATGAGTCAACACCATGGATCATACAATGAGGGATTACATTGTATAGTTCTGTGTTTGGTGACCCATTGTAAACTGACATTGGTCTACACTTGATAATTATAACCTGCAAGCACTCAACTTGAAAAGACATGAAATACAAACTTACTTCATCTTATTTTGAGGGTAACTTCATACAAATCTAGGTTATTGTAGATACAATACCTAACACAACACTATCTCTCTTCACAGCAGCATGAAGAAGTTCTGCCTCTGCTGGAAGAGTTTCAGAACGAAGATTCCGATCTTGCTGGAGAAGAAGTTGAATCGCTCGATCTTGAGTTCTTCAAGCAGCCAACTGAGCCCATTAGAGAATGGAGGCTCTACTCTCTTTCTCTATTAGAAAAATTTCTGATTATGTTGTAGCAGGTGAGGATTCAATAACTCACTGAACTTTTGGTTCTTGCAGGAAGACTTTTTCTCGGCAGTAATGGCGAGGAAGATAAAGTGTAGCCGCAACTTTTGAAATCAATAAAGCCCTAAAAGTTGCTTGCGTCTTGGCCAATCTCTTCCTTTTGTGGTACGCCAATCAACGGCTCTAAGAAATCAGTGGGGCCCACCTGCAACTTTAACGAAAGAAGACGTACAGTAGCTTCTCGCAGAGTTTGTTGTGTTCTATATATTCTCCATACTTGATTTGAAATCAGTTGACTTTGTCGATTTTGCAGATTTTGCTGACGTCAGTACCTGTGGACTTAGCCAAAATCGAGCATCGGTAGAATATGCGTTGAGTAAATGAGTTTCACTCAACGCCAAGGTACTTAGACAAAATTTTGTCAATCTAGGCTTTGACTGCGTTGAGTGAGCAAGCCTCACTCAACACCTTTTGCCTTAGCTTATTCTTCAGCCTTTTCTGCATGTTTGGCATTGAGAGCATTGAGTGAGAATGCCTCACTCAACGCCTTGTGCATTAGCCATGCTATCTGTATTTTACGCATTAAGAGCGTTGAGTGAGCACTCCTCACCCAATGCTTTCTGCCTTAATCAATTTCCTGCTTCTTCAGCATCTTAAGCGTTGAGAGCGTTGACTGAGCAGGCCTCACTCAATGTTTTTTGCTTTAGCCAAATTTTTTGAATCATGGCGTTCAGAGCGTTGAGTGATCATGTCTCACTCAAATCTTTCGCCACAGCCAGATTTTTCTGCTCATTGCCGATGAGTGAGTAAGATCCACTCAACGCCACAGTACTTAATAGATTTTATTCTATTTATCTAGAGTTGAGTGACTAAGCAACACTCAACGCATTTGGACTTAGCCAAATATCAACACAAATTTTCTATGGCTTTGACTTATAAGGCAATACTCAATGAATATAGAGTATGGCATTGAGTTAGTGATACTCACTCAATGCATGTGGACTTAGCCACTTTTCTGCCCATTTCTCTATAAGCTTGTACTGCATTAGCCTGTCTCATAGCCTTTTGCTGTATGACATTGAGAGAGTTGACTTCACTCAACGCCTGTGGACTTAGCCACTTTCTCAGCTTGCCACTGCTTTGGCTTTGATTGTATAGGCTTCACTCAGCATTGTAAGTCATTTGGAGTTGAGTGAGTAATTCTCACTCCATGCCCGTGGACTTAGATAGATTTTTGTCTATCCACATCTTAGGTCAGTGTTTACCTGACCTAGCCACTTAGGCTACCTGTCCCATCATTGGTACTTGGACATCCTTGTCTACATGAACTCATGCACTCATCAAATACAATTTTATGTATATCATTGACAAGATTGACTTCCTCAAACCTAGGACATTGTGGGCAATGGACCCAACAATCTCCCCTATTTGAGGAAGTTAAAACCCTTAAGTAAATTAAATAAATGAGTCAATGACATACACAACAATATGAAGCAATAAGAATATAAGAATTTAAAAAGCATATAACTGGAGAATTATCTATAGTTTCCATACCTCCTTGCCTGCAAGGTGAACATTACCACACCTGCTCCCCCTATATTGTTGCTACCCCCGAATTGTTGCTACCATTCTTGATCATACACTGATCATCTTTTCCTCCTCCTTTTTGACTTTAACAAATAGCCAGCAAGGTTCTTATCATCTTCTCCCCCTTCTTTTGATTTCAAATAGGCAGTAGTGGATCCTCATAAGTGCTAGAGCAGTGTTGTACATGCTCCACCTCAACTGATGCATCATTTGCCATATTTCTTGGCAGACAATCTAGTCTATACCAGTCTAGACAGCAGTTGACAATGATGCCACATAAGTATATTACTTGAAGAGTCTTCATTTTATTGAAGAACAATTTCATCTGCAAAATACAAAATATCCTGCAACTAAATGAGGAGCAACTGAAGCTATACTAGTTTTAACATACCCAACTCAAACTTGATGGTGTTAAACTTTGCTTCATCTAGTGGCTTAGTGAAGATGTCAGCCACTTGTTTGTCGGTTGGGACAAACTCAAGGTTGATATCTTCACATTCCACATGCTCCCTAATGAAATGATATCTAATTTCAATGTGCTTAGTCCTGTTATGGGAGATAAGATTCCTAGCAATTGAAATAGCACAAGTAGAATCACAAAATAAAGGACTTCTACTTATCTGAAGGTTGTAGTCTGGAGCTAATGCTGGATCCACAACAACTGAGCACATCAGCTACCTGCTGAGATGTACTCTGACTCTGCAGTTGAAATTGCAACACTAGTTTTCTTCTTACCGCTCCATATGAACTAGTCTTCCACGTAGGAATTGACAGGTGCCAAAAGTGCTCTTCTTATCCTCTTTACTGCCTACAAAGTCTGCATCTGAATATCCAGTTAGTTCAAACTCCCAAATCCTACAATACCACAGGCCAAGATCTGATGTGCCCTTAAGATACCTCAGAATTCTCTTTGCAGCAGCGTAATGAGATTCTATGGGCAAGACTGATACCTAGCACAAAGACATGTAGCATACATGATGTCTAGCCTACTTGCAGTTAGAGAGAGAAGGGAACCAATTATCCCCATATACAAAGTTTCATCAATAAGTTTCTCTGCCTCATCTTTACATATGGGCATACTTGATCCAATTGGAGTTCTCATGGTGGAGGAATTTTCCGTACCAAATTTCTTTATTAACCCTATAGTAAACTTAGACTAGGATATGGACAAGCCATCATCAGTCTGTCTTACTTGGAGACACAAGAAGAACTTAAGTTCAACCGTACTGCTCATCTCAAATTCCCCTGCATAAGTTTGGCAAACTTCCTGCAGAGGTTGTCATCAAAAGATCCAAAGATGATGTCATCTATATAGATCTGAACTAGGATGATTTTACCCTAGAATCCCTTAGGAATAGGGTGTAACACTTCCCCTGTAATGACTATATAATATGGACCGGTCGAGGCACCACGACATACGGACTCCACAGCTTTAGAATTATAAGATGATATATAAACTACCCAAACTCAAAACTCAGAAAACAATAGCGGGAACATACAATCAATACTAGAAGTTATCCACCAAACCAAGAGTATCAAAATGGCCTAGGGGCCTTACACATCATAAGTCCAAGACTTAAGCAACATTAAGCAATAATAATGTGCACACACACTCCTAAGCTACCTCAGCATGCAAGCCAGATTACATTCATGGAGTATATCATTCCATCAGAATACATGTAAATAATAAAAAGTTCAATTCATGCGGCTTAGGCATTTTTGGTCGTCGGCGAGCTTGCTCCTGCTTGCGATCCTTATCCTATAAAAATTGGTTGTAACGTGGGTCAACAAAGGCTGACCTCAAATGTGTAAACCAATACATCTCCTCCCGTCCGTCCCTAGCGTACCTTGGGGCACTCCAAAACCTTGTAGGTCAGCACTTCGTATGCAATAATACAAATACATTTCAAGCTGTAAAACAGGTTTGGATGTCTCTTACAGCAAACACGTTTCTAAGTTGAACAAGTATATAAAGGGGTCTACAATGCAGCATGAATATAATCTTGGGTTTCAAGGCACCCTAAAGCATATGCTTCTAACACATCATCACATTGAGTACTTCCAATTTCCTCATCGGAGTTCAAGCCTCAAACACAAGGGTACTCTGATTTCCCCATCGGTGTTCAAGCCGCAATCACAGAGTACTTCATTTCCCCATCGGCATTCAAACAGCAATCACAAGGGTACTTCCAATTCCCCCAAACAGCATACAGATGCCACACGAAATGCTCTCCTAGGAACCACCTGCTCATGGGTATCAAAGCCGGGCTTGCCTGGTAGCTCTGACTTCTCACGTCAGGATTCGCCACACACCAAACGATGCTAAGAACCCTTTCTAGACCCACCCGTTCATGACGATCGAGGCCCGACTCCAATATCGGGACAAGTCCACCGAAGGAGACCCAGCGGGACCCAGCTGGGATCGTCCGGGCGTGTCCAAAGCTTGGCATTCTCATCAGTTCCACAAAGGGATTGTCTCATCGGGACACTCTACACATGTGACTTTGCAATGTCACGGGCTAACCAACCGACCATAAAGACAAACTACGCCTTAGCACATCACAAACTCATTCCTTTCCCACCCTATTCCAATACTTGTACCGTACCATCCCTGAGCCCCGCATGTACTCTAATTTCCACTTGGTCCAATTTTGGCCAACGTACTCGATGGTTTTCAAACTGGAAATATTTACCGGTCACGCGGCGACCCGGCGGTTTTATTGAAAAAAAGTGCGAAGTTGATTTCATTTAGGGAATCGGCTAACGCGGGAATTTATTTATTTATTTTGGATATAAAAAAGGTTAAGAAATCGAGTTTTAACAAAGGACCCAAGTGCACCTATCGTGAGTAGTACGGGATATTCCGGGTGGAACTGACGAGGGTGCGTATTGTTCTCGGGTCCGGTTCGATTATTTCTACTCTCTC